>WOVY01003144.1:0-369040 GCA_013436015.1 Rhipicephalus annulatus
TTATTAGCGGGCAGCTGATTAATTGTCCCTCTTATACACCTAACACACCAAGTCTGCCACGTACGAAGGACCCTCGTTCAATGAAATCAGGGAAAAGAAGTGTATCCTAAGGGCTCGTTGTTTTCCGTGTTTTAACACATATTAATGAGATATAACAGACAGTAATGCCAAGGAATGTACAGGGAAATTATTAAAACCAATGGAATGTAAATAAGAAGAAAGAAAAGTGGATGAAAAAATTACCAACTGTGAGCAGGGAATCGAACCTACAACCTTCGAATTACGCGTTCGATGCTCTAACCACTGAGCTATCACAGCGGCCCTCCCTCCATCCACTTTTTTGGGTTTATCTGTGAATTTAGAAGTAGGAGTGACAGTCAGCGCCATCTATAAGCCAAACAACGAGTGTGAAAACACTCTTATGCGCATGTTTGGCGCCACGTAGCACGTGAACTTATTATGAGCGGGCAGCTGATTAATTGTCCCTCTTATACAACCTAAACACACCAAGTCTGCCAGTACGAGGTCTCGTTCAATGAAATAAGGGAAAGAAGTGTATACCTAAGGGCTCGTTTTTTCCGTGTTTTAACACAATATTAATGAGATATAACAGACAGTAATGCCAAGGAATGTACAGGGGAAGTTATTAAAACCAATGGAATGTAAATAAGAAGAAAGAAAAGTGGATGAAAAAATTACCAACTGTGAGCAGGAATCGAACCTACGACCTTCGAATTACGCGTTCGATGCTCTAACCACTGAGCTATCACAGCGGCCCTCCCTCCATCCACTTTTTTGGGTTTATCTGTGAATTTAGAAGTAGGAGTGACAGTCAGCCGCCATCTATAAGCCAAACAACGAGTGTGAAAACACTCTTATGCGCATGTTTGGCGCCACGTAGCACGTGAACTTATTATGAGCGGGCAGCTGATTAATTGTCCCTCTTATACAACCTAAACACACCAAGTCTGCCAGTACGAGACCCTCGTTCAATGAAATAAGGGAAAGAAGTGTATACCTAAGGGCTCGTTTTTCCGTGTTTTAACACAATATTAATGAGATATAACAGACAGTAATGCCAAGGAATGTACAGGGGGAAGTTATTAAAACCAATGGAATGTAAATAAGAAGAAAGAAAAGTGGATGAAAAAATTACCAACTGTGAGCAGGAATCGAACCTACGACCTTCGAATTACGCGTTCGATGCTCTAACCACTGAGCTATCACAGCGGCCCTCCCTCCATCCACTTTTTTGGGTTTATCTGTGAATTTAGAAGTAGGAGTGACAGTCAGCGCCATCTATAAGCCAAACAACGAGTGTGAAAACACTCTTATGCGCATGTTTGGCGCCACGTAGCACGTGAACTTATTATGAGCGGGCAGCTGATTAATTGTCCCTCTTATACAACCTAAACACACCAAGTCTGCCAGTACGAGACCCTCGTTCAATGAAATAAGGGAAAGAAGTGTATACCTAAGGGCTCGCTTTTTCTGTGTTTTAACACAATATTAATGAGATATAACAGACAGTAATGCCAAGGAATGTACAGGGGAAGTTATTAAACCAATGGAATGTAAATAAGAACAAAGAAAAGTGGATGAAAAAATTACCAACTGTGAGCAGGAATCGATCCTACGACCTTCGAATTACGCGTTCGATGCTCTAACCACTGAGCTATCACAGCGGCCCTCCCGCCATCCACTTTTTTGGGTTATCTGTGAATTTAAAAGTAGGAGTGACAGTCAGCGCCATCTATAAGCCAAACAACGAGTGTGAAAACACTCTTATGCGCATGTTTGGCGCCACGTAGCACGTGAACTTATTATGAGCGGGCAGCTGATAATTGTCCCTCTTATACAACCTAAACACACCAAGTCTGCCAGTACGAGACCCTCGTTCAATGAAATAAGGAAAGAAGTGTATACCTAAGGGCTCGCTTTTCCGTGTTTTAACACATATTAATGAGATATAACAGACAGGAATGCCAAGGAATGTACAGGGGAAGTTATTAAAACCAATGGAATGTAATAAGAAGAAAGAAATTTGGATGAAAAAATTACCAACTGTGAGCAGGAATCAAACCTACGACCTTCGAATTACGCGTTCGATGCTCTAACCACTGAGCTATCACAGCGGCCCTCCCTCCATCCACTTTTTTTGGGTTTATCTGTGAATTTAGAAGTAGGAGTGACAGTCAGCGCCATCTATAAGCCAAACAACGAGTGTGAAAACACTCTTATGCGCATGTTTGGCGCCACGTAGCACGTGAACTTATTATGAGCGGGCAGCTGATTAATTGTCCCTCTTATACAACCTAACACACCAAGCCTGCCAGTACGAGACCCTCGTTCAATGAAATAAGGGAAAGAAGTGTATACCTAAGGGCTCGTTTTTCCGTGTTTTAACACAATATTAATGAGATATAACAGACAGTATGCCAAGGAATGTACAGGGGAAGTTATTAAAACCAATTGAATGTAAATAAGAAGAAAGAAAAGTGGATGAAAAAATTACCAACTGTGAGCAGGAATCGAACCTACGACCTTCGAATTACGCGTTCGATGCTCTAACCACTGAGCTATCACAGCGGCCCTCCCTCCATCCACTTTTTTGGGTTTATCTGTGAATTTAGAAGTAGGAGTGACAGTCAGCGCCATCTATAAGCCAAACAACAAGTGTGAAAACACTCTTATGCGCATGTTTGGCGTTACGTAGCACGTGAACTTATTATAAGCGGGCAGCTGATTAATTGTCCCTCTTATACAACCTAAACACACCAAGTCTGCCAGTACGAGACCCTCGTTCAATGAAATAAGGGAAAGAAGTGTATACCTAAGGGCTCGTTTTTTCCGTGTTTTAACACAATATTAATGAGATATAACAGACAGTAATGCCAAGGAATGTACAGGGGAAGTTCTTAAAACCAATGGAATGTAAATAAGAAGAAAGAAAAGTGGATGAAAAAATTACCAACTGTGAGCGGGAATCGAACCTACGACCTTCGAATTACGCGTTCGATGCTCTAACCACTGAGCTATCACAGCGGCCCTCCCTCCATCCACTTTTTTGGGTTTATCTGTGAATTTAGAAGTAGGAGTGACAGTCAGCGCCATCTATAAGCCAAACAGCGAGTGTGAAAACACTCTTATGCGCATGTTTGGCGCCACGTAGCACGTGAACCAATTATGAGCGGGCAGCTGATTAATTGTCCCTCTTATACAACCTAAACACACCAAGTCTGCCAGTACGAGACCCTCGTTCAATGAAATAAGGGAAAGAAGTGTATACCTAAGGGCTCGTTTTTCCGTGTTTTAACACAATATTAATGAGATATAACAGACAGTAATGCCAAGGAATGTACAGGGGAAGTTATTAAAACCAATGGAATGTAAATAAGAAGAAAGAAAAGTGGATGAAAAAATTACCAACTGTGAGCAGGAATCGAACCTGCGACCTTCGAATTACGCGTTCGATGCTCTAACCACTGAGCTATCACAGCGGCCCTCCCTCCATCCACTTTTTTGGGTTTATCTGTGAATTTAGAAGTAGGAGTGACAGTCAGCGCCATCTATAAGCCAAACAACGATTGTGAAAACACTCTTATGCGCATGTTTGGCGCCACGTAGGACGTGAACTTATTATGAGCGGGCAGCTGATTAATTGTCCCTCTTATACAACCTAAACACACCAAGTCTGCCAGTACGAGACCCTCGTTCAATGAAATAAGGGAAAGAAGTGTATACCTAAGGGCTCGTTTTTTCCATGTTTTAACACAATATTAATGAGATATAACAGACAGTAATGCCAAGGAATGTACAGGGGAAGTTATTAAACCAATGGAATGTAAATAAGAAGAAAGAAAAGTGGATGAAAAAATTACCAACTGTGAGCAGGAATCGAACCTACGACCTTCGAATTACGCGTTCGATGCTCTAAGCACTGAGCTATCACAGCGACCCTCCCTCCAGCCACTTTTTTGGGTTTATCTGTGAATTTAGAAGTAGGAGTGACAGTCAGCGCCATCTATAAGCCAAACAACGATTGTGAAAACACTCTTATGCGCATGTTTGGCGCCACGTAGCACGTGAACTTATTATGAGCGGGCAGCTGATTAATTGTCCCTCTTATACAACCTAAACACACCAAGTCTGCCAGTACGAGACCCTCGTTCAATGAAATAAGGGAAAGAAGTGTATACCTAAGGGCTCGTTTTTCCGTGTTTTAACACAATATTAATGAGATATAACAGACAGTAATGCCAAGGAATGTACAGGGGAAGTTATTAAAACCAATGGAATGTAAATAAGAAGAAAGAAAAGTGGATGAAAAAATTACCAACTGTGAGCAGGAATCGAACCTATGACCTTCGAATTACGCGTTCGATGCTCTAACCACTGAGCTATCACAGCGATCCTTCTCCATCCACTTTTTTGGGTTTATCTGTGAATTTAGAAGTAGGAGTCACAGTCAGCGCCATCTATAAGCCAAACAACTATTGTGAAAACACTCTTATGCGCATGTTTGGCGCCACGTAGCACGTGAACCTATTATGAGCGGGCAGCTGATTAATTGTCCCTCTTATACAACCTAAACACACCAAGTCTGCCAGTACGAGACCCTCGTTCAATGAAATAAGGGAAAGAAGTGTATACCTAAGGGCTCGTTTTTCCGTGTTTTAACACAATATTAATGAGATATAACAGACAGTAATGCCAAGGAATGTACAGGGGAAGTTATTAAAACCAATGGAATGTAAATAAGAAGAAAGAAAAGTGGATGAAAAAATTACCAACTGTGAGCAGGAATCGAACCTACGACCTTCGATTTACGCGTTCGATGCTCTTACCACTGAGCTATCACAGCGGCCCTCCCTCCATCCACTTTTTTGGGTTTATCTGTGAATTTAGAAGTAGGAGTGACAGTCAGCGCCATCTATAAGCCAAACAACGAGTGTGAAAACACTCTTATGCGCATATTTGGCGCCACGTAGCACCTGAACCTATTATGAGCGGGCAGCTGATTAATTGTCCCTCTTATACAACCTAAACACACCAAGTCTGCCAGTACGAGACCCTCGTTCAATGAAATAAGGGAAAGAAGTGTATACCTAAGGGCTCGTTTTTCCGTGTTTTAACACAATATTAATGAGATATAACAGACAGTAATGCCAAGGAATGTACAGGGGAAGTTATTAAAACCAATGGAATGTAAATAAGAAGAAAGAAAAGTGGAAGAAAAAATTACCAACTGTGAGCAGGAATCGAACCTGCGACCTTCGAATTACGCGTTCGATGCTCTAACCACTGAGCTATCACAGCGGCCCTCCCTCCATCCACATTTTTGGGTTTATCTGTGAATTTAGAAGTAGGAGTGACAGTCAGCGCCATCTATAAGCCAAACAACGAGTGTGAAAACACTCTTATGCGCATGTTTGGCGCCACGTAGCACGTGAACCTATTATGAGCGGGCAGCTGATTAATTGTCCCTCTTATACAACCTAAACACACCAAGTCTGCCAGTACGAGACCCTCGTTCAATGAAATAAGGGAAAGAAGTGTATACCTAAAAGCTCGTTTTTCCGTGTTTTAACACAATAATAATGAGATATAACAGACAGTAATGCCAAGGAATGTACAGGGGAAGTTATTAAAACCAATGGAATGTAAATAAGAAGAAAGAAAAGTGGATGAAAAAATTACCAACTGTGAGCAGGAATCGAACCTACGACCTTCGAATTACGCGTTCGATGCTCTAACCACTGAGCTATCACAGCGGCCCTCCCTCCATCCACTTTTTTGGGTTTATCTGTGAATTTAGAAGTAGGAGTGACAGTCAGCGCCATCTATAAGCCAAACAACGAGTGTGAAAACACTCTTATGCGCATGTTTGGCGCCACGTAGCACGTGAACTTATTATGAGCGGGCAGCTGATTAATTGTCCCTCTTATACAACCTAAACACACCAAGTCTGCCAGTACGAGACCCTCGTTCAATGAAATAAGGGAAAGAAGTGTATACCTAAAAGCTCGTTTTTCCGTGTTTTAACACAATATTAATGAGATATAACAGACAGTAATGCCAAGGAATGTACAGGGGAAGTTATTAAAACCAATGGAATGTAAATAAGAAGAAAGAAAAGTGGATGAAAAAATTACCAACTGTGAGCAGGAATCGAACCTACGACCTTCGAATTACGCGTATATATATATATATATATATATATATATATATATATCAGAACTTCTACAAAGGCTGGTTCACCAGCCGTTACTTCCTTGCTGCATACCATCAGCAATGTATTGTTGCGTTATTTTGCGTGTGTATCTTTTTCATCTTCTATCTCCTTTTTTATTGTATATACTTCAGGCTTTTCAAGACCCATGCATGAGTGAGGACAAGAAAATACATACTAAACATTGAAAAAACTACATACATGAAATGACAAGAAAAAACGCATTGTCAATAGCACATATTTCAAATAGGACACAATATACTAAGTTCATGAACGAATAAATGATGTTACATCACACAATACTATTGTTCAACATGTTCCAGTAGTGGATAGCTGACGGAAAACGAAAAAATGGAATGTTTAAGAGCGTTAACACGAGTGAAAGAGTTTTGGATTATTTTAGAATGGCTCGGTCGCAATGAGTGTTTAGGCAGGTCTAGCAGGTAATGAGAACGTGATATAAGGATTTGACCATAATATGATTGTAAAAATTTTAGTCGCGAGATAATTCTGCATTGCGAAAGACTTTTTAAGTTTGCCTTTGCGAGCAATCCTGCAGAACTGGATTGCCTCGAGAAATCTGATTATACAAACCTAACTGCCAGTTTTTTTTATTCTTTTCGTTTTATTAATGATGTGCTTTTGATGAGGACTCCACATGAGATCGGCATACATTAAACATGGTTTAAGTGGTGTTTTGTATGCATTAAGTTTAAGATGTGGTGGTGCAGTGCGCAATTTTTTTCTCAAAACAGATAGTTTTTTCTCCACTTTACGACACATGTTTAAAATATGTGGTACCCAGTTAAGGTCTGCTGAGAGTGTAACGCCGAAGTAATTTACTCTGTCGCTTTTGTCAATAGTTGTGTTTCCTACGGTATATGTAAAGTTAAGAGGGTTTGTCTTTTTGTGAAATAAATGAATTGAGCTTTAGTTGTGTTTATTTTTATGACCCAAGTATTACAACAAGAATAAAGTATTTGCAATGAATTGTTTGGTTTACCCTCACCGTCTTGGTTGTATACTACTGTGTGCATGACACAGTCATCTACGAATAGTCGCATTTGAACAGGGTTATGAACAGAAAAGCGAATGTAGTTAATAAACTATCAAAACAAAAGTGCAGCAAGAGTCCGTCCCTGTGGTACTCCAAAATAAACATCAAGCGGTTGCGATAGATGGTTGTTTAAAGTCTGGCTAAAACCTGTTATTTGCAGGCTACTATTTCATTATAAATACCAAAAGCAGATACCTTTATGAATAAATCCTAGTCTGGGACAACGTAAAGCGCTTTGAAAAAGTCTAAAAAAACGGCATTGAATTGGCTGTTACCGTTAAATGTCGTGAGTTAATTCAGCTAACTGACTTCTAGCTGAAAGACCTGTGCTGAAATTATGTTCGTGTTTTTAAAAAAGCTCCCTTGTTTCTAGGTGAGTTATTGTGACCCTAAAAATTACATGTTCCACTATTTGGCCGCTCGATCTCATAAGCGACACTGGGCGGTAGTTGCTTATTTCTAGCTTTGAGCCTGATTTGTGTGTCGGGACTACTATAGCATTGGACCAGTTGTTTGGTGATTCCGATTAACAGATTGATTGATATGTGGGGTTTAACGTCCCTAAACCATCACATGATTATTAGAGGCGCCGTAGTGAAGGGCTCCGGAAATATCAGTGCACCTTGGTTTCTTTAACGTGCACCCAAACCTAAGCACATGGGCCTACAGCAAATTCACCTTCGTTGAAAATGCAGCCGCTACCGCCAGGATTCAATCCCCTGACCAGCGGGTCAGCAGCCGAGTACCATAGCCTCTAGACCATCTTGGTGGGGCCAGGTAATTCTGAAGTGTGTAGAGATAACGTGTATATCTTAAAGAGATACGGAGATGTCCATTGCGTATATCGGCATAAAATTGAGTTGGCAATTTTGTTGGGACGAATGGATTTTTTTAGATCAAGCTTGATTAGGAGAGCAAGTATGCCTTCTTCCTTCACAGTCAGTTCTTCCATGGGTTCTTTCAGAGCGTAAGGGAGTAGTACCGCGTTAGTGGCATCTTTCGTGAAAACTGATTATAAAACTTTTCCATCGCATTAGCGATTTGGTCTGGTTCTCTAAGGACTTGTTCAGATATTTCATTTGCTAGAATAAATCTCGTTCATCCAAAAAGTATCGCAAGAGTTTTTGGGAACTGTGGGTCATAAACGAAGGTTACATAGCGCTAAAAATGAGCTTTTGCTTCCAACATTTTGCATTTTAAGGCTCCGATAAAATTCGATGCGTTACTCTGGCTTATCTTCTTTCACCGTCGTTTTATTTTTATTTTCAGTTGAATTTATTTCAAACGTTATTCAAGAGCATTCTCGGTTGATACGTTTAATTTTATCTAGAATGAAGGTCTATTAGCAACAGTTGACGATGCTTTTAAAACGTGCGCAGAGCTATTTCCCATCTGTCAGCTCGGCGAATTCACGAAACTGTATTTCTAAAAAACGAAGTACGGCAAGATCATTTGAACTGGTATAATCTTTAGAGTAATCTTTAGAGCTGTTTCTATCTTCCCTCTCTGCTCTCTTTCACCTCCCCCATCCCTCTCCCTTGTGCAGGGTAGCAAACCAGCTGCCTATAGGCTGATTAACCTCCTTGCCTTTCTTTTCCCTCTATTTTCCTTCCTTCCTTCCTTTAGAGTAAGCAAACAGTGGCTTTTTGTGTTTCTGAGTGTAAGTGATGGGATGTGCTAAAAAAAATCACTTTGTGGGCCACAATGTCATTATTGATGGACACGGAAGATTTCCAATGTGTTACTTACAAACACTAGGTCAAGTGAAGGCGATGACGTTGAAGTAATCCGAGTGTTACCAGTCACTAGTTTATTCGGTGAAAACGCTAAAACCACGTCAAGAAGCAATTTACACTCATGACGTCACGACCATCAAGTCAAATATTGTTTCAGTTTATTTGGGGCAGGTTAAAGTCCCCGGCAAGCATAATTTTCAATTGTGGTCTGCATGCTTTGAGAAATAATCGCGAATCATTTCGATCTAGTAAGGTGCTGCATTTGAAGGCTTATGTATTCTTCCTACGGTTATACTTTTCTTGCAATATGTTAACTTGCACCAGACGCTTTCATGGTGAGAAATGCCACCGAGTTCTAAAGATGTGATATTGTTTTTAATTGCTACCGCTACGCCACCACCTCTTGACTCTCTGTCCCTTTGTAGAAGAGACAACTTCCGAGTCACGTACCAGCGAAGTCAAGTTTTCGTGATTACCAGAACGTTAGGTTCGTCGGACAGGACTCTCTAATTATTCAAATTTGATAAGCACACTTCTGACAATAAAGGAAGGGCTTCCAAGAGTTTTAGTACTGGGCTGTTTGAATTTTTTTCAATTTGTAGACATATTATGCGTAGTTGCGGTTGACAGGATGTTTCACGGTGGGCCTGCTTTCTCCGGTATATCTGTTCTAGCACTCTTTAGTGGGTCCCAAGCACCAACTTTCTGTTTATCTAGCGACAGCTGTGACTTTTGCTCCTTTAGCCCTTGCGCCTTAAGTGCGCGCGCGCATGTCTCTTACTGTTTTAAAAAAACTCTCGGTAATAAATGGGGGCGTAACTTTGAAATTATATCAACAGGATATTGTTTTTTGTTCGCTGTAGTCAAACAAACGTAGGATGATTGGTCTTTAGTGGTTAGTTTTACAGGTGCCTGTCCTATGAGTTTTTTCGCTGGTTTTTACTGCTATGCCAAGTGTCCCTTTTAGAACGTCTTCCTCCACTTTCTGTACAGTAACATAGCATCTTCGTTAGTCTCTTCCGTTACAACATAAATGCTGAAGTTATGGTGTCTACTCCTGCTTTTTAATTTGTCTACTGTCAGTGCAAGGCTTTCGATTTCACCTTTAGGACGACTATCCTGCTCAGCCAATCTTTCTTCGCGGTTATTTGGTCATTTCATTGCTACTGCGGGCTCGGCCAGTGAGTTCGACGCAACTTCCTTCCTTGCATCATACATCTGCCACTCTAGTCTTTGCTGAAGCTTACTTCTTTCACCAAAGTAACCTTTAAGGCCAAACCACGGTACGGCCGCACGCCCGGTTCCGCTCCGTTTTTCAGGACCGTTTCGGTTTTCAGCCGGTCTGGAGACGGAGGCTGTTCACGGTGGGGCCGCACGAGCGAAATGCATGCACACGTTGATTGGCCGACGCGATGTTCGCGCAGTGCTTGCAACTGCCGACGCGATGTTCGCAGTGTTCGCGAAGTGCGATGTCCGCGAAGCACTTTCTTCGTCTACCTTGCAACCGTTCGGCAAATCAGAGGTGTTCCATGGCGACTATCATCAACAGGCGACACAAAAGGTACACTTTTATCCATGCGGGTTCAGCTTAAACGAAGTACGTGCACTGTTACTTTCTGTTCTGCAGCGGCATGAATTGCATGGTTGCGGTAGTGGACGCTAGAAACTCTACAGAGGGGCCTTAACCTGCGCGTGTGTTCATATTCGCTTAAGCTGCCGTATGTAGCATGTAATCAGGCCATCTGCACTAGGTGCGTTCTCCGTGACATCACCGCGCTTGAACGTGCCCGCGCTTCAGCTTGCTAGAACACGACGTTCTCGCACACTTTTCAAACCAGATTATTCAAGTAGGCTCACTGACGACAATCAGGCCATCGATCGTGAGGTCACAGACATGTATACGTCGATACAGAGAGACACATATCTCAATGCCCCCCCCCCCTACCCCTCAGAAATGCTATTCCTTTAGAGCAGCGCCGCGGGCTGCTCTAATGAAGTGCGCAGCTCTGGCACGATGTAACAGTGCCATAAACCAGGGCTCGGCAACCTACTGTAGCCGGACCTCATGCGGACACCCCCGCACAACGTCTGAACTCCCCCCCCCCTCCTCTTACCTTGTGACATTTTATCTGTTTTGTGCAGTTTTGTGCTGAAGTAGATATTCGCTGGTAAATTTTAATTGTTTGTAAATTGCATCTTTGTGACATTTATGCTAAATATACCCATCACCTTTATATATTGATATATTCCAGCCTTTTACATTTTTCTCAATTCGCCAATTTTTTTCCTTTACCTGTTCTGGATTTCTCATCCTACCAAACTGGCAATGTGAGGGGGGATAATTGCAGGTAGTACAATATTACGACTCATACACAGACCAGTGGGCAGGCACAAATTTTATGTACTTAACCTAACGAAAAGTACACAGCGTGAGAGAGCATAAAGAAAATTCATCCTACAATGCACACAGGCACGTTTCGATGCTCCCTTTGCCTAGAAAGATTCACCCCAAATGACACAAGAAAAGACAGCAATCATATGACAGTGTGCAGTGGAGATGGAAAGAAAGATGAACAACATGGCATCTACATTCTCAAGCGTTTTCAATTTATTTTTCAAGCACTTGTAGTCTGAATGGTAATGAAAAGCAGTAAGTCATCCATGACCCAATCAAGAGCCATACTAGCAACAATTCTTTGACACCAAGGCCACAGTGTGATGAAAACAGCACGCTGTACTGTTCACGTTTAATTCCAACCCACATGTACTTAGCTGTTCGCAATGTGCCCATCGTAACAGATGTCGATCGATGCGATGCTAAATGTAAGCTTAAAACACCAAGGGAGATGATGAATCGCCCATTTCATTTATTTTTACATGAGCCAACTATGTAATCAATAAAAGAAGGGGATTCAAAAGCCTCGTTTTTCTGTTTAACTCAAGCTTAATGAAAACCCGAAGATATTGGTATGGGGATTGCTAACTGTGCTGTTTTAAGTGTATCGTAGCCATTGTGCTATAGATGTGCATAAAAAGAAAGTGGATGAAAGGCAAGTTTCACCGACAAGCACCAAACCTGCAACCTTCAAATGATGCACCTCATGCTATACCGTAACTCAAGTTGTATAGCATTGCCCACATTATCCAAAGGTGGCAGGTTCAGTCCCTGTTGGGGGCAAGTTGTCTTTCCATCCAGTTTGCTTCATGCACATACTTATCACAATTATACATTTACAACGGTGCAATTTAGGTCCCCTGTATCTTTTCCTAGCTTCACTATTTTCTGGTTTTCATTGTCCTGCATAAGTGAAACTGGAACTTTTCCAAGAAGAATGCAGCAGAACCCGAATGATTTCATGAAGGGCAATGCAAGCTTGAATGCTAGAACGGATCATCACTTGAACGCTGTGTCTGAATAAAATAATCTGATTGTGATCACATCTAACTAAATTATCATGTCCAGCCACTATTGATGCATCTGAACTATGGCAAATTGAAGTCTACACAATCAACAAATACCTCTTCCATTAGATGATTTCTACAGCTCTACGTGTTATTTCAATTGTTTATATTTGGTATCACATTTTCACCAAGCATACAACTACGATGTCATTATGTCTTCCCTTGGTATTTTTATGCATACGATTTCAATGCTATATGTGGTAGTGCTATATTTTGTACAAGTGTACATATTTATGGTTGGTATTTTGCTTGTGTAGTTACCTCACAAACTACTTCCGCTTCTTCTAGTATAGTTATTTGCTTTTGCTAGTACATATCTCTGTATTGCTCCTGCATTGGTTGGTGCAAGCTTTTACCTGATATTCTGGTTTTAATTACTGCACTTGATTCAGTGAAAATTAAACAACAACTGATTTACTAGGTGTTGATAAACTAATTTTACAACTCCATATAACACACTGATTGTGTAAAATTTTTAAATATATGAAGACTGACTATGTCACCAATGTAAATATAGTTTTGCTTCACATCTATCTATGAATATTCAGTCAAAACAACCCAACCTCTGCGCTTAGAGACTACATGTAAGAGACAAAAAACAACAATATTGAAATAAAGACTGCTCGGTTACTATGGAAGGAGCCAGAGCATTGAGCGGGCTATGACACTCTCCACACCTTCTTCATGCTTGAACTTTTTGTGTTGCACTAAAATATATACACACCTTCACATCAGCCACCTGGGGCTAAAGTTAACCGTTCACCACATAAACACTGCCTGAAAAAAATTTCTGGGTTTAACCATGGATCTAGCCCCTTTTGCAGGGCCCTGTTGGCTATTGCAGCTTAACGGTTGCCAATCGGTTTCCAATCACAGATTGCAAACCCTCTCCCATGGCCATATGTTGGGTCTTCTATAAGGTGATTGCAAGACGAATGTTGCCGGACGCTGCGTGTACTAGTAGTGGGAGTTATTGTCTCACTAACCGTATCAGTTAGGAAAGTGTTTGCATCTTATTGGCTTTTGCGCAGGACAACTGCTCAGGCTTGTCGCTATTTTGTGTTAACGTAGAAGTTCGTGTGACATGGAATAAGGTCTACACAGATTCTTACTCCTAGATCAGATGGCTTGTGTGTAGTTCTATTTTCACATACCTAAGGCATTGAAGGGTAACATAGTCACATTAAGACAGAGGGCTCCTGGGATGTTTCACTGAGTCTCGTGCCGAGTCCATTTGCAGATCAATTCCTATTGGCTATACCTCACTTGCATCCCCCCTTTTTTTGGTGCACTCAGTCCTGCTGTGTAGGCCAAACTAACACAACTATCTGTAAGACTGAGTAGTTCACTTAATTATTAAAAATTCGATACAGTGCATGTTATGAAGCCACATTACTGATGCGCCAGTATTTACCAATTTATTTTTAAATGCGTTGCCTGCATTTCACCCGCGGGCAATGCAGAAAGAGGGTTATCGCAACAATAACATATGGACTGCATGAAGTGAAACAGTGCTTATAATCTTAGCCTTACAAATTCAAACATATTGCTTGTGGTAAATAATAAATGAACTGAATATTACTTGACCAATTAAAAAACACAAAAACAAGTAGCATCAAAATTGTAATAAGCACAAAATACACACATATACATCGTTGATTATCATATTGTATGCTCCCAAAATTTATAAATATTCTGCCATAGCATCATCTCTAGATTTTTCCGGGTAAATAAAATATCATTGACATGTAGCTTGCACAACTTCAAACAGTAGTTTTTCTATTGATTCACAACATAAAAGCACAACAAATTTGGTAAGCTCTGGTCAGCTCCGTTTTTTGGTTTAACGTGGCAAGCAGCAACAAAAGCTATCACTTTTTTTCTGCAGTAATAATTGTAGTGAATAGAGACAAGCCTCGGAGTATGAAGTTTCCGACCTCGTTTAATTGCACTGCAATTTCAAAACGAGTCCCATAAAAAAATTCATGGCTATGCATCGTATCAGCACTTCAGGCTGCTGGAGCTGTTGCCTAATTACAACTCGTTTTTTTAGAGCATAGCTTGATATACTAACTGGTCAGTATGCCCATTTACACTTATTTAAAAGACATGAGCCAGTATAAGTGCATAGAGTGTAAGTAGACATAAGTATGAATTTGAGGAAGTAATCTCAAGCTGGAGTGGGCATGAAGCGAATTCACTCAAATTTATTTTCATCCTGTAATACAGAAAGCACTATGATGAAAATCTGTCTTCAGGTACTCGGCTGCTGACCCGTAGGTCGCGGAATCGAATGCCGTCTTCGGCGGCTGCATTTCCAATGCAGGCGGAAGTGGTGTAGGCCGGTGTGCTTATATTCGGGCGCACATAAAGAGAACCCCAGGTGGTCGAAATTTCCGGGCTCTCATAATCATATGGTGGTTTTGGGACGAATAAACCCCACATATCACTCAATCAAAATCTGTCTTCAGAACAATCAATGTTGAGAAATTTGATCACAAGTGGACTTAACAGCGATTAGCAGGGCGCTGTGTGCGTGCAGGAACACCGACATGAGCTTACTGGGAAGCTTCTGTAGTTATACTTTAGGTCCATAATATACTCCAACAATTTGGTGCAATAAACTATGAAATTCAGCCTCATGTCATGATGCGATTCTAGTGGCACCACACATAGCTTGAATTCTTCCACGTATTGCAGGTTAATCTTTACCATGTGTGCTGATAAACTATGGGGCGTCGCTTCTCACCTGCTTTCTTAATTCATATCTTTGCATGCATTCACAGTTTCACATTGCTTGCAGCACTTGAGCAATATTTGTTCAAATAGGTAGTAACACACGTACCTATTCTTTGTTTTTACTGTTATTGTGTTTTGCTAAAACCTTACTGTTGCACTTTTTCTCTCGTAGCAAGCCACACCTTCATGTGTCGCAACATTCTTAAATGGTATCCATCATTTCAACACTCGCCCTTATAATGACGAGCTGAACTCATCGACAGAGTTATAATTCTTCTACGGAAAACAAGCAGGCGTCATTCACTCTGAAAGAAGTGTTTAGGACACCGCATTTAAGTTACATTGAATAAGTTATCCCAGTATTTTCGTGGTTTGAACAAAGAGTGCACAAAAAAATTTTTAAATACGCTCAAAGTGTACATTTTGATAAAAATAGGAAGGAATGATGGCAACTGCAAAATAAAAATAGCTGCTGCTCTGTTTAAAAAAGAGGAATAACAAAAATCATGCCTGTCTGACAATTGTGAAATGACGAATTTCGCTTCTGCTGTGAGTGTCGCTCCACATACACAGAATGGCTTTTTTTTAATTATAATATTAAGGTTATCATTGCTTTTTAACGTTCACCAGCATTGACTGCTGGTAGATGTAAACAAATCCCCACAGTCTTTATTAACTGGCTTGCTTGTCCTTGCGCATTTTTTTTAAATTTCAGCTGGACATGTTCTGCACTGAAGGCTGGAGACGTTGTGGCACTTTTTGTGCTGCGGTGAAATCCATATTCACAAAAAACATTTTGCTTGTTGTATAAATAGATGTGGAATGAAATATTGAAAGAAAAAAAAATCAGTATTTTTGAGTCCCTTCTGGCAAAAAGTGTGGTTGGAAAAGGGGCGATACCGATTAGAAGTATAGTAAAAATAGCACAGTACATAACCAAACACCTAAGTAGTCCTGGAATGTGCAGTGACTGAATAATGAAAACCTAGAATAATTGTTTGCTATATCTGACTCTTCACAACTGTACTCATGACTGTACTGTTGGTGTCTTGGTAGCTTAGCAGGCAAAGTGTTGTGCTACTAAGCATAAGGAAACGGGTTTGATTCCTGGTTATGATGGTTGCATTCGAATGGGGGCAAAGAGCAAGAGCACCAGTGTACTATTGTGAGCAGTGTGAGGGAGAGCACGAGTGGATGAACAGAGAAATAGCTGTCGTTGCACTATGCTTCATTATCACGTTAAATTCCCAAGCAGCTAGTGATACTATCAGCTGCTTTTTTTTTTGTCTCAGCACTAGCGAGGTGGTAGTGGCAACGCTTAGTAGAACCATGGTGCCCTTTTTAAAAAACAAAGAACATAGCGCGCGCTAGAATGACAGAAAAGCTAAGATGGCGCGTGGTACAAGGATTTTGGCGCTCTTTCACTGGAATAAATCGCAGCGTTGAGACGCACTGCTCGATCTCTCCAGGCACATTCGTGCCAAAAACCCGTTCATCAACAAACCAAGTTATTTGATTTTACACCCTTTTCAGTGTTTTCAACAGCTGCTGCCGTGAACCACGCAACAGTGTGTTTGAGGCTATTTGCCACGCACTTCGTGTTCCCTGCTACAGTGCTCACTGTAGTACCTTTTTTTCGTTACTGTTTAGGTTAATGGTAAAGAGCACAAGGAGAATAATTCACAATATATCTTTACAGTGCACTGTAAACATTCTATGGCTTTAGGACACAATGTCACAGATGATATTTTAGTTTACGGGGCTCGCAATTGTCCAACAAAGGCTTTATTTATATTTTACGAGTTCAGCTCCTGCATTATTCGCAAGCAGTACCTAATAAAAGTACAACATTTTTATTAAACGACTGTCTAGATTGGGCTGTTTATGACTCTGATCACCCGAACACACCTGATTCTGTTCTCAAAACAAGAATAGTAGCCCAGCTATTCAAATAACTGAATTGAATGCTTACACACACATAGCTTTCTACCAGAACAGAAAGATATGTAAAACATTAAAATCAACTTCACAGTCCTCACCAAATATGTGTTCACTAGTTATCTGCTCTAACAAATGCCTGTACTAAAAACCACACAATAACTTATCGGCAAGAACTCGGAAGTTATGATTCTTTAATGTGTAAAATGTTCTAATCTGAACACAAAACCACACGCATGCACGTCCAGTTCAAACTGACGACCACATATCAAAAATGAAGGTACCCAAAATTCAAATTAGAAATTTTTTTCAAGTAGTGTATAGACCTGTCAGCAGACGCAAACTAAGCCACAGTAGCACGTCAACAAAAAATGTATTTCAAGAACCACAGAGGTAACTAACTCTTCAAACAGATAGTAAGTGGGAATACGCTCAAAGCATGCAACAGAAATACGCTCAAAGGATGCATTTTGATAAAGATAGGAATGAATTATGGCAGCTGCAAAATGAAAAAAGCTCCAGCTCTCTTTTTAAAAACAGAAATAACGAAGCGCACGCTTGACTGAGCATTGTGAAATGACGACTTTTACTTCTTCTGAGAGTGTGGCTCAAACTACACAGAATAGCTTTGTTTTCAAAATTTTATGAGTAAACTTTTTTACCGCCTTTTAACGTCTACCAGCAGTGGATGCTAGTAGATGTAAACGAACCCGTACAGGCTTTATTCACGAGCTCGCTTTTCCCTGCACATTATTTTTATAATTTTATTTTGACATCTCCTGCAGTGATTGCTGGAGACGTTACGGCACTTTCTGTAGTGCAATGAAGTGTAATCAATCCTCTGCCCATTCAAAAAAAATTGCTTGTTTTATAAAGACGAATGGAATTAAATATAGAAATAAAAAAATTCATTTTTAGTGCTTCCGGCAGGAAGTGTGGTTGGAAAAGGGGTGATACCGATTACAAGCGTGATGGAAATAGCGCAGTGCATAACCTAACACCTATGTAGTGCTTGAATGATCAGTGACTCAATGATAAAAACCTAGAATAATTGTTTGCTGTATCAGACTCTTTGACAACTGTACTCATCACTGTAACATGGGTGTCTGGGTAGCTTAGCAGGCCAAGTGTTGTACTACTAAGCATGAGGAAAGTTTTGATTCCTGGTGATGCTGCCTGCATTTCGATGGGGCAGAGAGCAAAAGCACCAGTCTGAAAGAGAACACGTGTGGATAGGAATGGCTATCGCCGCACTATGCTTCATTATCACATTAAATTCACAAGCAGCTAGTGATACAATCAGCTGCTGTTTTGTATCAGCACTAGCAAGGCGGCAGTGGCAATGCTTAGTAGAACCTTGATGTTCTTTGTTAAAAACAGAGAACATAGCGCACGCTAAAAACAGAAAAACAAGGGATGAAGGGTGGCACGAGGATCTTTGCGCTTTTTCACTTGAAAAAATCATGGCATTGAGACGCACTGCTTGATCTCTCCAGGTCTATTCGGCCAGAAAACTCACTCATTTACGAAGGAAGTCTCAAATTTTGCACCCTTTTCCGTGTTTCCACCAGCTGCTTCCATGAACCATGCAACAGTGTGTTCGAGGCTATTTACCATGCACTTCCCTATTCCCTGCCATATTGTTCATAATAGTATTATTTCAAGTTGATGTTATAAAACATGAGAAGCATAATCCACAATCTGCCTTTAGAGTATGTAATAAACATATTATTCCTTTTGCGCATAATGTCCAGGACGATAAGCTGCCTCACTGTGCTTAGAAATGTCCGACAAAGGCTTCGTTTATACTTTACAAGTTCGGATGCAGCATTATTTGCAATCGAAACCTAATGAAAGTATAAAGCTTCCATGAAACGACCGTCTAGATTGGGCTCCTCCTTGAATGTGATCATCGAAACACACCTGATCCTGTTCTCAAAATAAAGGTAGTAGCGCAGCTAATTGAGTGACTTAAGTGGAGGCTTACACACACATAGCTTTCTGCCAAGACACAAAGATATGTAAAACATGAAAATCAACTCTACAGTCCTCACCAAAAATGTGCTCACTAGTCATCTGCTCTCACAAACGCCTGTACTAAAAACCCACACATTTAGGCACTGGCAAGAACCGAGAAGTTATGATTCTTTAGTGTGCAAAAGGTTCTAGTCTGAACACAAAACCATGCCCATGCATATCGTCCTGTTTCATAAAATCTACGTATAAAAAATGAAGGCACCTAAGATTCAAAGTAAAACACTCCTACAAGTAGTGTACAGACCTGTCAGCATATGCAAATTAAGCCACTTTGTAGTTCCACCTCACCAAAAGATGCACTTGAAACCCACAGGTAACTAACTTTTCAAACAAATAGTACGTGAGAGATGCAGATAAATACAGCTTTTATAGTTTGATCAAGAAGAGCCCATGACTGATTACCTGCATAGAATAATTAGTAATGCAAACGCATTGCACAATGCACAACACATAAAACAGCACAACACATAAAACATATGTACCGTGGTCTCAGTCATTAAGGAACGTGAGGCAAAATGTACCTTTGTACACAAAGTTTATGTCATACTGGGGCTTCGTTTGTGGGCAGTTATCAGTCAATGGCGGGATCAAACGAAGGTTTTCGCATCAGATGTCTGAAGTCTGTTGCACATATTTGGCGAGAATGAATGCTGAACGACTGTCACAGACTGTAAAGGATACAAGCCGCTGTCGCCGAAAAGTGGAGGCACACATCTGAGAGGAACCTAGGTGATCAACTCCAGTACACTGTAGTGCGGGACGGCGTCCAACCTAGACGGGCTGTCGTCGCAGGTTAATTAAGCAGACGAGACGTACAGGAGAAAGCGAGCTGCTGAAGTAAAGCAGTGGCCATGACGTCCTGCCAGCTAGAAGCGTACCAACATTCTATGCGCTTTGTGTCAGGAGCCACCAGCGCTCGTCCTCGTTTTCTCTAGTCGGCTGGCCGCCATGCCCTTGCGCTACGTTTAAAGGGCTCCCCGCCTAGCGTGTTACGTGATAAAAAAGGAATGTAAGAGACGTTAAGAAGAACATCTAAACACTATGTACATTTGGGGCAGTTCATAAAGGTGATTGATATATGGGGTTTATCGTCCCAGATCCATCATATGATTATGAGAGACGCCGTAGTGGAGGGCTTCGAAAATTTCGACCACCTGGAGTTCTGTAATGTGCGCTCAAATCTGAGCACATCGGCCTTGAACATTTCCGCCTCCATCGGAAATGCAGCCGCCGCAGCCGGGATTCGATCCCGCGACATGCGGGTAAGCAGCCGAGTATCTTAGCGACTAGACCACCGCGGCGGGCTGCAGTTCCTAAAGTGTCCAATGTGAAGTCCGAATGTGGTCAGGGAGTGCGGTCCACCCAGGTAGTGTGCTGACAGTGCTGGTACCGTTGCTTCCGGTGGCACATTACGGGCTGCGGTGGCTGCCTGGTCTGCTGAATAGGGCGCAGACAATTTGTAATTTGTGCTTTATAGACCGACTAAGTGCGACATGGCTTAACACCATCACTAGCCTACTCAGAGGGCACTCATGATGGCTTTTTCCGGCCTTTCACGACGTGTAATGCGTAGGCGTACGGCGATGAGTCGTCGCATTGTTCGAGTGAGTCAGTGTTGGGCGACGTGAGATCGAGTGGCAGGTCTATGGCATCACAGCTGTTAGGCGCCGTCGACGCTGTTGGAATTCTCGATCATGTGTACGGAATGGCAGGTGGATAGTTTACCTGCACATCTGTTTGGGCATACGCAGTGTGCTCTACCTGTGGTGAGCCAGGTGGGTGGTCCTCGGGATTTTCTCCCATCGTCGCAGCCTCATGCCCATTCAGCCGTACATGCTTAGGGGCTCGAAATTCTGTGGGATACATCGAGGATTATGTTAGTAGGTGCTGGCAGCCCACGAGGTTTGGAGCAGTAGGCACCAATGTACCGGGGAAACTGATGGCGTGCAGCGCCACAGCGGGATCTGGGTTCATAGTGTGAGTGGTGCCGCGGGCCTTCACAGGTGACAGGACAGGCGTGGAGTATGCAGGTAGGTCAGCCAGCCCGGCTGAGGTCGGCAAATCGCCCAGTGCACAGAGTGCAGCCGACCAGGTCTTTGTAGCGAATCCGACGATGCACGGGGCAGTGGCCAGTGTCTGCGACGGAGACAAGAATCTGCGGCGGAGGGAAGGGGCAATGCTTTTGTTGGCAGAACCGGCACATTGGAGGCCGGATCTATGAACTCCGCGATCGTGGGTTCTTCAGTCAACGGCTTGATCGAAGATCGAGGGTAGTCGCCATCACCCACATAGCCGGTAGCCGGCACGACACTGGTCTCGGGTGGTCATGGTGCAGGAGGCGTCCTGAAAGGTGATGAGCCAGGTGTCGTGGGGTCGCCTTTAGAAAAAGGTCACGTTTGATGCCGTAAAAGTTGAAGACGGTGTCTCGCAGATATTCTTATGGGCGAGGGCTCCAGGAGAAGTGTGTGAGGTGGAGGTCACGTGGAAGATAATATTCCAATACCTCGTACATGAAGTCTTGTATGCAGATGCTGTTGTGATTCAGGGCCGCCGCAAACTGTTCGAACCATGACTCTATAAGAGAGAGGTCCGGAACGGTGGCAGTGGCGGGTCGAATTGGGGCTGCCAGGCTTATGCTGGCTGGAACATGGCCGCAGATCTCTACGGCAGTTGTGCAGCGTCGATCGCTTGTCCGTGTGTCTGTCGACACCGATTCGTAGCGACGAGACGGCGTCGGACGTAGACATGCTGTCGTCGCAGGTGAAATGAGCAGAGGAGACGTGCAGGAGGAAGCGAGCTGCCGAAATAGAGCAACGGCAATGGCGTCCAGCCAGCTAGAAGTGCACGAACATTCCAGGCGTTTTGTTCTACCAGCCACCAGCACTCTTCATCTTTTGATTGATAGATATGTGGGGTTTAACGTCCCAAAACCACCATTTGATTATGAGAGACGCCGTAGTGGAGGGCTCCGGAAATTTTGACCACCTGGGGTTCTTTAACGTGCACCAAAATCTGAGTACATGGGCCTACATTTCCGCCTCCATTGTAAATGCAGCCGCCACAGCCGGGATCGAACCCGCGACCTGCGGGTCAGCAGCCGAGTACCTTATCCACTAGACCACCGTGGCGGGGCACTCTTCATCTTTTTCTCTAGACTGCTGGCCGACATGCGCTATAGCTATGCTACAACGCCGAAGAATAGTTTTGGCGCTGTAGTCAAATTGTAACCCAAATGTAAGGTGCACCCCTGCTCTTTTGATATCTATGCGCTTATTTTTCATTTAGTGATTCTTGAAACTGGTGACTTCAGCCAGCTCCTGGGTAATTTTGTGAACTATCAGTGCCATTAGATACGTAAGATTATCAAACCCTTGTCGTTTTTGCAGATTTCACCATGTCGAATGGTCAGTGCTTTCTCGCTGCGCCCTACGTCTTTCAGCGCTTCCTGTTTTTTGCGCTAACGTTGACAGGGCGTTTTCAAAGCTAAGTCATCACCAGAACAGAGTGCGCTTCGATGAATGACAGCTACCTCGCAAAGTGTACTTGCGTGTTTTACAATAGCTTTAGGCTATGGTTGTTACACGAAAAATGATAGGTATTTCATGTTCAGGTAATTTTTTTATGATTTGGGTATCTTTTCTGGATTCAAACATCTTAGGAAAACTAAAAACAAACTAACGTTTTGTGTGTTTTGATACTTTATTATTCAGACATGAATTGTAGTAAGATTCTATGGTTTTGATGATAATGCAAAAATCTGAACATTGAGGAATAGGGAAATTGCGCTAAATAGATTCCCATAAACACTGGCTTTGTGCCAGCAGTATAAACTCCTATAAGTATCCTCCGATTTTCAAGAAAAATAAACAGCGATAACATAGTTATCTCTATGATACCTTTCTTCCTAACGCTTTTTGCGAGTGTGCTTGGAACTTCACTAAACGCTTGGCGACTGTGGCCACTGCATCGAGAGGACAACCTACATCTGAAAGACGTGTAACCTGCGCGCTAAATCTACCACCCATTTTGTGCGCACACAACTTCGCGAGGGATGACTTTAGGCAAGACATTGCTGCCGTTCTTTTACAACCTTCGAGTGCTTCGTCAAGGAACTTTCCAGTGGTTTTGAAGATTTTGGAGCACAGTGCCAGCAAACGTGGTTCCCAGAATTCATTAGGGGAAGTTCTAGAAATTCTGTGACACCTTCCCGATTGAAATATTGATTAGATAACGTGAAATATGGTGTCATTAAACACCATCTTTCATGACACCTTATCTCATAAGCCAGAAGCTGTGTGCAATCGCAGCCCAGCTCTTTCACTCCTATAGGTAAATGGTCTGGTTGAAGTGGTTCCTGGTACCGTATCGATACGAATGTCTGCTGATTATTGCGTTCTCTTCAAAGAAACCTCAGCTACAAATGACCACCTCCTATTACAAAACAGTGTATGTGTGATTGGAGATCGATGTAAGCGTCGAGAAATGGTTTTAAACTCGGAAAAAGCAGTGCTACTCTGTGTAACCAGAAAAAAAAGTAGTCAGTAATTTCATTTTTTCAATTATTAACTGTCGGGTCTGAGAGGTTGTTAAGTTTAAATAATTAGGGGTTACACTACAATATAAGTTCACATTCAACCTATATTTGATATTTGTGCAGCCTGTCTCTGCCAACTGAGGCTTCTTAAAAGAAAACTTAGAAAAGCACCCAATAGTGTAAAGCTTGTACTTACAATACACGCTTTAGGTCCGACTTGACAAAAAGCATCCCACTCATCAATTGTGTTGGGTCCACATAGTGAAAAACATATTTCACAACTAGAAAGTGTTCAGCGTAAAGCATGGAGATTTGTTTGTGGAAAATGGAAAGGTCTACATATTTCTACACATTTAATGAAGCTGAGTAGCATACCAACGCTAGAAACACAGAGAAAAGTTAACTGCCTTTCCATTTTTCACAGATGCCTTGCAGGCGAACTCAATTTATCTATTCCACTATCTGTTAGGCATCTTAGAAAATAACAATGCCGCACAATAACAAACAATCATTTACGCCAATCCTTCTCGCACGGTCTTTCCTCGTACGGTCATGAATTCGGATTCGTTGCTAAATAGAATAATCAGCTTTGTTAGAAATATTCCGGGCCAATTATAACAGGTCAAGATTTCACTTTTCGTTGTTACCGTTTCTACTTGCTCCGACTACATGTTTTGATGGCCCTATCTTTCAATGATTGTCGTACTAGTTTTATCGTTCGTTTTGTTACTTGTGTTTACCCTCTGCGTTGTCTGTATGTTAAATTTTGCATTGTACGTGAAGCCCAGCCTGTTTGAGCCAAAGTTTTGGCTTGCAGTATTTCAAATAAAATAAAAAACGCTTTCTGGTGGCACTTGCACATGCTACATGGTGGATTTTACTCACTTCATTATGACATGCGTCTGCCTTGTGCCAAGTCTTATCACCTTTTAAGAGATTTCGTTACACAGCTGTACACGTAAAGTTAGTTCGACAACTGTTAGCGCGATTACCAACTCGACTACACACAAATCATCGCGTAACACTCTGCGATACATGCTTTCTTTCTTCAGCTGCCATTTTTTTTCGAATCTATGGGACTTTCCTTCTTGATCTTGGGCTAATTTATGCCATCTTGTACTTCCAAGAATCGGTCGGCATATTTAGGCATGTCTTCAAGCGACGTAGCTCTTCTCTTTTTCAAGTACAGCGAGAGCCTCGGGTGACAACTGATTGGAATTCGCTCTCTAATATAGATCTCTCAAAGCTCACTGTACCCCCTGTTCTGTTCCTGAAAGCTCGATTCATCTGTCAAAATAATGGCTAAGATGGGTGGCGCACTGCGTAGCCGCCTCACCGTCAGCTGGCTTTCGCGTTCGAACTCTGTCTCGAAAGCCGTCCACAGTGAACCTGAATCGGTTTAGCACAAAGTAGCTTTCACTTTTGCATAGTTAGCTGCATCGGTCGGCGACAGCCTACCGGACACACTGACCGCTTCGCCGCCAAGGAGGTCCTACACTATGTCTTCTGGAGTGGAGGTGCGCCCCGGTAAGAGACGCAGGCCGCCATATTGAAAAAGGAAAGACTCGGAAGCAGACGACAAGTGTGCTTCATAGCCCCGCCCTTGCAGTGGCCTTTGGAGACTGTGACATGCTTTTGCAAAGCAGTTAAGAATTTCACAGGGTCATGGTGACATCTTGCGTCGCTTATGGGTGCACAAATCACATCATGAAGACGTCTGGAATCACTTTTAACGTGTAAGTACTCTCGCTTCATTCACTGACGATCACCTGTTTTTTCGCATATTCTGGTAAATTAGAAACAATATCAAAGGTGCAAATACCCGTAATGCATGCGTACAGCTGCATTATAGTATGCGTATATGGAAGGTAACTTGAAGCTTTAAATGCTCGCTGACTCGACGTTGTCCATGAGTTTTAAGTTTATGGGCGAAGCACTTGCCGTATATGGCTTCACGTATCAAACATTGGAATGAGTAGGACGTCTGAATGCCCTTGGCAATTCAAGCTTTCTGCTGTTGTCTTATAAGGCAAGTTTGATGGCGTGCATGCATATTTTTTGGCGAGTGAATATCAAATTTGGTGCATGTTTATCGAGGAATTCGCAAACGTAGAGAATAATTTCATGCCGTGATTATCCATGTTACAGGTTTCTGAAAGACAGTCCACTGCGTTCTGCTGGGGAGAGAGAGAGAGAGAGAAAATTTAATGCGGAAAGGCAGGGAGGTTAACCAGAAAACATATCCGGTTTGCTACCCTGCACTGGGGAAGGGGTAAGGGGAGACAGAAAAGTAAGAAAAAGAAATGGGAAAGGGAGGAAGAGAAGCACAAACACACACACACACACGCGCACACAGTAGTGTCACAATCGTTCAACGAGGCGGGTCGCTCGCAGAAACTTCATCAGCGCCTTCGTTGCTTTCTGGCGTGAAGCTCGATCTTTCCGACATTCCAAAATTGACTGCTCAGAAAGTGGCTGGTCGTCGAGGCGAGCAAACACTGCTGAGAGGGACTGTCGCTGAGAGCTGTACTGGGGGCACTGACATAAAATATGTTCAATTGTTTCGTCATTGTCGCAATGGTCGCATGCAGCGCTGTCTCTCATTCCGATGCGGCAGGCAAAGGCGTTCGTGAAAGACACCCCAAGCCACATGCGGCAGAGAAGGGTCGTCTCGGATCGGGGTAGGCCAGATGGAATAGTAAGTCGTAGGCATGGGTCCAGGCGGTGAAGGCGGGTGTGGAGAAAACCGGGCGTATTCCGCATAGACCTTGCGACATCCTGCGCAAGCGTATTAATCTTTGCTGCTGCGTCGCTTCTTGATAGTGGAATAGGTTCCATCACTCCATTTTCGTGAGCATTCTTAGCTGCATCGTCGGCATGCTCGTTACCGATGATGCCGCAATGGCCTGGTAACCACTGAAAAGATATGTCATGTCCTTCGTCTATTAGGTGATGGTACAGTTGTCGTATTTCGAGCGCCAATTGGTCTTGAGGCCCACGACGTAGAGCATTGTGTAGACATTGGAGAGCTGGTTTCGAATCAGTAAAAATGCTCCATTTTTGTGGTGTCTCTCGATCAATCCTGCGGAGTGCGCTGCGGAGTGCCGCGAGCTCCACGGCTGTCGATGTCGTCTTGTGTGACGTTCTGAACTGGATGGTTTCGGCTCTTGCTGGGAAGATCACAGCTCCTGCAGATCCTCCAACAGTTGTCGAGCCATCCGTGTAAAGTTTTACATGATCTTTGTATTCTTCGTGTAGCATGAGTAGAATCATCTGCTTTAAAGCTGGCGCCGAGAGCTCCGCCTTCTTGCGAATCCCCGGCACTGTCAAGCGCAGTTTTGGTCGGTCCAAGCACCAAGGAGGTGTTAGTATCCGTTCCGGAGGCGTGTAGACTGTTGGAAGGCACTCACGGAAAGTCAATACTCTCTTACAGAAGGAGGCACTCGGTCGATCTTCTGGAAGCGAAGCTAGGTGGTGGGCAGGGGCGCGAGCAAGGTGTCTAATATGAGCTCTAAGCACCTACAAAGTAATGTGCACTGTGGTCGGATGATCTTTGGCGATTGCGATGGTTTCCGCTGTTGATGTACAGCGTGGTAATCCAAGACAAACTCTGAGTGCCTGGCCCTGGGCGTTTTCTATTGTGCGTATACTGCTTTTGCAAGCGTTCGTCAGAACCGGCAAGCTATACCGCAGGTACCCCAGAAACAGCGTTTTGTACAAATGCAACATCGCGTGCACTGATGTGCCCCACGTTTTGCCTCCGAGGAACTTGAAAAGTTGTGCGATGGCCGTTAGGCGCTTCTTTAGAGTGGCCACATGGGGACTCCAGCAGAGATTTCGATCGATCGTGACCCCCAAAAACCTGTGGGTCCTGGCGTAGCAGACACTGTGTCCATCGATGGCGATGGGATATGACGTCATTGCCTTCCGCGTGAACGCGACCAGCGCCGATTTCTCAGGAGAAATCTCGAGGCCTTGTTCTCTAAGGTACGCCGATATTGAATTCGCTGCTTTCTGGAGTCTCGCACGTACCTGAGGACGTGTTACACCTGACGTCCAGGCACAAATATCATCTGCATAGAGAGATATCTGCACAGAATCTGGTATGCGTTCCACGAGACCGATCAGAACCAGGTTGAACAGTGTGGGGCTCAATACACCACCTTGAGGAACACCACGGTGTGTATAATGTTCAGAAGTCGGCCCATCATCAGTTTGCATAAACAATGATCTCATATGTAGGTAGCATTGGATCCAGCGGTACACTCGCCCACCCAAACCAACTGACTCGAGGGCGTCAAGTATGGCTTCGTGAGAAACATTGTCATATGCTCCTTTGACATCTAAAAATAGTGCGACAGATAACCGTCTGCTCATTTTCTGGTGTTGTACGTAGGTCACCAGGTCAATGACATTGTCAATGGAGCTCCGAAGACGACGAAAACCGGCCATGGCGTCTGGATATATTCTATGGCGTTCTAGGAACCACTCGAGTCTGGCAAGGATCATTCGCTCCATCAGCTTCCCTACGCAACTAGCCAGCGCTATTGGGCGGTATGATGTCAGCTCTAGAGGCGATTTTCCAGGTTTGAGAAGTGCAACCAACCGGCTTGTTTTCCATTCTCTGGGGACCGTTCCATCTCTCCAAGACTCATTGAATACTTCCAGCAAAGCACTTCGTGCTCGATCACCGAGATTGCATAATAGGCGGTATGATATGCCATCCGGCCCAGGCGATGACGATCGATTGCATGAAGCAAGAGCCACATTAAGTTCTTCCATTGAAAAAGGCAGGTCCAGGTGCGGGTCAAGTGAATGTGGCGTGTAATCAGTAGTAAGGGCTTCTGTGCAATTTGACGGGCCCGCAATCTTCCTACAAAAATCTTCCGCTACCTCGATATCCCTTCTATTTTGGAAAAGGGCCAAGGCTTTTAAACGGAAAACGTTGTTGGGGAAATATGCGTAGGCCTCGCACGGTTCGCCATATTTGAGAAAGCGGTTTGCGAGGGTCTAGACTCGCGCAAAACTTCGCCCACCGTTGAAACTCCAGTTTGTCTATACGACGCTGGATCTTCTTTTGCATGCGCCTGGCCATCCGTAGATCTTGAATGGATTTTGTGCGTCGATATCTACGCTCCGCACGCCGACGAGTCGCACGGAGGCGCTCTAACTCCACGTCCGTTTCTGAGGGCCTTGAAGAATATGCCAGCGTGCGCATCGCACTCTGCGCTGCTTGTTTGATCGCTTGCTCAATGCCAGAGGTTAAGCCTTTTTCACAAGCGTGTTCAATGTTGGTTGTGAATGCTGAAAAATCGATCCTCCGTACGGTTTTCGGCGGGTGGTCGCTAGCAAAGCCTTCGATGGTGAGATAACTGGGGATGTGATCGCTACCATGTGTCTCGATATCTAAAAACCACTTAACGCTTGTGGCGAAGCGACGTGACACAAACGTCAAGTCCAAACAGCTGCTGTACGTTGATCCTCGTAGAAATGTAGGGCTCCCATCATTAAGTAGAGACAGTTCATGAGTCGATACAAATGAAGCCATCCTCCGGCCCGTGGCATTGACTTTTGAACTTCCCCAGATTGGGTGGTGGGCGTTGAAGTCCCCTATAATTATCCACGGATCCTGGACGCTCGAAAGAATGTCATCCAGTCTTTGGCAATCAAAACGGGCTGAGGGAGATAAGTAGACACCTATTAATGTGAAGGTGAGGGTTTTCTGCTTCACAGTCAGGCAAACATAATGGTTCTCATCATGAGGCGACACAGGTTGAATGATGTAGGTAAGCTCCCGACGAATATACACAATGACCTTGCTGCTTTCGTTTCGGGTTTTGGACGGGATTGATTCGTAGCCGGATAGCCTGATCGGGTTTGATAATTTCGGTTCACATATTACGATGATTGGGAAACGGTTAGAAAACACGTACTGACGAAAATCGGAAATCCGTGATCTAAGTCCTCTTGCATTCCACTGGATGACTGATGCTTCTCTGACGTCTTTGCGGAACGATTGTTGATCTCCTGCCATGACTCTACGCGAGGGAGGCGAGGACTGGGCTCAGCGCGTCCAACACCTGTAACCCGCTTCGAGCGGTTGGAGTTCCCAGGCTTCTTAGTATGTCTGCCATGACAGCGACGAGGGATCGTAACATCGGGATGATCTGTCGATCGACCCTTGACACATCCTCAACGGAAGTAGACTCGGTGGAAGGTGTAGGGCGGCGAGGCCTCGCAGGAGGCTCCTTTGCAGGCTGCGTACGCGGAAGCGTAGGCCACTCATCCGCAGTTGTGAGCTTCTCCACTTCATTTCGCTTCGTGCTTACTACTTCACTTGTGCTCGGAGGAAATGGGTTATGCGCAACACTCTGTCCTACACGCCTCCGTCGGCGACTACGTCGCCGCCGTACCCTTTCAGCAGCCTCTCTGTGGGTTGAATTGTCCCTAACCATTTGTTTGATAATGGCGATTTCCTTCTTAATCCGAGGGCATTCCTTGGATGCAGCATCATGCGGACCATCACAGTTTCTGCACTTCAGACTTGTTGCCCGACATGCGTCTGCAGTGTGCGGCTCAGCGCATCGGGGGCATACTGTGGTGTTTGTACATACACTCTTGATGTGCCCAATTTTCATGCAGTTATGGCACTGGAGTGGTTTAGGGACAAATGGTCGAACAGGATGTCGGAAGTGTCCCACTTTGACATGCGACGGAATGGAATCTCCTTTGAACATTATCTTTACACAACGGGTGTTTCCGAGGCGAAGTACATTCGCGATGAGAACTCCTTCGTTCGTTGGTTTTATGAGAGTTGGGAGGTCCGAGTTTGCTATGGCCAAATCAATGTCGTAGATTACTCCCGCCACGCAGGCACCGTCCATTGGAATAACCGGTCGAACTTTGATGCCTCCCAAATCTGATACTCTACGAAGCTTGTCTATGGCGCTGGCAGTCATTGTGTCCACAGCTAGAATATTCTTCCGCGTGTTCACCCGGATATCCTTAATGTCGTTTGGTGCTACCCCCTCAAAGTACATAGAGAGAGCTTGCCTGTTTACTGCTCGAAGGTTGATGGTGGAGTCCTCGGGCATGAATAGGATGGTGTGCGGCCAGCGTTCTCCTTTTGACTGAGACGTTAATGTCCCTGCTGGTGAAGACGGCTTGATACTTCTTCTTTTGGCCTTCCTGCTTCTCACGGTCTCGAAGTCGTCATCCGACGAGTCGTCGCCAGTGGCCGAGTACAGCTCCGTGTCCTCGCTGGTGCTCGAACAGGTGCTTCGTTTCCGCGACGAGCTTGCCAAAGGTGGTCTATGGCCGGACAGAGCCGCAGAAGGCTCCGCGTCCACAGCCATGAGGCAGTGACTATCACCGTTGGCCTCACTGGTTCTGGGCCAGGCGCGCTGATTTGCCGAGGAGCTCGTCATAGCAGACCTCTGGCTGGGCGGACCAGTGGATGACTCCGCGTCCGTCGCCTTGGGGCAGGGAGCAGCGTCTCCCGTAAAAAGCGAAAAACTTGATAACAATGCTCGGAGCCGAAAGCAGAAGCGTTCTATGAAGAGACACTTCGTCGTCGTCCTTCTGCTGGGGAACGGGCTGTTGCAAGAAATAGTTGGAGGGCTATACAGACGGTGGCCACCTCTGTTCTATTCACTTCGAAGAATGCTGCTTCGACAGAACGGGGTAGACAACCAGACTACGGCCTTGCAGTGCACCTTTGATTTTTCCTGCTTTCCGAGTGCATCTGCAAAAATCTGTTAGTTTATACCTCCTTGAGGTAGCTTCAACAGAACGTAGTCACAAAAATAAGCAATTGCGTCTCAAACAAGATGAGACACCTCTGAAATCTGTTTCATCTTGCCGACGAAACTGAAACCAAAACGCGGATAGACCAAGCTACCAAAGTCAGTGAGGGGCTTTATATCGAACATCGAGCTACCCCGCTTCTAGGCTCTGAAGGCTGCGCTTGCCATGACTACACAAGTCGCCAACGGAAGTTAATAAATACGGTGCATAACTAACGCCAGTGCAATCGTTCTTATAAACGGTTCATTTGGGGTACGTCTCCTCATGTTATTCGGTTGCACGTGACCTCGGTGCTTCGGTTTTAGTTCCTCCTGGAAACTGGTTAGAATTCGATAACTCTAGAAAAATTACTGGGGAGTCCCAGTTTACCTAAACACCTCTTTTATTCTAACTTTAGATTTATTTTTTCAACTGTCTTATATATATTCTGGTAATCTACCGACAAACACAAAAGCACATATATGAAAGAGGCAAGCAAATGTCGCGTTCCCCTTGATCTTGAGTATCTGCAGGCGCATTTCTTCAAACACCCATAATATACTACAACACTTTTGCACCGCTATAGTGCGCCAGCAAGCTCGATATGCGAAGCATTCCTCGACAACATATTGATCTGAAAGCGTGCAGCTGACATTGCGTGCATGAAATAATTTTTTTCATAAACAAGAAAAGGCATTCATTCGTTGGTTTAACCTAAAAGTGGTTTCCATCTCAATTTTTTATTGTGGAAATACAAACTAACGCGCGCAACGCGCGTATTCCATGGCGGTCTATGGCGGTTCCGCCCTGTTTTCCTCTAGCAATTTGGCCGCCGGCGGCTTCACTTGCTCCTGTTGGCGGCGGCCAGGACTGCCACTCCAGAGTTGGTAAAGAACCTCCTTGTTCGCCACTCAAGCAAGTACTCAAAGCCGCTTGTTGCTCCGGCCAATTCTGGCTCCTAAAAATCATCTCAAATCTGTGAAGGTACGCATCATGAAGGAAGGAAACAACTGAGCAGAGGCCCAAACGTTACTCACTGTGAAGCCGTCGTGAAGCCGGAAGTCGGCCACATTGACTGAGCGAAGTCTTCTTTCTTTGCACCCGAATGTGAAGCGGAAAGCGCGACTCTCTCTCCGGCACGAAAATCACAAGCGCTGCACAGCACGCGCGACGTGGTGAACGAAAACCATAGGAACGAGGCTCAACACGCTGTGCCAGCGCGACACCGTAACAGCGAGTAATCGCTCACCAACGACGAAGCAAGCATAAAAGAAAGCGTGCTCGATACATTGACAACGGCGAGTTTGGTGTCAGTGTTCTCACAGCATTTATTCAGACAAAAGATGGCATGATCGGGCGTACGCCGCCTTCTAGGGTTGCATTCCGTCTCCCAAATGGGCGACGCGGCACGAAGGCAAGTGACACTTAAATAAGAAAAAGTGAGCCCCGTCGGTCACAGTGCCTGTGTTTCACGTAAAACTCAACCGGCGTCGGCATCGTGCAACCGTGGTGATTTCGAGCACGCTGCATGTGACATTTGAATGCGGCTGCTCTAACACCGAGAGAACAATGCTGGGGGCGAGCATAGAAAGTGAAACAGAAAAGGTCTTTTCATACGCGCATGCGAGTTGTTACTGTTCACATATCGAACACAAAACTAAGTATGTACACAAGGTCCTCAGTGCATTTTGCGGGTCCAAGCGTTCCATCCCTGGTCACAAGCAGGAACACTCCACAACCATTGCTGACTTGCAAGGCTTTCATCTTAATTCTGTTTTGTCATGGTGCCCAAACGCAATTTCGCTGAACACTTCAAAGAGTGCATCCGCATCAACCGTTGCACGGCACATAGAAATGCGCTCGTCTACGAACTGTTGAGGAGGCACCGTGGCTGACAAATGGTTCTGTGAACGTAGCAAGGAGTACTATAACTGCGGAGAGAACACTGCGTAACTAATAGCATGCCACAGAGCACGGACATTATCCGCCGCAGCTCAGTGCGAGACCTACATAGGCGCCCATGCCGCCGCCAGCCACTGTCGCTCACAAGAGCTCTTCGCTAGACCAGCTCCACAGCACAATACGAAACCAAAGCAACGCCGCCATTGTGCCCAGTGAATGTGGCTGCCATGACGCAATTTCCTTCACACTTTTCACGTAGCGCGCCAACTGAGCATGCCCTCTCATTTCATTCCTTGCATCGTGGTACGCATCAAGGTCGTCCTTCCTCTCATCAAACGCTACGAGCAGTTTGTTTGGACATCTTCCCTTTCACTGCTTTCAACTGTAACCTGTACGAGAGCCTCACTTCACTGCTGCAAGCGGTGCCGTTCGAGATCTATCTCGTGCTGCCGCTGCCTTTCCCTCTCAGCCATCTCAGCTTCTCTTTCTTCCTTCACTTTTAGCTGCCAGCCTTTCTTTCTCCAGCTCCAATTTTATTTGCTGCTCTCTTTTTTTCTTTCGCCCTCTAAGCCGCCGCTCTCTATCCCTCAAGCTCAGCTGCTTTTTCCTCCTTGTCCCTCTCTCCTTTCGTTTTCGCCCTCTTTCCAACGCAGCTGCATTTTCTTTGGCCCTCTTTCTTCTTTGGCCCTCTTTTTTCATCCTTTTCCTTCTGGCTAACCGATTTTGGTAGCTCGGTACCAGAAAGATCAGTGGTGTGGTTAAAGAGGGGGGGGGTTCAACCCCACCCCTTCCAAAAGTTTTCGCGTTACCCCCCGCCTCTTAACCGCATTTTTACCGCGAATGCTGTTATGAGATCACAACTCGGGTCACGCGCAGTTGTCCGCCGCCACCACTGGTGTCCCTAAGCAGATCACGTGAAATAAGAAAAAAAAACTAGCACAAAACACACAGTGGGTCTCGATCCCGGGTTCGCTGGGTATGAGCCCAGCATTCTACCACAGAGCTACGCTGTTTTTTTTTGTTTTTTTTTCTTTATTGCATGAAAACATCACCAGTTAACCAGTGAAGTACGCACAACATACTTCATTAGATGTCAGGCAAACACACGACTTGTTGGCATACTTGTATGTCATGTAACATTTGAAAGTTCAAGTGTTGCTGTTTAAATTGCTGTGTGATTTGAATGTACTGATGTTTGTCATTCTTAGTACGTCCCACGCCTGTAACAGCCGGAAGGCTAACAGTATTTGGAAAATAAATACTTGCCTTAGGCAGGCTTCATGTTGGGACAGCAATCGCGTTAAAACGACTTATAAAGCGTTTTAAAACAGCGAAAGAACAACTAGCCGTCGCACAAAGCTATTAGCACAACGAGTGGGCCTTCCGATGCTCCGACCCATTACAAAAGCTTGTTATAATAACTATGGCGCACACCTACTTCAGCCATAATACCTCATCGTCGTCAGCCCCTGCATGAACAATTGGCATGAAATTCCTTGCAGATGTTTAGCGGGAACCACGCTTCTCAGAAGAATGACGCAAAATCAGAGCTATTCAATTATACGAGTGGCGAAACTGCGTTCCGCATTGGTGACCTGGCGGGAGTGAGCCGATCGTCGCGCCATCTGGGAGCGACAATACAAAACACTGCATCGCAACTTGAGCGTGCCCTTTTTTTTTAGACAGTTTTTGTTTTCTCGCCTCCTTAGCTTGCACGCGCCCGCCGTCGCTGTCAGCTGTTTTCGCTCTCCAAAGGCGTAATCAAAACCGGGGAAAAGCGTCAAGGTTTATTTCGTCGAAGGAGGTGCTTGCAATTTCGTGCTACCATGGTTTTAACGCTGCACCCTGATTATTTCTGTTACTCCTCGCTTGCTCGTTTGAAAATGTGCGCTTGAGATCGATTGCTCACGGGAAGTTTGATGAATCTTTTTATTTTTTCTACTCTGCGGTTCACGATGTCTCTAACTAACACGACGGGAGTCATGACCGCACAAACAAGACACAGATACAGTAGAGTGCACACCAAATCACAACAATACCGATCAGTAGTTACCGCGATTTGGATGCTTTGTCTTGCATGCAGCGGTCGAAGTTCACTAATCGCGAAAGCAATGAGACACCGGCTAGGATACCATATAATTATGAAAGTCCTATGACAAGAAAGTGGGAACTATTTACTTGCAACTAGCACATCAAACGTTCTTTTCTCTTCAGGTGCTATGTTCGTGGAGTCTTTCCAACGGCACCGGTGTTGGCTTCTCGGGAAACGTCGTCTGCTCCCGTCGACAGACTCATAGGTTGGATCCACCCGGATCAACACTGCGTCCCGCTTGCATCACGCCTTGCCGCTCACTATTTTGCCGAAATGTAAATATCGTGGGCTCGCCACATGAATCTGATAAACTACCGACTTCGCTGCACCGTCCATTACCCTGTGCTAGCTTATAGCCACGTTACTTCTAGCGCAATGCGGAAAACATGAAAATGGAGAGAACACAGAACAAGCAGCTCCTCTGTCCTTTATCGCGTCTCCACCACCGCGACAAAGTAACATGTTCAGCACCCTTAGGCGCCAACTCACCTATGAACGAATTCTAGGCGCTGCCATGCTGTTTGGCAGAATGCGGCAGCGCTCACAATATTGCTAAACGCAAAAACACAAGATATTGCATTTTGTGGTTATTTTTGTTGTCAGGAGATGGCACTACTATCTACTCACTGCCGCCATTTCAGTCAGTGTTGTGTTCGGATTACGATACATGGAGCCTATATATATGGCGAGTTTCGCAACTCGTATGATTGAATAACTCTGACGCAAAATAGCCTAGCGAATGCCGGCCTACTACCCAAAGGTGTATTATTAATGCCTTAGTGTGAATCAAGCAAGTGTGCTTGCAGCAGTTATCCGATTAGTCTATAGAAAGGCTCTGAAAGGCCGCTCTTCTAGCTTTCGCTGTGACGGTGCTGTGCCTTCCGCGTAGGCCTGGCTTTTTTTTTTCATCGCTTCGTACTGACATGATTTAGAAACTTGGTGGTGCTACTATCACAATATCATGCCGGGGCAGTTTTGCAGTAAATAATGCCTGCGCATGGGAAAACGTGTCGTGGTGACTGTCAATGCTTCAGTACTTTGTGAAGTTTTGGGCAGGGATCACGGCTGCAAGCGTTCGAAGCTGGCTCGTCGACGGGATTAACATTGCAGCGCTAGTTATACGTGTACTCGCAGGACCAGATCTCGCCGGAGTCAATCTCCACCATAATATTCGCTAAGCAGAGATTTGTTTTAATGGTAAAATCCAGACACAGCTAAAGGTCTGATAAGCCACGTTCAAGCGTGATACAGTGTGACTCTTTGAACTTGTGCTAAGATATACTCAAGCCAGAGAATAACATTTCTGTTGAACCTTCGCACGTTCTGCTAACGACTAAACAAACATACACTCTAAGCCAAAAATGACAAAAATGGAAGAAACGGGTGATTTCAGTCTTTGAGACCAACTGTTATTCCCCAGAAAGACAAAGTGGAGCAAGATGGCCGAGATGTTCAAAAATGGGGGAGCCATAGTATTAGTCTTTAGTTCATGAGGGAGCAATGAGGGAGGAACGGAAGTAATTGGTCTCATCACGCAACTGTCACTCCCCTCAAGGGCACCGCGAAAAAATATATATGCGCCCACATTGATACTCGGGGGGCAGACTTTTTGCTATGTGCCGAACTGCACAAAATGAAAGCATTTATTAATTTTAGCATCCGCAGATAACAGAAGCAGCGCTTGCTGACGACAGAAGGCCTGGGAATACAGCTGCCGCAATACGTGTAACACGCACTGCAGCACCATAACGTCGGTAAAGAAAAGTCCAAGCTGATCAAACGCTGAAACACGTGCAAAACGAGGATTTCGAGAGAAAAAAAAAGAAAACCAGACGCGCTCTTCTTCTCTATAGGGAAGGGTGCCAAAGCCGATCGACCCTTTTCCTCTGCACCCGCCAAGAACAGGTGCAAAAGGCTTTAAAGAACTGAGAAAAAAAACAAGCCCTATCCAATGACCTCAGCCGCAGAACTTACTGTAGGTTTTTGGCATTGGTACTCATCTTACGATAGTTAAACGTGGAAATTTCATCGGCTCTTATAATTACCAATTCTCTGTCTCTTTGTGCTGCACTTCTTGTTAATGCTGAATTGCACATAATACGAGGTGTTTCATGCATTATTACCCCCATGTTGGAGAAAAGTTAGATAAGTTTGGGTGCCGGTTCATGAAGGGCTGTTCCTAAACGAAAGGGCCGATTCTTTAGTCAAGTCATCAATAAGTGAACAAATTTAAGCATGTTTTCCACCATCCGCTTATGTAACGGCTGCGCCATTTCGCAGGCGTACCATTACGGCAAGCTTCGCAGATACATCACTCACAAACTGCCCAGAATACCGATCCTTTTGTGACACACATAAACTAGAAGTCGTAATTACGAGGCGGCGCTGTAAGGTGCCAATACAACATTTCTACCAACACAGGTCTGGTCAGGCTCTTTCTCCATTGTGGGTAGCCAGAAACTATGGATCATTACTTTTTGACATGTGGGCGGCTTACAACAGCTCGTAGATCCCAGTTAGGAAGTCATTTAGGTGCTATTGAAATGAAATTATCCATGTTCTTTAGAGCCTCTATTTTTAGGTTTGCCAGTGAGAAGGTTTGCGAGGCCGTGCAGAATTACCTAAATAAAACCAAAGGACTAACAAACTAATGTTATTATTCTTAAATGTCTACTTACGCATAACTTCTTTTTTCATGTTAGGTTTCAATTTAGGTTATTATCTATTACTAATACAAAAAAAACTTTAGTAGGTACAGCTCAGTTATCATCAAATGTTTTTTCTAAACTTTATAATTTTTTATTTTGTAAGCTTTTTTACAATCGTACACTATTTCATAAGACGACTCAATTATTGACCAAACCGCCCCCCCCCCTTCATTGGGTATGTGCCACAAGTGACGGTCAACAAGAAAAAACATAAGTGCACTTCAACATGAAGTGTGAGTGTAACATGACCAAGGAGGATAAAAAGATGCTGGAGTGGAAATGATTGCGCAGAAGTGAAGCCGTTCCTCTGGCAAGATGGCGATTAAAAACGAAGCGTTTCCCTCGAACGCCCAACGGCTTTAATGTGGAAACTTTTCTGGGTCACATAAAGCTCCAAGTGCGTCTTACAGTTACTAGTTTTTCTTAGTGAGCCTCTAATTGGAGGCAAAGTTCTTTAAAGATTCAGTCATCCATACTCGTTTCTGTGTGTAATTTCGTCGGAAACAACCATCTTTTAATATAGAACTGACGTAGCATATACATAACATATCAAAACCACTTGATCTTTAAGTAAGCACTATGAGAAAAAAAGCATGTTTCCGCCATCTTGGCAGAGGCAAAAGCTGGCTTTACTTCTGCCGGCAAGGCGTTGCGGGAGCTTCCACTCCAGCAATTTTTTCTTTAATCTACTTTAACATGACTGACCTGCTCGCGCACGACAAGTGTGGCGCTAGCATAGCAGGTGCTGTAGTCCTTACAAAGATACCTATATTTATTATTACCTGCGTACTACTCAAATACGCAAATTTGACCTACAATTTGACCTACAATAAATAATATTTGTAGTATAAATAATTGTTCTTATGACTATAGTAAGAGAACACACTAAAAGCATTGCGATGACTCCCGTGCTGCCACCCTCTGACGTTTTTTTTTTTTTTCAGCGCAACTCAGTTCACGTTCGCACTACTCATATGCATACGGTTTATGGTCGGCGAGCACATGGACAGACAAGGCGGTGTGCTATGTTTTTCTCCTGCGTGTGTTTCTTCGGTTTGGCTTTCTACTTATTCGTAATGAAGTTTAGTGTATGCTGATCTTTCGACAGCCCTACGTTGTTGTGGATTTTGCTGCTGGATGGAACAAACACGACTTAAACACCTCTTAAGCTGCTTGCAAGCCTTGGCTAGTCGGACAAATCACTGCGCATGTATCAGCTTGCAGGTGAGTGGTGAAGAACTGCGTCGAATTTTCAACTACATTTATTGCTCTTACATTGTGTAGTATAGTTGCAGTCTAGCATTGCTGGTGGTTTTTTCAATTGTGCTTGTTCATGACATGTGCAACGAGTTGAGTTCAGCAGCTTGCTGACTGTTATTTTTCTCCAAATGCATTGTGGACTGCTGTTGCACTATCGAAAGAAAAATGAATTGTTCTTGCTTTTTCACTGTATCCTTTGCAACTTTATTGGACCAAATTGCTGCGATCGTTACCGCCTGCATCCCCTCCTGCTGCTTGTCATCAATGCAGCGCCAGTGTACTTTTGCTCCTAAACGATATTTTCCGCGATAATGCCTATTCCGCAAAAATAACGTTGGGCGGTCGCTACTGCCTTGATACTGGTACTTGTCCCTCATTGACATCATGTAACCCTAACGGCTAGATGTGAAAACATGTGACGAGTTTCCATTACATCCACCTTATTATGACTTGCCAAATAACGTTTGTCAAAACCCATGATATGCTTTCGCATTTCACTTTACAGTAGACTTCGTAGACTGCAAACGCTGCTTCGGTGTGTGTGTGATTCATTATTATGTATTCATCCTGGCGTGTAAAACCAAACCTCACTCTGTTATTTTTTTCCGGCCGCAATATTATGCCTCGCTTAAGCCTGCGGTGGAATTTCACTGAGCTAGCTTTATGGAAACAACAGTCCTGCGCAGCTCGAGTCCTTCACAATTGGAGAAGTTGCCCATGTTTCTGTCATGGTCCCACACACTGCCCTGTGCTGGGAACTCTACATTCATTTTCCAGGAAAGACGCCAAAAAATGTTTATGTATTATGCCGTTCAGTCTGTGTTGGCAGTGGTGTGGTGAACTCTGCTGCACGTGCTTACACGTCTCCTCAGCAAAATAACGAAAGAAAAATAATAAAGCAGTTCGTTCCTTTAAATTGTTTCCACTTTTTTGTTCCAAGCGCACAAGTAGTGCTCTGCCATTAAGCTGTAGCCATGTGTTCAGCGTCTGACAAGAATAGATATTCTTTTTCACCAGGATTACCTGAGCAGGTGCTCCTCGGAGAGTAACTGCGAAAACGCGAAAGTAATGGTCAAGACTAACCATTGGTCTTCGGTGAGCAAGGTTGGTCTTCGGGAGTAACGGTTGGTTCTCCGGGAGCAACTAGAGGGATTAACTGTTCGTTTCCAGAAGGAGGAACTGAAAGAAGAGCAACGGTTTGTCTTCCTACGGTTACTTCTTTTGGGAAGTAATGGGAGTGGCAAGGTGATTGCTTCGTGAAAAAAGCAACCCCTATACTCCCATTACTCTCTTTTGGCTTAGAGTGTACTTATACGCGCGCGCGAGCGCGTGACAAAATATATGGTTTATTCGCTGAACTTCTCTTGTATGTGAGTGTACAATGAATTGATAAATATCTATATTATTCGCTAACGGCTAAAAGAACTCCGAAGTGTCTATTGACGAAGGTGCAACACAGGAAAACTTGCAGGCCAATCGTAACCTTAGAAAGGTCTACTAACATACTCATCATGCAACTTAAACAGATAAATGAAAAGATGATGACCATAAACCAGATTTATTGATTGAATGATGTGTGAGGTTGAACGTCCCAAAACCACTATTTGATTATGAGAGACGCTGTAGTGAAGGGGTCGGAAACTTTTCGGAAAGCACACATGTCTTGCAGAGAGCTCGCTCATGATATTTGAAATACATCGGCCAGGCAAACATTTCTAGCCAGCGAGGTTGGAACTTCAGTCAACGTTTACTAACTGGGTGGCACCGCAGAGGCCATGTCACCTGCAACTCGTCTTCTGTTCCCTGAACAGGTGCTGTTGATCTGCGCATCCCACCATAACGTATCCAACACGAGTATCGCCGGACCGGATCCTGATAAGACCATCCTTGACTGGGAAGTGCCTGTCAGCGACGGCATCGCCGCCAGATACTACGAAAGGATGACGGGAACGTCGTCGAGTCCTATAAAGGCAGTGGACTCAACAGCCTGCATCAGTGGGCACGGTGGCACCTCAGAAGCCATGTCACCTGTAACTCGTCTTCTGTTCCTTGAACAGGTTGGTTTCTATTCGCACTATGCTTACAAGAACGATAATCGCTTCATTGTAGTGCAGCCGTGCCCGAAAGTGCTTTATTTGTAATTCGCTTCTTTGTGTATGTTGCTATCTGGTGACATAGAAACGAATCCAGGTCCTAACATGCCAGCGCTCTTGAAAGAACTGCTTGAAGGGCAACAGGCCATCAGACCTGATTTAGCCACGTTGGGCGAAAGAATAAAACAAATTGAGGAAGTGGTACAGGTTGTCAAGGACCAAGGCAAATTGATAGCCGAGTTGAATAACACAAACAAAACCCTGAACGCGACTGTAAAACGCTGCACAATAGGCTTGTTTCACTTGAAGACAGAAGCCGACGAAATAACCTTATGGTTTTCGGTATTCTGGAGGGCGAAAAAGAAACAACGGAGGAACTAACTACAAAGGTGCTTAGCGATTTATTTGATAAACAGCTGAACGTATCCCTGCACACAGTTGAACTAATACACAGGATCGGGAGGCGGCAGACCAAGCCGCGTCCTGTAATTCTGAAGTTTCACGACTCCAGAGAAAAATCAAAAGTGTATAAAAACTGTAAGAATCTGAAGGGAACTGGTATATCTATTGCTGATGACCACAGCAGGGAAACAGTTGTCAAACTCAAGCTTCTCTGGAATTCTGTGCAGAATGAACGAAAACAAGGACAGCGTGTACGTCTTGATTATGATAAACTGTTCATTGATCCTGATAAGTTCACTTGGGACGACGAAAGAATCGTTGAGTCAAAATCAGGCGTAATAATAACGTGCTGTCAGTGGCAAGCTAGGATTGAACGGAATGGAGAGAACAACAAGAATTCCGGATAGTCAACTTTAATGCTAGAAGTATTGTCAAGAAGACGGCAGACTTAGAATACATTTTAGTCAATTGTGATCCTCATGTAGTTAAAATCACGGAGACGTGGTTACGTTCAGATATTCAAGATAATGAGATCATACCTCCCAGGTACAAGATAGCGCGTCGGGATCGTCAGTCTCGAGGAGGCGGCGTTGCCATAATAATGAAGGAAGATATTGAATTCATAACACTAGGCGGTATTGCAGGGCACGAAAGTGTCTGGTGTGAAATGCATATTGGAACGTCACTAGTCCTTCTCGGTATCGTTTACCGACCACCAAACTCACCGCTCTCATTCTTAGAGTCGATACAAAGTTACATAGAAGCAAACGAAAAATGCAGCTGCCGGCTGCTCCTAACCGGCGACTTCAATTTACCTTCAATTAACTGGGACACGTTCAGAGCAGAGTGTCGGGAACAGGCACACTGCGATTTACTCCTAGACATTGCATTCACCTATGACCTTTCACAAGTTGTTCGCCAAAATACGCGAAAATCGGGGGAATGTCCTTCTATTTTGGATCTGGTATTCCTTGACGGGCGCTTCGGGCAGTTCAAAGTATCTGTTGATAAGCGTATCTCAAACCATGAAGCTGTCTTTGTCGAAATAATGGTACTGTCTTTGTCGAAATGGTACCGCAGTGTGGATCGCTCGCCCCAACCATGAAACCCACTGTCGCGTCACTTTCTGAAGAGTTCGAACAATATAAGGTTGCTGTTGATGCAAAATTGGAGAAATTTTCTGCATCACTGGACGCGCTGAAACTCGCATTGGTAGACAGCAAGTCTACTGAAATTAAGGATCTACAGCGTGAACTAAACGAGATGAAACTTTCCATGGATTTCATGAATAAGACGTTTGAGGCTGTCAAGGCGGAAAATGCCACCCTTGTTGCCAGTAACAAGTCACAGACTGAGTGCTGCCATCGCCTTTCCAAAAAAGTGGCTCAAGTCGAGCAGTACTCACGTTTAAATAACATTGAAATTAGGGGAGTTCCTGTAACTCAAAACGAAAACTGCTCAGAGATCCTGGAACTAATCGGAAAGAAAGTCGGTTGCCCAGTGACTCCTGATGATTTTGATACTGTGCATCGGGTCCCCACACATGTAAAAAATCAACTAAACATCATTGCCAGGTTTCGGTCACGAGACAAACGTTCCAGTTTCCTTTCAGAAGCCCGTAAAGCCCGTCTTGCGACCTCATCCCTCAATTTCAATGATTGCGAGGATTCACCAATTTTTATCAATGAACACCTTACTCCGGAAAACAAGAGATTGCTCGGAAAGGCGCGCGCGCTAAAGAAAGACAAAAACTGGTTGTTCGTGTGGACCGAGAACTGTATTATTAAGGCACGTAAAACAATCAACAGTCGTGTATTTCGGGTACTGACTGACCACGACCTTTCAATTTTTGAAGAGTAGGCTACTTTCCTTGGCTTTGTAGCTTTCTCTCTTCTTCTGTAATGAATTGTGCTTCACCAGCACAGGTGGCGAAATGTTTAGGTAACGCGAATGTTTTCAGCGCAATACATTTCAATGCTCGTAGCCTTAAAAAGAACTGTAACAAGATTTCCACACTACTTCATACTTTGAACCATCATTTCTCCATTATCTGCTTCTCCGAAACCTGGCTTACTTGTGAAGATCGTGATATGTATGGCTTTGCCGACTATGGTTGCGAATACGATCATCGTAGTGGTAGCCCTTACGGGGGCTCTGCCATTTTCGTTTCAAACCAGCTCTCGTATTGTCGACGCAAAGATCTAAGCATAAATGTTCCCAAATGCGAATCTGTCTGGGTTGAACTCGATCCAATTGACTCTTCAAATGTTAATAGGACAGTCTTTGGCTCCGTTTACCGCTCTCCTTCATCTAATGCAGCTGATTTCTGCGATGCACTTTCTCTAGTGCTTGATAAGTTGTCTTTCGAAAACAAAAATGTGTTCATCATGGGCGACTTTAACATCAATCTTCTTGATTCTGCGAATCCTATCACTTCGATCTACACTAGTGCCTTTTGTAGCTACGGTTATGAGTCACTGATAAATACTCCTACACGTGTCGTAGATCATTCTTCCCATTCCCTCCTTGACCATATTTTTTCTAATCATGATTCCCCAATAAAAGCTGGCACTATCGACTGCAATATTACCGATCACTTCCCCGTGTTTTTTTACTTGCACAAGCAGGAAAAAAACAAAACTGAAACCTTCAAGCATTCTATATTTGATCGTGAAAAATTTTTTAACCTTGTATCAGAAATAGACTGGTCCAGCATATTCAATGTCTCGAATCCTGATATCGCTATACAGAAATTTTCTGATGCAATGATCAATGCTGTCGGTGACTGTACAACAATAATAACTTCCAATAGGCGTTACGCTGCCCCTCGGTGCCCTTGGCTTTCAAATTCGCTTCTTCTTGCCTTGCGTAAAAAAGATAATCTATACAAAAAGATGAAGCGCAAACCTTTAAATTCTAATCTCCGAGCACGTTATAAACGCTACTCTCAAGTTCTGTGCTCGCTCCTTAAAGCCGCCAAGCGCCGCTACTACGACAATGAATTCAATAGGTGCGGTAACAACATAAAGAAAAAATGGAAGTTAGTTAAGGAATTCCTGAATAACGCTACTCAGCATAAGCCCATCAAATCTATTGTTCAGGGCGACTCATCATTTACTGAACCTGCAGATATCGCTAATGCATTTAGCAATCATTTTTCGGGTGTATGCTCTCAACTTCCCTCGTGCCCTTATTCTTCTGACCTTTTGCGTTGCCCCCAATCGTTTTTTCTATTTCCTACTTGTTCCGACGAAATCGAAGCTACCATTGCAGGATTAAAGACTACCGGGCCTGGCTTAGATGGTATTCATGGGTTCCATTTGAAACTTGTACGTCGACTTGTTGCGCCACTACTTTCCTATATATTCAACTTAATTTTTAAAACCGGATTATTTCCACAGTCCTTGAAAATAGCAAAAATTGTTCCTGTACTCAAAAAAGGTGACGCGCGCTTTATGGATAATTATCGACCCATTTCTATTCTTTCCTTCTTAGATAAGGTTCTAGAAAAACTTATTGAGACCCGTCTTTCCCGCTACCTTAAAAAATTCAACTTACTCACCCCCTCTCAGTTTGGTTTTCGTGCTGCCCTATCAACTAATATTGCGACTGCATGTCTAACAGATAAAATTAAGTCTTTCATTGATCACGGCGACGTTGCTGCTGCTGTTTTCATAGATTTTTCAAAAGCGTTTGACACCATTGACCATGACATTCTTTTCACTAAACTGGAGCGTTATGGCATTACGGGTCCTGCTCTAACTTTGTTACGCAGCTTTCTTTTAAACAGGCAACAAATAGTTTCTATTTCCACAGCAACATCACCCCCGGTCACAGTTAACAGAGGCGTTCCACAAGGCTCAATCTTGGGCCCACTTCTTTTTTTAATTTACATTAATGACCTTCCTCGCTGTTTAACCTCTTCACAATGCGTGCTATATGCTGACGACACTACCATCTTTAATTCCCACCGAAACATGTGTACGTTAACGCAAATGCTCCAAGCTGACCTATTTTCCCTCGAGCGATGGTGTCTCTTCAACAAATTATCTATTAACGTTCTTAAAACTTGCTTTCTGCTTTTTAGTTCCCCGCAAAGAAAAATTTCCGAGTTCCCTTCCCTGTATATTTCCGGTATTAAAATTGAACATCGTCGTAGCACTAATTTTCTTGGCGTAATAGTCGATTCTCACCTTAAATTTCATGAGCACGTAATCTTCATTTCAAAGAAAGTTATGTTCGGCATAAGAGTTCTGATTAGAGCTAGACCATACTTCAACTTGCAAACTCTCCTAACTTTGTATTACGCTTTTGTCCACAGTCACCTAAATTACTGCATTTCTTCCTGGGGTGGTACGTATCATACCCACATCGCCCCATTAATAACACTGCAGAAACAAGCGTTACGCATTATCACATTTTCCCATCGACAAGCAGAATCTTCCCCGCTGTTCTATCAGCTCCGTGTTTTGCCCCTTCATCATCTGTTTAGGTACAGCATTGGTATTTTATTTTTTAACGTCTTGCACGATCACCTTGTCTTAGATATTCTCCCTCATTGCATCACTAATAATCTCAATTCAACGCGCTTTGCCTCACGCCAGAATCTCTTACTTCCGTGTATATACACTAACTACGGCAAACAAATGATTCTATTCTCGGCCATTTCACTCTGGAATTCACTTACCTCTGATATTAAATCTTCTAAATCACTTTGTGTTTTTAAAACCAAACTAAAGACTTTCTTGTTAGGCCCTTCTGTTTGAATTCTAACTGTATTTTCATGTCTTTTTTTATTTACGATGTATTCCTTGTTTTTTAGTGTTCCTACTTATTATTCTAATGGTTTTTTTTTATTTCTTTTGTTTTTTTCATCTTTCTCTTTTTTATGCTGTGTTTATACTGTGTTTAATTGCTCACAATTGTATTTCAATGTTGCTTGACGATTACCTTTTTTTTTCCCGTGGGAGGTCCCGCCTGCGGTTCTTACCTTGGGACCTCCCAGTGAATCTGTACCCATAAACTTTTTCATGTTCGCACTTGATGAATAAAGAATTGATGATGAAGAACACATTATGAAAGAATGTCAAAACATAAAGAAGCGATTACGAATGTTCCCAAATTTTTTGAGGCTGATGACACAAGTATCATTGACTACTTGTCATTTGCGCTGGACAGTTTTGATTCTCAAGGTGACGTCAATGCCATGTGGGAATCTTTCAAGGATATTATCTTCAATTGTATCTAAAATTTGCTACCGTTTCGGAAAAAAGGAAAGCTAAGCGGAACCCTTGGATAAGCAGAGAAATAATCCAACTGAAGCGTAGAATAAGCCGCCAGAGACGCAAAGTAACAAAAGACCGCGGAAAAATAACTGGATTGTCTGCACAACTGCGTTCCATGATTACAGAACCCAAAAATATATATTACAAAGAAACACTGACAGAGATCATGACAAAGTCTCGTGATAAAATTTGATTTCACGTGTCGAAAAAAGATGACGAGTCACTTAGCATTGTAGTGGATAACACATTGGTTACTGATCCTGCCGTAATCGCTTCTTCTTACCACGAATTCTTTCAGTCGGTGTTTTCTACTCTGTCACAATCCGGTGTCGAATCCCCTCCCTCTCCATTGCTTTGCTCGGAAAAAATGCCAGATGTTGAAGTCTCTTATGAGGGAATTGTGATCCAACTACTGAATATTGACGTAAAAAAGTCAGTAGGCCCTGATGAAATACCGAATGCGTTTCTGCACAGGTATGCGGAATAGGTTGCTCATTACTTAAAGATTATATTTGAAACATCACTCGAAGATTGCCGAATCCCTGGTGGTTGGCTTACGGCAAAGGTTATACCTGTGCACAAATCTGGTGATAAGCAATTCATTAAAAACTATCACCCAATATCGCTGACCTGCGTTTGCGGTAAGCTCCTAGAAAACATTGTAGCCAAGTCAATTTACACGTATATTGAAAATGACAACAAATTTTTTCCCAACCAACATGGATTCCGACAGTGCTTTTCCACAGCAACACAGCTTCTTGAAACAATTAATGACTTTGCCATGATGTTAAACAAAAAGAAACAGATAGATGCCATCTGTCTTGATCTGTCGAAGCATTCAACAGAGTGCTACATGCAGAACTGCTTCTCAAACTGGCAGTTATGGGAATAAACGATCAAATATTAAAATGGTTAACCGCGTACCTTCGGGGCAGAACGCAGTACGTAGAAGTAGAACACATTAAATCAAAACCGTTGAACGTGACGTCAGGTGTTCCCCAGGGATCTGTGTTAGGCCCAGTGCTATATCTAGACTAGATTAATGATATCGCCTCTGAAATTCACGAAAGGATCACTGTCCGGCTTTTCGCTGATGATTGTCTATTGTACAAAGAAATCGATAGCGCGGTTGATCAGGAGTTACTCAGTGACGCTCTTAGGACAGTATAAAAAGGGTGCGACAAATAGAAAATAAAAATAAATGAAAATAAAACTGTGTTATTGCGCGTAACAAATAAAGTAAATGACATCTTCTACTTTAATTACACAGTGAATTCTTCGGTGCTTTCTACGGTTGACATGCTGAAATACTCGGGCGTAAATATATCCACGAATTTAAGATGGTCTCATCATGTTGTCAAAATATGCAAAACTGCGGAAAAGAAGCTCTGGTTCTTGCGACGGAAACTGCAATTAGCCTCACAGTCAGTCAAACTAATAGCTTATTTCACCTACGTTCCGCCCAAGCTAGAGTATGCCAGTACAATCTGGGACCCTCATCAGCCACGGTTAATTCACAGACTGGAAAGAGTTCAACGATGAGCAGCAAGGTTTATTCTAGCGCGATAGTCTCGTACAGATTCCGTCACCGAAATGCTCGCTTTGCTAAACTTGCCCACGCTTGCTGAACGCAGGCGTATAGCAAGACTAAAGTTTTTTTTTACCTCTCTCTAAAGACAAATTCAACATCAATAGCAGTCAGCACTTGATAGCACGACAAGGTAGAGCATTGCGAAGAATCAAAGATGGTACTTTCGGAATACCTCGGATGCACATTAACAGTTACGTGTTTTTCTTTCTTCCCAAGAACCATTAAAGAATGGAATCAATTGCCACTACAAATGCGAGTAAGTAGTAGTGTAGAACAGTTTGAAAATAAGCTAGTAGGTCATTAAAGACGCACGCCTTTACGCATGCTATCTATTTATTGGTTGTCCAAGTTCAGTTGTTGCATTGTGTTGTTAGCTTTGTATTGTTTATCGGTGTATGTATAGATTAATTCGCATGTACTGCTGTGTGTTTTTGTACGGTAATGGTCGGTTATACTTTCTAACATCGCTTGTTAACTGTGCATTTATAATGTCGTATAATTTGATCATGTATACAGGAACTATTTCGCTTATGTACGCTCATGTTTTTTTGTGTGTGTGGTATCTTATGTACGGTTTCTTATGTAGTATGGTTTCTTTCTTTTTTATGGACGCTTGTGTTTTTTCATGTAATATGGATTCTTATTTTTGTCTTCTCAAGTCACACGATGTTGACCATTCCAATGTCCCGCTTTGACCCACCCAGCAACGGCCGACAGGCCAACAGTATGAGTAAATAACAAAATAATTATATACCTGAGGGAAAGGTTTATTTAGCGCCAGGTTTCTATGGAATCACTAGCAAACGTCCTCTAGTCTCGTCCTCTGGTGACTTCTGGAATCTTGGCCCTTTAAACACATAAAAACCAATGCCATTGTCAGTGTGAAGATGTGTGCGTGCGCGGGTTCGATTATGCCCGAACCACATAGTGGGCCATGTGGTGTTGACTCGGTGATTACCTGCTACTCTTTGAATATGTGCGCCGTGCGGGCGCGAATCGTGTATGTGCCATGCGGTCGCTTAGAGGACGGCGATCTGGTGCATGTGTGGTTCGAGAAAGGGTGGCAGTGCGAGAGCTGTGCGCGGGCATGGGAAGGTTCAAGAACTGTCTCATTTGCTAGGCGTCCGGCTGATAGGAGAACCAGCAGGCCTACTTACTGGTGTCTTGGCGTAATCGAAGCACTCCTGCCTGTTTCACCACGAGAGGCAGATCGGGCCAGGGACCGGGCACGAGGCCGGGTCAAGCTTTGCCGTTTTGTACCGATGGTCACACTGAGGGTTTTGCCGCAAGCATGTGGGTCCGTGTAAGTCTTCGCGGAGAAGTTCCCATCTATGGGCCGGAACTCCGGGATTAACTGCTGCACCTCTAAGTGACCACGCCACTCACCGAGCTACGTCATCAAACATTCGACGACTTCGACTCGGTGACAGCATCGGCTACTTTGTCGTCAACTCTGAGCTGTATGAGCATCTTTTGACTCTGGCGCGTCACCGAGAAAATATGGGCTTTTTAACTGAGCTCGTGAACTCTTTTATGTCGTTCTCGTGCGTAAATACGTTCTACGTGTGCTTGTTGAACTATGTGCTGTGTCCTTCTTTCTGGGATTAATCCTAAACCAAAACATACCATCACAGTCAGGAATCATGATTTTCGTGCATAGATTATGTTCCGATCTGTTTTCAGGAGTTCTATCGGCACAGAAGTTGTATTCAGGCAGTGCAGAACTACAGCTGGGAACTGCTTCTTCGGCGGTGGTCGCGTTTTCGCCAGTTGTCGAGCGTGCACTGGGGCAAGTGTCACCTTTCGAGAAGTAATCATCTAGCGTTACTCTACGATGTTACGGAGCGCCTATTGAGTCTCATAGAAGGGCGCTGATTGACAAAAAGCAGGAACTACCCACGAATACATCGGGACAGCGTGTTTCAATTTGTTGACCTAACATTGCAAGGAAGCAACGCACTCAGCAGTTCACCCAGTGACACTGAATAAGAAAAACAAGAATTTTAGCGATGATACATGTCGGCTGGTAATGTCCCGTCTTAAACACTAGCGCTCATTTTTCTCCTGACGGGAAGATTCGCGGGTATACATTTCCTCCGCTTCGCTTCAGGTGCCAGTATGGTCGCGCTGGCCTCGTATCTTATTCAGCGCGCGAAACGTCTCACATTTGTGATTGCCCCCCCCCCCCTCCCACAAAAAACATAGTACGCTATATTGCGTTGTCATGCCATACCAAAAACGTGATTGAACGCAAAGTAGTTGATGCTAGCAGTGATGTTCCAGCGACTCACATCAGAATGCCTGAAACAGGTAACCGCCAGACGCGGTTGGTGCACACTACAGTTCAAATAAACTCGTGTTCCAAGCGCTCGCTGTTCTCGCCGAAGTTGGCACATTCTGACAAATTGATTACGGGGCATTATGCTCTGAACAAGACTATATTTGATTCCTTCATCACTAGTGAACTGATCCCTCGAGATTACGTGCGTTACGCGGCTGCTCCTGTTCACGCCGGCGTAAGTACTGCAAACATGAGCGCATGTGCTATAGATAGAACAGTGTATACATGGCACATATATTGTCACGGGGTTATGCAGTGGACTTTTCCTGAACGACTGAAGTGCCAGAACGCAAAGCGTAACGGATAAAAAAACCAATAATGAGACAGGATTGGTCAAAATAGAACGCAGTGCCCGCGTCTCGATCCCTGCATGAGGGGGTGCAATGCGACTGGGCAACACGGAGAAAGCGTGCACGCATCTATTTTTTACGTGCCCCTATCGCCTAACGTCTATGAATTCAGGACGCAGCTTCGCCTGACCAGTGTACCCTGAAATACGTGGCGCAAGGTTGACAAAGAGAAGAACGAGAAGAGACAGAAAGAGTGCCAAAAATAATACAGCACTTGAGGAGATTTCAACTCGCTACCCTCTGATTTCTACCCGAGTATGCTACACTCTAAAAAATGTACACCCTAAAAAGTGTAAAACGGGTGTACGCTATAAAAGCACCCATATAAACACCTTTTTACGCTTCATTTTTAAAGTTTGAAGTGTTCATGAATAAAACTTCCTCAAAACACCCCGTTTACACCCTTATATTTGGGGTGTTATGAACAAGGCTACAAATGATTGATTGATATGTGGGGTTCAACGTCCCAAAACCACCATATGATTATGAGAGACGCTGTAGTGGAGGGCTCAGGAATTTCGACCACCTGGGGTTCTTTAACGTGCACCCAAATCTGAGCACATGCGCCTACAAGGCTACAAATGCACGACATTTTCGGGCAGTCTCGCTTATACTGTTAGTATAAATTAACCATCTTAATACCAGCAAGGCTCCTACTACTATCTGTTTGCGGGTCTAGTAATGAATTGAAGCAGGAGGTAGTGTGACCGAAACGCGGTTTTCATCGATAAAGCACGCAAACTACTATTAGACAGAAGATACAATAGGAGTGCCGCTTGTCAAATCGAGTAAGGGCCAATTCTTTTCATCTGTGTCATTTGCATTATGTCCACACTAACAAGGTGCACTGATTTGCCTTAACAAGGTATACACAATGTTGCGCACATTGGAGTAGCCATGCATGGAACACTCCCCTTCTCCCCCCGTACCCCATTATATCGAAGCTTTTGAAGCTGGAAATAAAACATCCGCCACATAAAAAAACAGCACAGTAGTTTAGCCATAACCACCACGTCAACAGCCCATCAGGTCCCTTAAAAACGAACATTGACCTCATCTATTTTAGCAGCCACGTTTTATTTATTTACTGTAGCGAATGTTGTTCTTCGTGTGTCCTTAAAAGTGCGTCATGTAAATTATTAAGAGGGCACCGACTATAAAAAAAACTGCACAATAAGGACATTTCGGTGACCTTGACGCAGCCTTGCTCACAATGACGGGAGCCTTGTTGACTAAATTGCGGACAAAGCTCTCTTCAGGGGAGCCGAAACACATTCTCCAGTATTCTCCCTCTCAGTTTTTGTTTTCGTTTTTGTGGATCCCCTTCCTTTAATTTACGTAACTTTCCCAGCAGACGCTCTTCGGTCAAAGCCTTGACTTTGAAGGTAGTGAGAAAACAACATTGATGAAATATTTTCAGCCGCCTTCTTGTTCCAAGGATTGCAAGCTAACTACAAATGTGTTGTCGCAACGTGAAGGCAGAAGTAGTATTTAACAGGTTGAGAAAGTAGCAGCAGGTCAGTATTTTTATTTACTGCGCGCCAGAGCGTTCCTCTTCTTTCTTGTTATTGCTTGCTGCATAAACGAGTGCAGATGCACGCATGCGCTGTCGTCTTCGTCTTCCTAGCAGTACGCACGTGGCAATATGTTCTAATCGAATAGTGTGACGACTGATGCATGCAATGTTGCAATGTCTTTACCGAAATGAAAGTGCTCATAAAATATCGTCTGCATGACCCTGAATTTGCAGTCCCTCAAAACCCATAGAGCTAAGCAAGAAGCATCAGCTTAGCTTTTTTACCAGTATTCACTACATTAGGTCGGTGAAGGTGCGCGAGAAATTGCTCCTGAATATTACTAACGCGCGTTCTGACTAGTAGCTCGTGCTGGCCACACTGCTTCGTTGCGATGTTCACTGCGATTCAGATGCACTGTTAACGAACGAGTATAACGCAACAAATCACTGCCGCAAAAAAAAAGAAAAAAAGCAGCGCCCACGCTATCAGTAGAGGGCCGGAGCTAGCGTTAAACCGCATCTAGCTGGTCTGAGAACGCCGCGGTGCCATGAAGACTCGTCGCCTAGACAACCTTGGCTGCTCGGGATTGCTGCGCTCGCGGGCGCAGAACACGGTAAAGCGACTGGCATCGTCTTACATCTCACTGCGTGCGCTGGCAAAAAACCCTCCCGTTTGTGTGCGTGTGGTGCGCGTGGCTTCTCGATCGGTAGAGTTTATTAGTCAGTGTTTAGTTTGAAATGTGCCTGCGCTCTGTGCTCGACCGGTGTGTTTTGTCAGTGCTGATTATTGCGAAGGTGCACCATTCTGAAGACTGGACCTGCAGATTCGTACTAGGGAGCTTTAGAATACCGTTTGCAAGCGCTGCGGGCGTTGCGGGCGTGGTGGGCGCCATATGAGTTTTAGAATAGCGTTTGCCCTACTGCGATCGGCAATGCACGATCGCAGCGGCACCGTAGCCTCGAAACCTTGCGGGCCACATGCGGGAAAGACCTACTGTACTCCTGACCTGCCCAGCTAGTGGCGGTCCATGGAGCTGCCTGCGCCGGCTCGGATTCCGAACTTCGCCGCCTAGGGGGCGCTCGAGTTACCCCAGATGAGCGCCGGTGAATGCATGGGAATGCATGGGTTGCCACTGGTTAGAGCAAAGTTTCCTCACGAATTGAGTAAATGTGGCGGCTGTGTTGAATCATGTTATTTCATATCACTTTGAAAATCTTTTTTTGCATTTTAGTTGACATTTCAGTGCATTATTTTTCCAATAAAATAGCAAATCAGGTACAAACACATGTATCAGCGTGCAAAACAAGAAAGAATGACGACGTAGACAGGCTGTAAAAAGCGCTAGTCACCAAATGTTTATTTAACTCATGATACCAGCTATATGTGTATACAATGGTAGATTTGTTGTATAGCGAAGCTTCCTTCTTTGTCTGTTTCCAGTAATGTTAACTGCAGTTCCTTCAGTGTCTTCGAAATCTTCTTTAGGAGCTGATCCATCAAACGACGGGAAGACGTGCATCGTGTCAAGCACTCAACCCCTTCGGAAATAACTCGATCTTTCTCATTTTCACCGCAACGATCGGCCACCTGGTGGACCAGGGAGAAGAGGCCCTGGGGTTAAAGACAGGGCTCATAACTGAATGTCGGTCCTTTGTCCAGAACATGCTTACGTCGTCAGGAACCATGGCATTACCAAGCACAAACACGTTGCCTTGCTTAACACAAGAGGCCTTGCGCTCAGATGTGAGGTTCAAGAGAGCACGACGCCACACGAACTCAGCAGATACAGCCGCTTAATTCTTGAGAGCTTACAGGCGACGCGATTCCTTGAAAGGCTCAGCACCAATTATCACGACAACACGCAACCAGTCCTGAAACATCCTCACCTGTCGCCAATATTCTGTTTTCAGAATCTTGCAAAGACGCTTGCAGTGGTCCCAGGAAGGTCGGACAACACCGAAAAGACATCGCACTTCCTTGGGAACCTGCTTCCGCTTGATGCAGTAGGACATAAAGCTGGATTTGCATAGGGTTTCGGCGATGAGGTGTCTGAGACCCTGCTACGGAACATGAAACGCGATCAAACAATACAAAAAGATGGTAGAAAAATGAAGAAGCATGTACAAGTTATCCCATATGTTCACAAATTTTCGCAGAACCTGAAGAGGATTGCATCGAAGCATGACGTGCAAGTTGTACTGTCCACGCCCTACAAACTCTCAAGGTTAAGTGGAATGGCCTACAGAGAAAAACGCCCTTGGTGCACAACCAAACACAGAAACAGGTTCACAGATTGTTTTTCCATTGTAGTTTATAGGTTTCTTTTAAGTTGTGGACTTGAGTACATTGGTCAAAATAGGAGGTGTTTTAATGAAAGGGCGAAGGAACATGACTATATTGTACGCAATACGACCAGTGGCTTTCTGGCTGACCATTGCAGGCATTGTGGGTGCTCTCCTGACTTTCGTAGTGCTTGTGTTTTTTAATGGGAAGGGGTAAGAGAGAGCGCGAGATTGTTGAGGCTTTCTTCATTCATGAAGCAGGTGACAAGTGCGTGAGCAGGCCTTCCATATCCTTGTCTTACGCTGACATTAGTTATCTTAGAGCCTTTCATTGATTTTCGTGTCATTTGCTTTATCATGACCTGACGCATTTCACTCATCACGCTTGCGCGAGTTCCTTTGAAAATTTTATCGTTGACAGTTTTTATCGCTAGTTGAAACCAGCCTTCTTGCTTCTAAACCTCCTCTCAATCACATTTAGGCATATATATATGCACAGGTGATGGCAATAAAATTTCTGTTGTTAGGCAGCGCTCTGTCTCTACTGTCCTTCTTCTTCCTCGAGTTTTTGCGCTGCGAAGACTATGAACCAACTTGGACGTTCTTGGACGTGAAAGGTGCATACGATAACGTATCGCATGAAGCCATTCTGGATGTTATGGAAAATGTTGGATTAGGGGGTCGGGTTTACCAATGGATCCACAGCTATCTGAAAGGCAGAACTTTCTATGTACAGACGGAGAATGGCGCAACAACGCACCATTGCAACCGTCGTGGTGTGCCGCAAGGCGGTCTTCTTAGCCCCACACTTTTCAATCTAGCGCTACTCGGCCTGGTTGACGCTCTTCCAGAGTCTGTCCATCTATCAATATATGCCGATGACATCTGCATCTGGGCGTCAGGCATAACACGCCTTCATTTGCGTGCCCGGCTTCAGAGAGCGGCTACAATAGCGACAAAGTTCCTGGAAGAACGGGGCCTAGAGCTGTCGTCAGAGAAATGCTCGCTTATAGCATTCACGCATAAGGCTATGAGCCCATATGTTATTAAAATCAACGGACACACGATAAACTACGTGAAGACCCACCGATTCCTCGGAGTCATAGTTGATCGCGACCTCTCCTGGAGCCCTCAAATCGCCCACATGAAAACTAAACTCACCATGATCACCCACGTACTGAGGTTTGTTGCTGAAAAAACGTGGGGTGCATCGGTACGAGCAATGCTCCAACTCTACACTGTTCTGTTCCTCGGTTATATGCGATACAGCTTACCCGTGCTATGCGGGATCCGAAGAACAAACTTGCGCGTCCTCCAGTTGATCCAAGCCCAAGCCCTGAGAATATGCCTTGGTCTCCCGAGATGCGCGTCTACAGCAGCGACAGTCATCATTGCGCGTGATTATCCAGTCAACGCATACATCCGCGTAGACGCTTTGAGAATGCACATAAGACATTTCGCTTGGCTTCCATCTCATCACCTCGCCTCACTTCGAACCTTCAGGCCCCACTCAGCGTTCAGCGCAACTGTAGCTCAGCATTGCGCAGTGCTTCCATTGCACTTCGCGCAAGCAGCACAGCCGCCGATACCATTATGGTGCCTACACCCACTCAAAGCCCTTCTTACAATTCCTGGCATCCAAAATAGGAAAAATTCGTCGCATCTAGCCCTGAAACAGGCCACATTACTTTTCTTGCAAGAGAAGCACAACGGACGCCTTCACATTTACACGGATGGCTCGGTGTCTTCAGTAAGCTCTGCAAGGGCGGTGGTTATTCCCGCGAGGCACATCACAATTAAATTCATGACATCGCATTTGACGTCGTCGACAGCTGCAGAACTTGCGGCTATACGTGCAGCTCTGGAGTTTATAGTGAAAGAACCTTCGGAAATTTCGTTTATCTTCTCGGACTCGAAGGCATCTCTTCAATGTCTTATGTCACCCTTTCGCCATGGACCTAATGAACAGTTAGTAGCTGAAATAAGGCTTCTTCATCACCAAGCAATCGAAAAACAGCACAGCATAGTGTATCAGTGGATACCAGGTCATTGCGGTATATATGGCAATGACCGCGCAGATGAGGCCGCTAGATCTGCGCACGATGGTACCCAATACACAGCCATCCCGTTCTCAAGAACCGACGCAGCTACAAGACTTCGTTCGCTTGCACGTGACCTCACACTGGTACATTGGAACTCAACAGACTTCACAAACGCGCTCCTGCATAACTTGGATCCCAATCTGCAGCTTCGTCTTCCCCCAAGAATATCTCGAGCTGAGGAGACTCTTCAATGCCGCCTGTGGCTTGGAGTGGCCTTCACAAACGCATACTCTTATCTCATTGGGATGGCCAGCTCTCCTACATGCACTTACGGCAGCTGCGAAGAAACCATCGCGCACCTTCTGTGTGAGTGCACCTATTTCAACGCGCAAAGACAAGAACTCACTGCAGCTCTGGATAGACTAGACGATCGGCCTTTGTCGGAACAAAGGATTCTGGGTCATTGGCCGAGCCCATCCTCAGCCCAGAAGGCGTTCAAAGCTTTGCTGCGCTTTTTGCGGACAACTGGCCTCAGAGATAGACTTTAGTGTCTCATACTCTTTGATGTTGCCTTTCCTCTGTCGCAATTTTTTTGTAATTTCTCTTTCTCTTCGCAACATTTCTTTTTAACATCTTTCATTCCCCTCACCCCTTTCCCCAGCACAGGGTAGCCAGCCGGTCTAAGAACTGGCTAACCTCCCTGTCTTTCCTCTTAAACTTTCTTCCTCCTCCTCCTCCCATCGTTTGATGAATCAGCCCCTAAAGAAGATTTAGAGGACGCTGAAGGAACTGCAGTTAACATTACTGGAAATAGACAAGGAAGGAAGCTTCGCTGTCCTACTGAACACTCTGTTTCAAGAAAAGTCACAATTGGCATTGGTAAAGAACTTCGAGGACGTACCCTTTGATGCTTCGAAACAGAAACGGCGTACACTTTAACTATTAGAGGAATTGAACCTACAGAACCTCAGGGCAAGGACAAATAAAGGAGAAGAAAACTTCCTTGGGGTTTTTTTACCGTGAAAAGTCACAAACCCGATGTTCTGTTTTGTGCCATTGTTTCTGAAGATGCTACCTGGCGACGCCACGTCAGCCGTTACCTACAAAGGCACCTTCAAGTTTTAGTGAAGGATGATCCCTTTGTCATCCGCAAGTCTGAGGACTTCTTAATGCACCTACAAGGTATGAAATCTGCCTCTTTAACGGCTTTTCGGTCGACATTGAAGAACTTTATTATTCTGTGCCACATGAAGGACTGCTGAAGGCTTTTCGGGATAGGGTTCGGGAATATGGTGAACTTCAGTTCTCAGGTGAAGCAGGTGTTTCTGCTGATGACTTTGTTAGACTCATAGGGTTCTATTTGTCTTCTACAGTTGTGAATTTTGATGATAAGTTTTATGTTCATACAAAGGGCATATGTATTGGTTCAGCTGTGGCTGCTGGGTTGTGTGATCTTTTCTTGTCGGTCTTTGGTGTCCGCATTCAGGGTAAATTGCAAGTAGCACAGGTTGTCAAGATCTTTAGGTATGTGCATGATTTTCTAGTAATTTTGAATGATGTTGATGACCTTGACATAGTCATTCATGACGTTTTGCATGTGTTTCAGAGTGAAAGTCAAGGCCTGAAATTTACGCAAGAAAAGCCTGATAAGCGAGCGTTGCAATTTCTTGACATTCGCTTGCTTTTTGGCGATAATCACATCTGTTGTAAGTATAAGCCCAGATCCAAGAAACCTTTGTTACGTCATGACAGCACCCATTCGAAGCTTGTTAAGCGAAGCATTGCAGTGAACTGCCTGCATTCAGCCCTGAATAAGTCATGTGTACATGTCATTTCATCCAGCTTTAATGCACAGGTTTCCAGATTGAAGCAGGCGGGTTACCCTCCTGAAATAATTTCTGCGGTGTGTGAGACCTTACTACGGAACATGAAACGCAATCAAACAAAACAAAAATATGGTAGAAAAAAGAAGAAGCATGCGCAAGTTATCCATTATGTTCACAAATTCTCGCATAAGTTGAAGAGAATTGCATCGAAGCATGACGTGCAAGTTGTACTGTCCGCGCCCTACAAACTCCCGAGGTTATGTGGCATGGCCTACAGAGAAAAACACCCTGGGTGCACAACCAAACACGGGAACAGGTTCACAAATTGTATTTCCAACGTTGTTTATAAGTTTATTTTAAGTTGTGGGCTTGAGTGCATTGGTCAAACTGGCAGGTGATTTTATAAAAGGGCGAAGGAGCATGACTATAATGTACGCAATACAACCAGTGGTTTTCTGGTCGACCATTGCAGGCATTGTGGGTGCTCTCCTGACTTTCGTAGTACTCGGTTTTTTTAATGAGAGGGATAAGATAGAGGGCGAGATTGTTGAGGCTTTCTTCATTCATGAAGCAGGTGACTAGTGCGTGAGCAGGCCTTCCATATCCTTGTCTGACGCTGAAATTAGTTATCTTAGAGTCTTTCTTTGATTTTCCGTGCCATTTGCTTAATCATGACCTGATGCATTTCACTCATTACGCTTGCCCAAGTTCCTTTGAAGATTTATCATTTGCAGTTTTTATCACTGCTTAAAACCAGGCTTCTTTTCTTGCTTTCAAACCTTCTCTTAATCACATTTTAGGTACATATATATGCACAGGTGATGGCAATAAAATTTCAGTTGTTATTCAGCGCTCTGTCTCTACTGTCTTTTTTTCCCCAAGTTTTTGCGCTGCCCTTTCTATATGAGCTCTATGAACCAACTAGCCCGAACCAAAGTACTTCTCGGGTAGACTTGTTGCCGTTGGGTTACACTCAGCTGGCTTGCATTTACTTTTTAGGCAAGAAAGGCCAAGGAATATGACACTTGACAGGGTCCGCGGCATCCGGCGCGCATAGAAAACAACCCAATACAGACAATTTTGCGCATAAATACCTTCGTCTCAAATGACAAATGTAGAACGCAGGTACATGAATAATCAATGAAACACACTCTGCAACTGTTTTGAAGCGAAACAGCCCTTAAAATCACTTATTCGGGGCTGATTCTTCACACAAAGGGTGTGTTTCACAACCTATTTGCATGAACACATGTAGTGACATGGTTTCCATATGTGCACTCATGTCGTCTTTCCTTTTTTTTTTGCTAATAAACAGTTGTGAGTATAGCGCGTCGGCGTTTAGTTTCTTGAGGTTGTCGTTTTATTATTATTTTTTGCGCTCATGTACGTCTCAGTCTGCCATGCACCCCCAACCATCCCAGCAACTCACTCCTTTAGAGCCACGTAGTCTTTTACAACACAGAAATCACCTCAATTCATTTTTCACGGACCTCGGTCACTGGAAACTCATGAAAAGTCACATCAGTAGTCTTCCCTTGCCTTGACTCGCAGAAAGGCTAATAGCACACCACCATCGGGATGGTTAATTTGCACAAAGAAAAGTCGCTTCGCCGGTGTAAGAGCTGCACCGACTTGCACGCTTCTATTGCAGCTCAGCACGAGCAGACGGTAGCGAAAGATCGACATTATAATTTTAAGTTTATTCAAAAAGAGGTTTTTATTCATTTTATTCGTTCAGGGTGTATGCACGCGTAAACATTGCTGCTTTTCTGCGAGCGTCACACGAGTGGACGAAAAAAGAAAAAGCGTGGTGACCCATATTTTGGCCGCCAGAAACCAGTGCGGATGGATGGATGGATGGATGGATGGATGGATGGATGGATGGATGGATGGATGGATGGATGGATGGATGGATGGATGGATGGATGGATGGATGGATGGATGGATGGACGGACGGACGGACGGACGGATATGGCTGTTCCGTTTAGATCAGGCGGTGGCTAGCGCCACCAAGCCGTCATACCTGATGAACAAAAACTAGAATTTTTTTTCTTAAATAGTGAGGTTGAGGATTCGTACTTTGCAGCGAAAGGTACAATTTTCACTCGTGCCTTGACATTAGCCTACCAATCAGATAACCTCCTTCTAGTTAGTTCTACCCGCTTAAAGTCTATTTTGCCCTCACTGTTCCTAAACCCCAGTGCTTTGAAAAACTCTGCGCCACAAACCTGAACTACAGCGTGAAGCCGTTTACAGAACATTATCAAGTGTTCGGCAGTTTCTTCTTCCTCTCCACACGCACTACATACCGTGTCTACCCCTCCATATTTGGCCCGATATGTCTTTGTTCGCAATACTCCCATCCTGACCTCAAACAGTAGAGACCTACCCCGAGTATTATAATAGATCCTTTTCTTGGCTATTTCCTGCTTAAAAGTTAGCTAGATCTCTAGTGCGGACTTCTTAATCATGCCAATTCTCACATATTGGTCTCAGCTTCCTCAACCTTCTTCTTAACCGATAATTCTTTTTGGTTTGGCCCCCTGCTGTTTTCCAAGTATTTACCAGTCAATTTCCTGGTTCGCTTCCGCCATTTTGTATCGACATTCTTCATGTACAAGTAGCTGAATACCTTCCTAGCCCAACGCTCCTCCCCCATTTCTCTGAATCGCTTCTCAAATTTTATCTTCCTGCTAGCTTCCCTGCTCTCAAATGATGTCCATCCCATATCACCTTGGACTCCCTAATTTGGTGTATTCCCGTGAGCTCCTAAGAAAAGCCTACCTATTACACGTTGCTTAATTTCTAATCTTGCTTGAACTTCTGATCTCATGCACAAGACTGCATTGCCGAACGCCAGACCAGGAACCATGACCCCTTTCCATATTTCTCTCTCAACATCATACCTATTGTAATTTCACAGTGCCCTGTTTTTCATTACCACTGCATTCCTGTTACCTTTAGACGACACGTATATTTCGTGTTCTCTTAGGTACTCGGCCCCATTGTTTATCTATACGCCCAGATATTTGTATTTATCTGTTATCTCTAGCGTGACCTCCTGTATTCTGAGCTGACTACCTTCATTGTCATTAAAAATCATGACTGCTGATTTTTCTTTACTGAATCTGAAATCTAACCTATTCCCTAATTATCGCAGATGTCCACCAATCTCTGCAAATCTTTCTTGTTGTTTGCCATTAGCACTATATTATCTGCGTACATCAATGCTGGTAGTTCCTGTTCAATGAGTTTTTCTTGTTTGACGAAAGAGAGGTTGAAGCCCAGTCCACATCCCTCTAATTTGGCCTTTAATCCTTGTAGCTACATCATGAATAACAAGGGTGACAGAGGACACCCCTGCCTAAGCCCCCGTTTCACCTCTGTGAGCTGAGATACCTGTATTTTCCACTTTATAACTACCTTGTTACTTTTATAGATCTCCTTCGAAAAATCAGGGACTACATCTTCCACGCCTAGTGTGTCCAGTATTCCTTACAATTCCTCTTGAACCACGCTATCGTACGCGTCCTTGATATCCAAAAATGCTAGCCACAGGGGCCTGTGTTCCTTTTCTGCTATTTCGATGCACTGCGTCAGTGAGAACAGATTGTCTTCAAACCTCCTGTGTTTCCGAAACCCATTCTGCAGTTCCCCCAGCACCCCCTCATCCTCTGTCCATGCCTGCAGTATTTCCTTTATAATCTGCATCGCGAGCCTGTAGACCACTGCTGTCACTGTTAAAGGACGGTACTGGTTTATGTCGGCTTTGTCCCCCTTTCCTTTATAGATCATGCTCATCCTGCTAAGTTTCCATCCATCGGAAACTTCTCCATCGATTATTATTTTGCTCACTGCCTCTCTCAAAGCCTGCTTAGACTTCGGCCCTAATTTCTTTATCAGCATAATTGGCATGCCATCTGGGCCTGTTTATGTACTACTAGGAACCTTTTTCTCAGCCCTTTCCCACTCTTGTTGTGAAAATAGAGCCATTGCGCCACTCGATTCTTCCTTGTCTATTGTGGTGCAATCAGCACTTCTTTGTTTAAATTTTTCTGTCACGCTTGTTCTTATATATTGCTGCGACAGGTTGGCCACGTTCAAGTAGCCCACCACAATCAACGTGCACCGGCACCAGCAAGACCCGGCTGGCATGCGCCATGCGTTCATGCGCTCCAACACGAGGAAGAGGAAGATAGTTGGATCTGTGCCACTCGGCTACTCGGACTTGACGACCATAGTCTTTAAAATCGTGGGCACAAGTTCACCCTAATAAATAGGCTTGTTTATTTAACCTGTCTGCCTCAGCATCGCTACATTTCTGGTGGAGGTGCTGGGTTATGAATTGAAGCCCCGCGAGCTCAAGACAGCGTAGCCCCTACGACCAGCGTATCAACCCAGTAGAAGTGACTCCTGTACACCAGAGGGCAAGTCGCCGTCTTTGAGGTGACTCGCCTGAGTTCGGTCCTCTTCACTTCACACCAAGGGGAATTCAAATGATGGATGCCACCACTATGACTAGCCTGGTAACACCGGCACCAGTGTTCATTAGCCAACCGCGCCAGCCGCCAGTATTCCACGGCGACTCGTACGAGGATGTTGAAAATTGGTTGGAACTGTTCGAGAGAGTGGCGAGCTTGAATGGATGGGACGAAAGAGAGAAGCTCCGTCGCGTATACTTCGCCGTGGAAGATATCGCAAAGACATGATTTGAGAACCATGAAACCTCGTTGTCTACCTGGGAGGTATTTCAACAACAAGCGGTGGCTACGTTCGCGAACATAGACCGGAAAGAAAAGGCGGAGGCTTCTCTTCAATCGAGGAACCAGCTCACGAACGAGAGTGCTGCTATGTACATTGAGTGCATGGCCCCTCTGTTCAAGCGTGCGGATTACAACATGGCTGAGGATAAGAAGGTGCGCCATCTAATGCGCGGAGTGAAGCAACTCGTCCGCAACCCTCCAAGCACAGTTGCTGAGTTTTACTCGGAAGCGACAGCCATCGAAAAAACACTGGAACAGCGGGCTCGGCAGTACAACCGGAATCTTAACTGCGCATCTGCACAGGTATTCTCTGGAGGCGTGCGAAACGACGTTGAAGCCCTGCGAGAGCTGATTAGATCAGTTATTAGAGAAGAACTGAGCAGACTGCAAATGCCCCTGACTCCAACTTCACTATCCGTTACGGACATTGTTCGTGACGAACTGAGGCAGGTGATACGAGAGCCAGAGCGTGAGCTGCAGCCGGTTCGACCTACCCGAACATACTCTGAGGTTGTCAGACAACCCACGGTACACAGCAATCCAGCAGTTGAGATGGCGACGACTCCTCTCCGACCTGGTCCACGCAGCGCACCTCGTCCACGGGAACGAACAGCTACCTATCTGCCCCCAGGAGCACGTAGCACACATCACTATGTGGAGCGTAGGCCTAGGAAAAGTGACGTCTGGCGTGATCACGAGCGCAGGCCTCTGTGTTTTCATTGTGGAGAAGCGGATCATCTGTACAGATTCTGTCCTTACCGACAGGCTGGATTAAGAGGCTTCCCGTCGTATGCATCGTGCCCCCGAAACAGCGAACGACTAGCGGAGATTGAGGAGTACTTGTCCACGCGCCAGAACTCGCCAACTTTACCCCAACACCGGTCACGGTCACCATCGCCTATGCGCTACTGGTTATCCAGCCCACGTGGACCGTCAAGGCAGCCTGGTTATCGCTCTCCAAGTCCACTCCCGGAAAACAGAAGCAAGCGACCTGTGGAGGTGAGGCCGCTGATAACGTCAGTTACGAAGATCCTCTATTATGGTTTAAGGGTGCTGACGGTGTATTTCCGGTAGATGGGTGCAACAAAGTAAAATGTTACTTCGGAATTGCGGTTGAGATTGGAAGGATTATTCGACACCGGTGCTGATTATTCAGTGATAATTCACGAGATGGTGAAAAAGCTAAACAAATTTGTGACCCAGTGGAGTGGATCGCAGATACGCACGGCAGGTGGTCACATTATTACGCCCCTTGGCAGATGCACTGCAAGACTTGAAATACGGGGCTTTATTTACGTGACTGATTTCATTGTGCTGCCAGAATGTTCAAGGGAACTCATTATAGGAATGGATTTTTTGCGAGCTAATGGCGCCGTAATTAACCTGCGTAGGTCCAGCGTGTCGTTTTCGACTGAACGAGCTATACCTGTGGAGGATTCTGAGGAACGACGCCTAACTGCTCTACGCGTTGTTCATGATGACGTAACTGTGCCGCCACGCTGCAGTATAATGGTGCTCGTAGAAAATGACGCATTGTACAACCGCGAAGGCATAGCGGATACAAATGTAAGGCTGTTTTTGAACAAAGGTGTCTGCATAGCTAGGGGTCTTGTTCACTTGACTAAAGGCCGTGCAGATGTCCTACTCACAAATTTCTCCAATGAACTTCAACACATCGCTCAAGGCAAGGCTATTGCCTATTTACACGACTTCTGTATGGCGACTGAACTATGCAGCTTAATGACATCAACCACTCTACCAGTGGCCTGCAACATCGACACATCCGTGACTGTCAATCAGAGCATCCTGGACAGCCAAAAAAACATATCTACGCCTTGGTAAAACAATTCTCTGATTGCTTTTCAAGTGCCTCGAAGGTCCAGCGCACGTCAATCACGAAACACAGAATTATAACGCAAGACGACACGAGGCCTATATGCCAGCATCCATATCGGGTGTCACGGAAATAATGGAAAAATATCAAGAAGCACGTGGAGGAGATGCTTTCGCATGATGTCATCCAACCTTGGAAATGTCCATGGGCGTCCCCTGTAGTGCTCGTTAAGAAGAAAGACAACACACTTAGATTCTGCGTCGACTACAGAAAACTGAACAGTGTAATAAATGAGATGTCTACCCCTTGCCACGTATCGACGATACACTAGATCGGTTGCGATCCGCAAAGTTTTTCTCCCCCTTAGATCTGAAAAGCGGATATTGGCAAATAGAGGTCGACAAGCGAGACCGTGAAAAAACGGCATTCATAACACCAGATGGCCTTTACGAATTTAAAGCGCTTTCATTCGGCCTCTGTTTCGCACCAGCGACGTTCCAGCGAATGATGGACACTGTCCTCGACGGATTGAAATGGCAGTCATGCCTAGTGCATTTGGGTGACGTGGTGGTATTCTCTGCAACGTTTGACAAACATCTAGAGCGACTACGCGTGGTATTGGAAGCCATCCGGTCAGCAAAATTGACAATCAAACCCGAAAAATGCCACTTCGGCTTTGAAGAGCTGCGATTCCTTGGACATGTGATTAGTTCCGATGGTGTTCATCCTGACCTCGAAAAGACAGCAGCTGTTCAGAGGTTCCCTACACCCAGAGACAAAAAGTCAGTGCGTCGATTTTCGGGTTTATGTGCCTACTATAGGCGATTTGTTGAAAATTTCTCAAAGATTGCGAATCCTCTTACAAAACTGACAAAAGACGACGTGCCCTTCACATGGGAAAGCGAACAACAGAAAGCTTTTGACGAATTAAGAAAACGACTACAGGGTTCACCAATACATGCCCATTTTGATAAGACAGCCAACACTGAAGTCCATACCGATGCCACCAATGTCGGCCTCGGCGCCATCCTTGTCCAGTGGCAAAATGGTCAAGAGAAAGTGTTAGCCTATGCCAGCCGCAAACTATCAAAAGCTGAGGCTAACTACTCTGCAACTGAAAAAGAGCGCCTCGCAGTCATCTGGGCAATAAAAAAGTTTCGACCCTACCTTCATGGTAGACCGTTCAGAAGTGTCAGTGACCACCATGCTTTATGCTGGCTGGCAAATGCTCAAGGACCCGTCAGGTCGACTAGCAAGATGGAGCCTCAGGCTGCAGGAGTATGACAGTATGGTCGTGTACAAATCTGGAAGGAAACACAGTGATGCCGACTGCCTGTCACGCTCTCCCGTCGGTCCAAGTGTACCTGAAGAGGAAGACTTCCCGTTTCTAGGCGTTGTCGACGCATCCAAAATAGCTCAACTACAACGAGATGACCCTGATCTGCTGGCGCTTATACAACACCGGTAGAGTCTCGACGTTCAAGTCCCTCGCATATTCTCCAGAGGGCTCTCCCTGTTCTGTCTTCGAGGAAGTATCCTTTACAAGAGGAACTTCGAACCTAATGGTGAAACGTTTTTACTAGTCGTGCCCACAGCCATGCGAGATGAAATTCTGCATGCATGCCACGACAAGCCAACATCTGGACACATGGGTGTGAGCCGAACAACGCCAGGATTCGCCTGAAATACTATTGGCCTAAGTTGCTCGCATCAGTGCAGCGCTACGTGAAAACTTGTCGTCAATGTCAACGGCGCAAAACTCCACCCGTAAAACCAGCCGGCTTTCTCCAGCCAATAGACCCTCCAGATGCCCCATTCCAACAAGTCGGCATGGACTTCCTAGGACCTTTCCCGACATCGTGTGCAGGCACGAAATGGATAGTCGTAGCCACAGACTATCTGACCCGTTATGCTGAGACTGACTCTCTGTACAGTGCGACAGCTGCCGAAGTCGCCAAGTTCTTTGTGAACAACATTGTTCTCAGACATGGTGCGCCCATCGTCGTTAGTACGGATCGGGGCACCGCATTTACGGCAGACGTAATGCAATGCTTGATGCGCATGACAAATACCGATCACAGAAGAACAACGGCGTATCACCCTCAGTCAAATGGCTTAACCGAACGCCTCAACAGAACTATGACCGACATGCTATCAATGTATGTCGATGTTGAACATAAACAATGGGATGAAGTATTACCCTACGTAACATTCGCGTATAATACAGCCGTTCAAGAAACAACCCACGTTGCCCCTTTCGAACTAGTATTCGGCCGAAGAGTGACCACCCCGCTGGATGCCATGTTACCACTACAGGACGAAAGCAGCTATCCACCTGACTTGGATTACTTCTTGCGAAGAGCCGAAGAAGCACGGCAAATGGCAAGATACCGAATACGCCACCAACAGCACGTCGGGTCTAGTCGGTACAACAAGCGACGCAGTGACGCACTTTATCATCCCGGTGACAAAGTGTGGATATGAATACCAGTGCGCCGCCGCGGACTCTCTGAAAAGCTTCTTTGCCGATACTTCGGCCCTTATGAAGTACTCAACCGTATCAGCAACGTCACTTATGAAGTCAGAACCACTGGACACGTGAGTTCAAGACGCCGCAATCCCACGGAAGTGGTACACGTAGTCTGCATAAAACCCTATCATGACGGATCATCGAAAAACAAGTGAGAGTGCGCATGTATCTTTTCACTGTCTTAAGCATCGGGATGATGCGTCTGAGGAGGGGGGTAATGCTGCGACAGGTTGGCCACGTTCAAGTAGCAAGCCACAATCAACGTGGCACCAGCACCAGCAAGACCCGGCTGGCATGCGCCACGCGTTCGTGCGCTCCAACAACGAGGAAGAGGAAGATAGTTGGATCTGTGCCACTCGGCTACTCGGACTTGACGATAATAGTCTTTAGAGTCGTGGGCACAAGTTCGCCTTAATAAATAGGCTTGTTTTTTTTAACCTGTCTGCCTCAGCATCGCTACAATATTCAATCGCTTCGTCCCCTTCTAGCCTAGCACCTTGAGCTATAGTTATAAACCTCTGCTCTAGGCTCGTCTCATTTCTTAGGAAGTTTAGATGGGTTTCAAAATTTCGCAGCTGCCTTTGTATCTTTTTGTGTACTTCTGCCAGCCACTGGGCTCCCTTTCTTCTGAACTTTTCATTGATCAGAAGGGGTGCATCCCTTCTACAGCTTACAAAGATTTCCCATTTTCTTTCAACATCATCTGTCGGTTCAACCCGCTGCTTAGAATGTCTGTGTTCCCTACAGGCTTCCTGATGTTTTGCTATGGCTCTCTTAACTTCCTCATCCCACACGTTTGGGTTTGTGTCTTCTTTTCGGGGTGACTTGTGACGTGCCTTAGCAAGCTCTAGCTAAAACAGTCTAATTAGATTCGTGTATGTCAACACTGTTTTGTTATTCTCAGTGATTACTTTCTCAATTTGTTTAGTGGCTATTTCAATTTGCCTTTATGAATAAAAATTTTCCTGTAAATTCTCGTCTTGTCTCCTTCCCACTTTCACTGCTCTTTCAAAACCTAGCTTGATACGTTTGTGATAACTACCCAGACTTCTGGAGCCACCTTCATCTATGTGCATTCCCCTGAGCTTATCATACATCCTATGTGACATCAGTGCGTAATCTATCATCGACTGCAGCCTTCCTACCTCCCATGTTATTTGCCCTTCACACTTCTCGGTACTGTTGCAAATGATCAAATCCAGCCGTTCACACATATCCATGATCATTTTGCCTGTCAGGTCGGTATACCCATCTATATCTTCTATGTGTGCATTCATATCTCCTAGTATAATTATCTCGCACTCTCCTTCTACCTCCTGAATGTCCTTTGATATACACTCTACCATTGCCTGGTTTTCCTCTCTGGCCTTTGCTCCCGTCCACAAGTACACGAAACCAAGGAATGTCATTTGCCCAACCACTTTCCGTTTTAGCCATAAATGTTCCTTGCACTCCTGCTTGACCCTTCGCCAGTCTGTACTTTTATGAATGAATGCCCCAATACCTACCCCTTTCTGCTGCCTTCGGTTCTATTACAATATTCCCACGTGTAGTCCGCATTGTTTGGAGGTTGTTTCATGTTCCTGAGATGTGTTTCTACAAAACCGTACACCATCGGCCTCTCCTCCACTAGCTGTTCTTCTATCTCTTCCCACTTCAGCCTGTTCCTACCGCCATGCATGTTAATATACCCCATGTCATAAATGGCTCGGCGCTCGTGGCTACGTTTATTTCTGCCCCGGACTCTACCTATCCTTGATACTGGTGCTACTTTGGAATCGTACCTGTCTATACCACCTCTCAAAGAGCCTCCCTGGTTGTTTTCTTTGTTACTAGCTATCCTGCACCCCGAAGGGCCCGCTTGCCCCCCAAAAAAGCTACTGCGCGTCCTGCAAGTCGCCAACCCACCTCATGACTTAGCCGCCCATCGAAGTGAATTCTGTCTCGTTGAAAACCACCCCCCCCCCTATGCACCTCTCTGTTTATTTCCACCACCTCAAAGCCTTTCTCTCGACTCATCCGCCATATCTCTTAGTTTGCGTTGACAACCACTATTTGCAGGTTGCTATCACTGACCGGTACTTCCGGTATTGCGCATATCGCTAGCTGTACCTCCGGAGAAGTGGCGCGCATGTCATCAACGCCTTTCGCCAGTGTAGTTGCTAGTCCTGCTGTATCTTCATTTAAGACATCATTTAAACCGCCTGAAAGTATCACGAGGTTTCATCTATCAGCTGTAATTTCGAGTTTTGCCCTCGCTTACCTCATGGCTGCTTCCAGCTTGCGTCCTGGTAACGCCCCTACTGCAACCCTCTTGTCACCTCTTACCCTCTCTGTAATGGCTTCTGTGCATCGATTTAAATTTGAGTTCCAGGCGATGATCACATGCTGTGACTTTTCAGCTGGCGCATCCTGCACTTGGGGGTTACTTGCACCTGTGACGCCGGCTGCTTTGTCCCCTCCCAGCCCCACCTTTACATCGCTGAAGCTGGGCCTTGCGACAAATGAACAGGCTAAACCTGTTTTTTTCAAACTTGCTTGCTCTCTCTTCTCCGCAGTTCTTGTTGCCGGTTCTCTACTGTTCTCTCCGTAGGCCGCTCCTCTGTTTACCTTGGCTAGTGCTTCCTCGGTGGACTTCAGCCTTTCTTTATTGCCTTCGTTTTTTCTAGCTCTGTCACCAACGCAGTCTCGAGCTCGGTGATTCTCATCAGCATGTCACTCTGGGTAACCATCGTTTTCTCCATTTTTTTCCTCGACCTCACATTGCCTACACTTCGCGTCAGCCTCTCCTCCTTCCGCTTCTACACTTGGCTACACTTTAAAACCAACCCCACATCCTCAACTATTCAGAGTCTTTTTAACCATGTCTTTCCGACACCAATTGTTCTATGACTTGTCTCACTCGATAATTACAAAACTCGAGCCCTGCCCTACGAAAAAAAGAAACTAAGCTCTACTACAAAAAATTGCGTGAATTATGTACGTGCACCTCCCCCACGGTGTAGCAAAAGAAAAAGAAAAACAACAAAAAAGTAAAAAAAATGGATGAGGTAAGTTGCAGCGCCACAGGACGCATAGCGGCAGGCACCAATACCAGAAAGGGCGTGCTGGTGCTTCACTAGCTGGGCAGGTCGGTCATGCGGGCCACCATACCCGCCCGTAGCCTCGAAACCAGCGCTTGAGGGCCACAAGCGGGCCGCCATTACCGCACGTAATTTCGTATTTTTCGCATGCGGTCCACGAACGCAGACGCCGACTTGCGTACGCCGCATTCGCAGTGGCAGCGACCGCACCACTAGAGCTCGCGGTGCGCTATTCTAAAACTCTCTATTGTGGAGCACTCGAAGTGAAATAGAGAGTACCGCTCTCACGTTGTTCCGTTCAGCACTTTGTTTACTGCGTGAGCACGAGAATAACGCCCTCAAACAGTTTTGTTTTCAACTAGTTGGTGAAAAATCAGCATTTGTTTACTTAGCGAGAATATTTGTCCAAACTCTTTCACGGGGATGATGGTGAAGTGCAATTGTGTGCAAGTTTTTTTTTGTTTGTTTGTTTAAATTGTTTGAAGTACAAATCAGAGTGAGCCTGCGCCGCTGAGGTTCAGCGAAGAAATTGAACAGATCTTTGCGGTGCCCTCTGTTGGCAGCCGTGTTTAAAGGGGTTCGCTCGTCATGCACATCAATTTTAGTTTACTAATTAATACATGTATGGGCACGGCGCCTGTTAGCTCTAAGCATCAACCGTATCTAAGCCGCATATGCTTGGGCATGTTGGTAGTAATTTACTCTCTTTTTTGTTATTGCAGAAAAAGACCGAGAACAGAAAACAAGGACGTCGTGTCTATGTCGTTCTTTTCAGTGCTTTTTCGTTTTGTGCGGTAACACTACCGTGATAACTCGGGCTGATGCATCGAGTGAACACACAACATATTGCTTCGCGTTAGGTGCGCCTCGAGAAGTTTGCCTACTTGCTAATACATCCAATTTCGTTAAATTTGTCTTCACCGGTAGTTTTGTTCACCCGCAACGCAGCGTGACATTGCCGACATCCGTGCCTGTGTGGCGAATCGAGCACTGAAGCCGGACTTTTGTTTAAACAGACCTTTCGTCTATGTGTGGCCGAATTGCCTACTTAAACAGTGCAAACGCTCGTTTGAACATAACTGCTAACTTTCGAGCACATTTTTTTTTCAGATTGTTGCCATCATGTGTACCTTTCAAATTATTCTGGTCATTCAAAGTTTTATTGCTATCGCCTCACTTTGGCGTTTACCTTGGCTATGTACTTCACATGTTAAAGGTATTTTTGCTATGTGAAGCATATCATTAGTTTTTTTGTTGCACAAAAACACTTTAATGTTATACATACGGCAGCGTATCTAAGCATGTGTTGCAGCCAAAATGTAAGACTGGGCTGCATATTTATCTGGGAACACAACGCGCACAGCCACTGAACAGCCTACGCTGCGTCGGGAAGGAGTTATGCTTTCTCAGGTTGCCAGCATGATTGAAACAAATGGCCCTTATTTAGCAGTATGAAATGCACATTGAGTGAAAGTAACTGGGTCACTTTATTCCAAATTTTCCGGCCAATTTTGTGGCAATTGCAAATGTGTTGAAAAAAAAAATCGTGCTGATTTAATGCACTGAAACAGTAAACTGCTTGAATATTTAGAATAGAAAAAAGTTTTCGCCACGTGGTTTCCTTTTAAACTTCCCAGAATTTTGTTTGAGTGTTGTTTGGGAAAAAATATATTTTACAAGTACCGCTCCTTTTTTATACCACGTTTGGTACATGTTATGCAAAGGGGCTTATGTAAGGTGTTCGAAACTCAGTAATAATAATAAAATTTTTTGGCCACATACGTCTGCAAGAATGTAGCCAAAATGTGTTATGTTTGCATTTTTTAATTGCGATACTGCACTTTGTATGAATATCTGAGCTGTGGCTACTTACTTCACAGAAAAGATATTTTGATGAAAAACTATTTTTAGATGATCTTAACCTCTACGAGAAAAAATCAACCATTTCACAGAATTTTCATTTTTTGTTCATATTGAGACGCAAGTTGCACCATGTGGTGGTCCAATTAAAAATCACCTTTTGCCTAAATTCAAAGCAAATAAACAGTTCTTTGTATGTGACAAGTTTCATTATTACAATTTCTTTTTCAAGAAATAAAATATTAGTAGAATTTTCCCATCAACGGCAATTGGGAACATCGTGACGTCGCCTGCCTTATGACCAAATGGCAAATAGAAAACTTGGAACTTCAAAAATCATTTAGGGGCAAAGCTCCTGAGGCCCTGGGTTGTTCGCTCTTCTGTAGTCGTACTGGTAGTAGGTAGCCACCCTATGAGTTGCAGAATAGATAGCGTTAGTGGTTTTCACAGCATATACACGGACAAAATGATGATTCGTGGGGCGAATCGTTCGTCCGTACATTTGTGCTTTCGTCCGTTCGTCTGTGCATCCGTCCGTCCGTGCTTACGTGTGTTGGTCTGTTTATGAGTCCGTCCGTCTTTCTGTTCGTCCAGACTAGCATCAGACTGTCTATCCATTCGTTTGTGCGTCCAGACGGATAGACGCTACACGCCACTCATCATCATTCACTCCATGGATATGCTGTGATCTTTTTCTCAAAACATAAATTGCTATCACACAATTTGGCACATGAAAAGAACTGTTTATTTGCTTTTGATTTAGGTACAAAGTCTATTTTAGTTCAACCACCACATAATGCAAGTTGCGTCTCATTATAGACAAAACAATCATTTTGTGAAATTAGCAATTTTTCTCGTTTATTTCGACAGCTTGAGAGGTCTGAAATTTTTTTTCTCCAAATAGACCATAAGTGGATTAAGTATTGACTCCTCAGATATGCATTCAAAGTGCAGTATTGATAAAAAAATGCATATATAGAAAAATGCAGATATAAAACATTTAGGCTAAATTATTTGAGGTGTATGTGGTCGAAAAAACGGTAATATAATACTGAGCTTCAAACACTTTACGCATGTCATTCACTCAACTTGTCGATCAAATTGGGCACGGAAGAAGAAGAGGTACTTATGAAATAATTTTTTTGACAAACACGCAGACGAGATTCCGGGAAGTTCAGAAGGCAGCCACGTGACCAAAAAATTATTTATCTGTGAAATATTCCAGCAGTTACTTTTTAATGCATTGAAATCAGCGCGATTTTTTTTTTACTATATTTGGGATGGGCGCCAAAATGGCTGGGATGTCCGACGTGGCATGACTCAATAGCCAATTCTTCGATCATATAATCGTGTCAACGTGAGCCTGTTGAAGAACACTAGTATCATTTGCATTTTAATACGTAACTATACAGTACTTAATTTTACAAGCTACCTGCACTGAATACCTTCTCAATGCGCATACCGTCAGATATGCTCGGTGGCATTGTGCTTTTGTGCAATACAGATAAAATATGTATAAGTTGTTGCGCGTCGTACTACTTTTCTTTTAAGAAACTAATCGAATGAGTACCATGGTAGATCTGCAGAAATACACATGCAGCTGTGTTGATGCATACTTAAGCATGGAACTTGACATTCTTTTAGATTGGTCGATGCATGCAGCTAATGAAACATTATCCACTTGGAGCACCACCTTTTTATTTGCCTTCGCAAGCATGCTGAAAGGGTAAAGTAAAGTTCATATCTATGACCCGAAAGATATATTATTTCTGCCACAGCAAGCTTTTCATGGTGTTTATTGCTCAGCATACCATTTTATACCATTTCTCACTGCAGTGGAGCTCGATGTCACTGAATATGCTTGCTATGCACTCAATTTACACTTACACATAAGAAAGCAGTTGGTTATACAGGGTGCATACTGTATGTTGCACTCTTTGTGAAATTTCGGTCATTGTTCCTTGTGTATTTGTTTTAGGTTTCCAGGATTGAATATCCTGTACAGAAAGATGAGCTTCGCCTCACTTCTCTCGAAGGCATCAGTCATCTCAGCAGCTGAAGATGATTGTGCAAGCAGCAGTGACGAGCTGTGGTTTTGCAGTTTGAAGTATAACAACACTGATTTTACAAGAATAAACTTCAATTACACTACCTTGTCGAATGTTCTCATTTTTAATGTCAAAATTTACACTGCAAGATATAATAGGTTGTAAATGTGACTCCAGAAACTCGCTTACTCTTTCTACGTGTTTTTTTTATTGTATAGGCGTCAAACAACGCCATACCTCTCAGTCGTTTGCCCGACTAGCGCAAATGTCTTTGAAAGTTGTGGAGATTTACTGTATTGAAAACAAAGAATTTCTAGTATACAGAGGAAAAACTTGGTCCTGTTAGATATTTCAAAATTTTGCAGAATGCCATCAGACTCCTGTTTGTCACACTTGCAGTTTTTCTATAATAAAGGCAGATGTGAACATATGGGCTTACTTGGTTTTTGCTGCGGCGTTATGTTCGGTGGAACCTTACGCTACAGGTTACTGCTTGCACAACTTTGGTGTGGTGCGCACGCGTGATTGTGTGTGTGTGTGTGTGTGTGTGTGTGTGTGTGTGTGTGTGTGTGTGTGCGTGTGTGTGTGTGTGTGTGTGTGTGTGTGTGTGTGTGTGTGTGTGTGTGTGTGTGTGTGTGTGTGTGTGTGTGTGTGTGCCGCGTCCTACTTTGTCGTTTTGGCCCAGTCTACCTACACATATATACACTGCTCTTATGCAGCTCATTCAAGACCACGACACCTTATTTTATCAGCTGCATGCATGCAAGTATAAGTGCAGTGGGTGACACCACTATCTTCCTTCTTCCCTGTCAGCCGCAGAGAAGATTCATATAAAAAGAACAATTGAGGCTTGGATCAGTTGGTCATGCATATTTGATGGAATGAAGTGCTATGAACGGCTCCCCTCAACACACAAGACTAAGCATCACCTCCTGTGTCTGCTTTTGTTCCGTTAATTGCGCTTCATTTGATCAAGTATGCTTATCTATATAACTGCCATTGTTTCAAGGGGATTTTAGTGTTACACCCCACTCGCATGGGTGCAGCTTCATGCAACACCCATAGTTTAGGGGTGTTCATAAACACCTATTAAAGTAGGGTGTAACGTTTCTTTACGTCCCACGGTTTCAGGGTGTTTCTGAACGCCTTACTGTTAAGGGTGTTCCAGGAAACCCTAAACGGTGTTGGCCATGGGACAAAAAATACACTCTTATTGATGTAAAAATTTTTAGAGAGTACTTACTACGCCACGCCAGAACACCACGTATTTAAGCCTAATATGCACCAACTAGCCCAGCATAATGTACCAGTGTACCCTCTCAGCGATTTTCAGCGTACATTTTCGCCCAAAAAAGGCACTTCTCGCAACAACCGAAACGCGTACTTGGCAATGGCTGGACTGGAGAGGCTTGCGGAAATTAGGGAAAGCTCGAATGTATCTTGAGCACGGCTACTTGGCATGGTGGCCTTCGTGGTTAGCTCCGGCAAATACGTTCCAACGGTGCGTTGCCGGACCTTATCGCGGAGGTCATTGTAATGCATTAATGCCCAGAAAAAGGCAAACAGAGAACCTATGTAATATCAGCACCTCCGATCGGTTTTCAGGGCCAGTCACACGCACCCGATCCAACCACTCATCACCTTCAACTACCATCCTTTATATGCTCTGCTCCATCGGCCAGCGTGTGCGCCTGGTTTCGTGTTCGTGGTCATAGGTAGAGTAACCTAGAATAGGGGGAGGGTCCAAAGCACCACCTCCCACGTATGACTTAGTGGTAAACTGTGGCGCCGCAGCGGTGCTGCACAGGACCGATGGGTTTTTGGCGCTTGGGAGCGGGATGAAAGGAAGGGGTGTCTGCTACAGGCTCAAGTTTAACTGACAAGCGGTGAAGCGTGTCGAAATTTATGCCCTTGCCATCAAACATTTTGGCGTCATCGCTAGCGGCAACCTAGGTTCTCGATTAATCTGCATTGCTTACGAAGTGGGCGTAATGTTAACAAAACGATCCGCTACAGCCTTGAAGCCTCTCGAATATCGTAGGCGTGGTAAGCGCTGAACGTAATGTAACGAAGGAATAATAAAACTTGAGGAAAGTAACGTGGCATTGCCACCCTCTGAAAAAGGCATCATCCCGATGCTATAGCAAAAGACCAAGGTACAGTAATGAAAACAATAAACCCACGCAACAGCAACAGATTACAGTCCTCAGGTTCGCGCATGAAATGGTTTAAGGCGCAAGTCGTGGGTGACTTCAGGTCAAGCACTGCGCCACTGAGAGTTCGTAATGCCGTCAGGAACAACCTTGTAGTCGAGTGGGCCGAGACGTCGAACTACTCTGTACGGTCTGAAGTACCGTTACACAAGTTTTTCCTTGAGCCCACGATGGTGTATCGGCGTCCATACCCAGACACGATCACCGGGCTGGTACTCCATGAACCTTCGTCGAAGATTGTGGTGGTGGCTGTCAGCCGCCTGCGGATTCTTGATGCGCAAGCGGGCGAGTCGACAAGCCTCTTCCACGCGCTGAACGTAAACGGTGACGCCGAGATTTTCTTCATCAGCGACGTTTGGCAGCACTGTGTCGAGCGTCGTTGTCGGGTTCCTTCCGTAGGCCAACTTGTATGGTGACATCTGCGTCCTCTCTTGCACTGCGGTGTTGCATGCGAAGGTCACTTACGGAAGGATGGCATCGCGCTTTCTTAGTTCAACGTCGACGTACGTGGCCAGCATGTCGGTGATAGTCCTGTTTAGCCACTTAGGGAGGCCATTGATCTGTAGATGGTAAGCGGCGGTGTGGCGATAGCTTGTCTGGCTGTACTTCAGAATCACCTGCCTTAGGTCCGCCATTAAGGCCATACCTCAGTCAGTGATAATGGTGTCCAGCATGACATGACGTAGAACCATGTTTTCAACAAAGAACTTGGCTACCTCAGATGCACTGCCCCTAGGCAGGGCCTCTGTCTCGACATAGCGTGTGAGGTATTCGGTAGCGACGATGATCTATTTGTTTCCTGAGGTGGAGGCAGTAAATAGCACCAGTAGGTCCATGCCGATTTGCTGAAATGGTTGGCGTGGTGGTTCGATGAGCTGTAGAAGTCAAGCTGGCCTAGTCAGTGGTGTCTTCCAACACTGACAATCTCGGCAAGTCTTGGTGTAACGAGCAAGGTCAGCTGCAAGGTGAGGCCAGTAATAATTTTTCTGTGTTCTGGCAAGCGTGCGGGAAACACCCAGGTGTCTGGCCGTGGGTCGTCGCAATGCTAAATGCACGACGAAAAGGTACTTGGCTCGCTTTAGCGAGAAGTTCTTCTTTCGGCAAACTACTTTAGTGCTCACTTGAACACCTTCGGGACAACAGCAGCACTGCCTTCGAGCTGTTATTAAGACCCCTGAGTTCTGGATCGACTCGTTGTCGTTCAGCGAAGTCGCCGGCACTTACAGTTCCTAAGAAGCAGTCATCATCCCGGTCATCCTGTGGTGGTGCGTCGACGGGGGCACGAGGCAGGCAGTCGGCGTCGGAGTGTTTCCTTTCTGACTTGTAAACGACGGAATTATCTAATTCCCACAGTCTCGGGCTCCACCTTGCGATACGACCCGAAGGGTTTTTTAGAGTCTGCCAGCCAACACAAGGTATGGTGGTCGCTTACAACTTTGAAGGGCCTGCCGTAAAGGTAGGGGTGAATTTTTTAGGTAGCCCACGTGATGGCAAAGTTTTCCTTTTCTGTTGTAGAACAGTTGGCCTCCACTTTGATAGTGACGGGCTGGCATGACAGATTGCCCTTTCCTGTCCGTAAGTCATCTGCACAAGATTGGCGCCGAGTCCTACACTGCTTACATCGGTACGTATTTCTGTTTCGGCGAATTCCTCGAAATGCGCAAGCAATTGAGGCGCCTGAAGGCGTCGTTTTAGTTAATTAAATACTCCCTTCTGCAACGGTTCCCACTTGAATTCCACGTCGGACCTAGTAAGGTTAGTGAGTGGCTCGGCGATCCAGGTGAAGTTTTCGACGAACCTGTTGTAATAGGCCCAGAGGCCAAGAAATCGACGGACGGGTTTTTTGTCGTTGGGTAGAGAGAAGGCAGCGATGGCGCTTCTCTTCAGCGGGTCGGGGCGTACACAGAACTTGCTTATCACGTGCCCCGAAAACATGAGTTCCTCATACGCGAAGCGGCGCTTCTCTGGCTTGAACGTGAGTCTGAAGGTCTTTATTGGTTGAAGTACAGCTTCAAGGCACCGGAGATACTCGTGGAAGCTTGAGGAGCGCACGGCGACATCGTTCAAGTACACGAGGCAAGTCTGCCACTTCAATCCAGCCAGTATGGTATCCGTAATGTGTGAAGCTGCGGGAGCCAAGCAAAGATCAAATGGTATCAACTTGAATTCGAAGAGGCCGTCTGGTGTATCAAAGGCTGCCTTTTCTTGGTCTCTCTCGTCAACTTCGATTCGTCAATACCACTCTTGGGGTCCAGTGACGAAAAATATCTGGCGTTGCGGAGTCAATCAGAAGTATCGTCTATCCGCGGAAGAGGTTAGGCATCCTTCTTCGTGATTTTTTTTCAGGCGACAATGGTCGCCTCAGAAGCGTAGGGGGTTGTCTTTTTTTTTCACTAGCACCAGAGGTGACGCCCATGGACTCTTGTAAATTGTATGATCTCATCACGTATCACTTCGTCGACGTGTTTTTTCATTGCCTCCCGCTCTCGCGTCGAGTCTGTGCCGGCTCCGACGGAGAGGTTTTGTACTCTGCTCTGTTAGGGTGCGATTTTTTGCCACTGTTGTCTGCCGAATTTTCGACGACGTTGAAATTGAAGTACCCGTATTGCCGGAGCAGGCTTTTCAGCCGTTTTTGCTTATGCATGGGAAGAGTCGAATCGACGAAAAAATTTCCGTAGAGACCTCGATTCATCGAAGCAGATTTATTAGACTCGGTGAGAGCGATAACCTTGCTGGCTTCGACGATTTCTTCAAAATTGGCTGTTGTCGTACCTTTGCTCACATGTGTGTATTTGTTGCTGAAGTTCGTGAGCATCACTTTTACATCCCCCTCGCAGTTTTTACCCTCCCCTCTCAACAAAACCGTATACCATCGGCCTCTCTTCCCTTAGCTGTTCTTCTGTTCCTTTCGCCAGTGTGGTTACTAGTCCTACCGCATCTTCATTTAAGACACCGTTCAAACCGCCTAAAATTATCACCAGGTTTCGTCCATAAGCTGCTGTTTTCAGTTTCGCGCTCGCTTGCCTCATGACTGCTTCCAGCTTGCGTCCTGGGAACGACCCTTCTGCAACCCTCTTGTGATCTCTCACCCTCTCTTTGATTGCTTCTGCGCATCGATTTAAATTCGAGTTCCCGGCGATTATCGCATGCTGTCACTTTTCAGCTGGAGCATCCTGCACCTGGGGGTTACTTGCACCTGTGACGCCGGCTGTTTTGTCTCCTCCTAGCCCCCTCACTACTTCACTGAAGCTGGGTCTTGCGACCAATGAACCAGCTGAACCTGTTTTTTGCAAACTTGCATACTCTTCTCCGCTGTTCTGGTTGCCGGTGCCCTACTGTTCTCTCCATCGGCCTCTTTTTTGTTCACCTTCGCTAGTTTCTCCTCGGCGGGCTTCAGCCTTTCTCCCATAGCGCTTGTTTTCTTTGCTCTGTTGCCAACGCAGCCTCCAGCTCGGTGATTCTCATCAGCGGTTCACTCTGGGCAACCATTATTTGCTCCATTTCTTCCTCGACCTCACATTGCCTGCACTTGGCGTAAGCCTCCTCTCCATTCGCTTTTACAGTTGGGTTCATTTTCAAACCCACTCCACATCCTGAACAATTTACAGACTTTTTAACCATGTCTTTTTGACACCAACTGTCCTTATGAATTGTCTCACTCGATAATTACAAAACACGAACCCTGTCCAACGAAAAAGAGAAAGTCTATGCTCTACTACAAAAATTTGCGTGTTCAATGTACGTGCACCTCCCCCGCGAGGCAGCAAGAGAAGAAACACAAGGAAAGAAACACACGCACCTAGACTAGTAAATACCTGGTGGCTGACCCCCGAAAAAGCCACACAATGTAATAGGTGCTCTAAAGTTATCACTACTGCCTTATTAATTAAAAAGGAAAGCTCGAAACATGCAAAGCCACTTATCTGCGCAGTCGATCAGGAGCACCCAAAATGCACTACCATCCATCGTGCCAGTCTGAACTGAATTGAGCTGAACACTGTGAACTTAAGTGAACTGCAGTAGAGCGAGCGCTCTGCCGCAAAGCCATTTAGTGGGCGCTGCGAGTACTAGCAAGTATACGACGGCAGACAACGGACAAGTCCCGACCATGAGCTGCTTCGCACCTAAAGTCGTCCTCTTACATTGTTGAAGGTCTCCAAGTTTTACCGTCTATTGGAATTCCGCGTGCTGTTTAGCTACCCTCACCCGGATGGTGTACTGCTGCTCCTGGCGGTGATTGTTAGGTGGAGTAAAGTAAATGAATCTCTTCTTTCCCTTTCTCGGGTGGAGTAAAGCAGCAGATTTTGAGGCATTCCTGATAAAATATCACTTGACGACGAGATTCCTCACGCAGTATAGCATGAATTCTCCTGGTGTGTCCCGTCGATGGCGGCAGAAAGCCCCACAAAAGTGTTACTTCAGTCAGGCCACTTCTATGTTGAGAAAAGCAGGAAAAGTCCTAGCACGGAACATACAAATCCTAATTAAAGGAGCAAAAGAAGCAGGGTTGTTCAGATAAATAGGAGAACGTAAAGAAGCGTTGAGAGTGCAAGAAATATACGGAGAGCTGAGCTGAAACAGTTCATTCCAGAGAGAAGGACGCCAAATACGGACGCAAGAAGGAAGCCAGTACACCACAAATGCTCATGCCTACTAGCAACTGAAAATAAGCACAATGACAAAAAAGAAGGCACGAAAACGTATCTGCGCTTGCTCGTGCAATATGTCAACCTGGCACACGTGGGGGTCTATATGAAGCTACATGAAAGGTAAATGTTAAGGTATTTCATCTTATATTTATTCAAATATATGGACGTACGTAAGGTTTAACACCGCGAAAAAATACACGGTGGACAAGAAAAGAACAAGACAAGCGCTGACTTCCAACTTATATTTTATTGACAAGGAGGCTGTAATATACCCGAGTGGACAGACAAAAAAAACAGGTGAAAAAAATGACAGATGTAAAGATACGAAATCTCATCAACAATCGCTGAGCCTGCTACGCTGAATCTCGTACCTCAAAAAACATAGCTCCCCTTCTAACAGAGCAACTGACGGCTTGCTTGCGCGTGCGTTGCTTTCAAGTGCCATCTGAGCAGCCTCATAGATGATGCGCTCATGTTCTTTAATCTTATCGAGAACTGTTGTCTTTTCGAACAGCGGAGTGCACCCACACGTGCTCATGTGTTGCGCCAGGAAGCCATCTTTGCCAATACTAACAATATTGGCGTGCTTACGCAGCAGCGCAACCACCATTATCGATATGCTATGCCTCCATCAGCAGACGCATTTTTGCGTTCCTTTGCAGGTACAAAACTGCGCATTTTTGCACGTCCTCTTTTTTCAGAATGAATTGGTACCAATTAGAGGTGAGCTGTCTGAAGCTAAACCCGAAGAAGTCCACGGAGTTGCATATTGCTGGGAGTTTGCATTTGGAGGCATCGTACTGCCGGGACGTAAATTGATTGTGGCAACAAACAACATGAACAGGATGAACGTACTGTATTACGCATCGCTCATTAGTTCAGAAGACATTGGCCATAAAACGCATAAATAAGTCCACACCTATTGGCCAAAAAGCACCATGTCGCCATTCATAAGTTTTGGCCACCACGGGCCTTGAAAATTCTCTGTATTGGCGAAAAGTAGTCATTGTTGGGTAGTGTTACCAAACCACTTTATGAGGCCGTCGGGTGATTGCGCTTTGTCTGCGCCACGTTTTTGGAAGAAGGTGTGACCAATCGTCACCACGGAGCAGCCAGGTCGAAACGTTGTTCACGTTTGCCTTCTTTTCACCAGGACGTGTGTCGCACTGCTTGGTGCCACTTCATTTTGTTCTGTCGACTACAACACGTTTCGTGTCAAAACGTCTTTATTCGTGTTTCGTGAGGCTATTCATACTCCGTCTCAGTTCAGCTTTGATATCGCACATCATGCATCATCCATCCCGCCGTCTCACGGAAGTTGTACACTCACGCCAAAGATAACGCCACGTCATTTTCGTGTAAAATTCAGTGTAGGTTCCGGTTTTACTAGGCGGGTGTGCAGCACAAATAAATGTGTCATACCGGCTACTCTACTGCGAAGTGAGTCCGTGTTAATACAACCACTTCAACTCCATCAACCACCGTGTTGAGCCAAGCTACGAGACTAATTGTTTCATCCAACCCGTCATACTAAAATATAACAATAAACGAAGCAAAACAACACAAGTGATTGATTGATTGATATTTGGGTTTTAATGTCCCGGAACTACAATTTGATTATGAGAGACGCCGTAGTGGAGACCTCCGGAAATTTTGACCACCTCGGTTTATTTAACGTGCACCCAAATCTGAGCACACGGGCCTACAACATTTCCGCCTCCATCGGAAATGCAGCCGCCACCAGCCGGGATTAGAACCCGCGAAAACAACACAAGTGGCCACTCGAGCGCTGCTTAGATGTTTTAACGGAAAGGGCCGTACTTGACCGCTTATGTTTGGTCGTCCATCTAACCATAACCGATTGGCATTTGGCTGAGGGGAACACTGGGCATTCCGTGTATATTATGGCACTTTCTGTTGTAGAACTTGTCACGTAATCCATACAATGCACCATGAAGCAACCGCAAACGCTGCGCGTTTGGTAATGCGTTCCGCCTGCTTATTCAGCCGGCAGTTTGTATTTTTTTCTTATAGTTGGCAGTTGAGAATTTCCAAAAATGGCGCAGTAGCCTTTCCGTTGACTTTTCGCTGGCTGATATTGCAATAAAAGAGGAGAGAAAATTTGAAGTTTAACCAAAAACATGCTCCGATTCACCGAAACTACCTCGCATCAAAGCATCAATCTCCACGCCTACGGAACGCTTCAAAAGGAAGGAAAGCGCTGGTTGCCTTCTCACCAGACGGAACTGTCCGTGCTGCAAGTTCTTTGGCCTGAGCTACGACAAGCATACGATAGCCAGGGGTGCATAAAGAGTTCCACACTTAAAATACACATAAACACTGTGTAGCGAGCAAGAAAAAAAATCGTCTTTTCGCGTCGTTCACCATGAATGAGGCCAGCGCCAGGCTTTGAAGAAGCGCAATGCCTCAAGCTCGTCCGGCCGCTAGCCGCGTGGCTGAGTCGTGTACGGTCCATTTATCATCGCACCCCATTAGCGTCATTGCTCCAGGCAACTCGAGCGCCACCTCGGGAGACAAAGCTGCACCTGGGAAGAAAAATGGGCAGTAGTGATGACATGTGTGAGAAGCCCTCTCTCGCGTGCGTGAAGCCCGCATTTCGAAATGGGCACAGACTGTGCACCACCGACAAAAGAGCCGGAAAGACCTCTCTTGCAAGATGCCACTCTGGCGTCAGTAACCGTCAGTATGGTAACACTGTGCAAACAGAGAAGCTAAGTTGCACGAAAAGGCTTCGTTCTCGCACGTGCGCGCCTTGTGAAGCACTCATTTACACTCGAGTCATCTGCACCCATAGAGGTAATTGAGGAGCCAGAACCCACATGACCCACTTGGTCCGTAAAATTCACCGATTCGTTTTGAGACATCCTAATATATCATTCACAACCATTCAAGACGCGCTGATGCTGCCGATAAAGTCAGCAAAACGACGGCAGCGTACCAGTCGGCCCTGACGAAGCTCGAGAGCATTCGGCTCAAAGCATTACATTCTAGAGTGTGCAGGCACTAAAGCTTCGTGTCCATTTCACGTTTTATGCGTCACTGCAGCCCAAGCTTAAGAGTTTCTCGAAAAGGGACGCGCCTCCAAAGCTACGATGTCAAAATAAACATGGTATTATTATTATTATTATTATTATTATTATTATTATCGTTATCATAGTCCTTGGGAGATGTTGGCGTTTTTATTTTTCGTTGCGCTGAGGATGACGAGACGAGGCTTAGACAAAGACCTACGGACAAGTGATGCGCAAACTCACCACTGGATTATTCACACCTTGCAGAGTGTCTAATTAATATTAACATTCAGGATGTATCGTGTGCATGGCGGGGCATTTAGACAAAAAGCTATAAGTAACAAAAATAATGCGCACATATAGCATACTGCTACGTTTCTAGCACATCAAGGGTGAAACGTTCAGCGTACAGAACACGACGAAGAGGACTAGTTTGCCCAATGTGCGTGCTGTGATCCGTATTGATCGGTGTAAATACACTCGCAAGCACTCCCCTTTCATCTCGTTTCGTGTAACATATTTGTTGTGGAGGTGCTGGTTCTTCGCAGTACCCATCATGGACCTCTGCAATGGTCGTATCATCGCGGGTCCAACCATGTCAGAGGTTGAACGAACAGAAATACTAAATATTGCAGCTTATGAATGTATATCAGCAATAGCATCGACACTTGCAAATCCTATACTGACGTCACATGGCTCGCATGTTCACGGTCACTCATGAAGGAGTGTAATGAGTGGTAAAATGCGTTTCGCCTATTAACAGTGCTTGTTCTCAAACCACAGGCGGTTGCAGCCGAAATGCCGCTGCAGAAACTCCCGCCAAAAGCGGGCGTTCGCTATGGCGAACGCGCTCCCGCAATCGTCACGTTGACGATGTCGTGCCCACCATGACCTTTGTTCAGCGAGTTAATTCGACGGCGTGGTTTTCAGAATCCACCCGCTTCCGGCACTTGCTTTCCCGTTCAGCTTTGAAGGCTCCGGTACGAAGGTGGCACTCCCAGGCCTGTTTTCGGCCCGGAGAATACAAGCTCTCTCACGTTTCTTCTAGAGTTGCCCGTTGCATTAGCAGGTCTCAGTAGAAACCGATGTGCGCGTGCTCGGCTGTGACGGGATGGGTGGTGTCACTCAGAACGCAGCCAATGACGAGCTTGCTTAGGTACGATGCTGAAAACGATGTAACTGATAGTACAGCCAATGGAGACCGCCCATGACATTGACGCCGAAAAGTTTTTGTTACTCCGTGCCATACAGCTTTCGCTGTATTTCGGCTGTATTTCGGACTGTATTTAGGATCCTACAAGATAACGCGACAAAGTGGGGCTGCTATCGTCTGCAACGTGGCGCCTGATGGAGTGACACCATCCCAGCGATGAAAAAACACTTCTCGAGCGTTTGCAAACTAAGAGGTTTTAAGCGCTTTGCTCTTATTACGTGCAAGCGATTTTTTTCCTCTGTTTCTAGTTCGTCCCAATAGCACGGAGGGGCAGTGCCGCGTATATGTGATAGAGTGCAGCCGTACGTCATCAAGAGGCCCGAGTGCGCTACAACGCAAAAAAATATATATAGGAGATTGTGATTGTGAGGTAAGAGTGTACTCGAACGGGGAGTGCACGGAACGAGCCTCCAAAAGTGAAGCACAAACAGGGTCATTGCGTTGTTGACTACCGACCGCAGCTGCACGAGGGTCCCCTCGTGCACCTGCGGTGGGTAGTCTAATATGCATCGTCACTTAAAAAATACACGTGGCTCCGCCAAAGTGGTGCATTGGTTAAATGTCCACTCTAGAAGCCCGGGTTCAAAACGCAGCTGTAGGTGGTGCACTTTTATAAGCGTAGACGAAGGTTCATCGCAGTGCCCCCCCTCACTATCATGACATTGTGTGGGGCTGACTGCGCTCCCTGCCGCCCCGCTCACGTGCACATACCTGTGATTTTTAGTGTCACTTCTTACAGCTGTGGTGGTTTCTGTTTGTCAAATATAGCTTCAGTAGCTATGTATGCTACGAAAAGGGCAGGAAAACCTGAAGTAAATGAAAACAAATATGACATGAATGGATTGGATGGATTGATATGGCTGTACCCTTTAGATCGGGCGGTGGCTAACGCCACCAAACCGTAATACTTAGTGAACCAAAAACTAGGTTTATTTTTTTTCCTTTAAATAGTGAGGTTGAGGACTCGTATTTTGCAACGAAGGGTTTAATTTTCACTCGTGCCTTGACTTTAGCCACCAATCAGATAACCTCCTTCTTGTTAATTCTTCCGGCTTAAAGTCTATTTTGCCCTTCCTGTCTCTAAACTCCAGTGCTTTGAAAAGCTCTGTGCCATCACCTTGAACTATAGGGTGAAGCTCTTTACAGAACATTATCAAGTGTTCGGCAGTTTATTCTTCCTCTGCACACGCACTGCATACTGTGTCTACCCCTCAGTATTTGGCCCGATATGTCTTGGTTCCCAATACTCCCGCTATGGCCTCAAACAGTAGAGAACTACCCCAATTATTATCATAAATACTTTCCTTGGCAATTTCCTGCTTAAAAGTTTGATAGATCTCTAGTGCGGACTTCGTAATCTTGTCGACTCTCCACATATCGGTCTCAGCTTCCTTCACCTTCTTAACCGATAATTCTTTTTGATTTGGCCCCCTGCTGTTTTCTAAGTATTTAACAGTCAATTTTCTGGTTCGCTTCTTCCATTTTGTATCGACAATCTTCATGTAGAAGTAGCTAAATACCTTCCTGGCCTAACGCTCCTCCCCCGTTTCTCTCAATCGCTTCTCAAATTTTATCTTGCTGCTAGCTTCCCTGCCTTCAAATGATGTCTGTTCCATATCACCTTGTACTCCCTGATTTGGTGTATTCCGAGAGCTCCTAAGGCAAGCCTTTGGATGGGTGCACAGAATTGAAGCTTAGAAAACGACCGGTGTGCGTTTCCTTTCTGTAGGCGCCTGACTTTCAGCATGTACAGAAAGGAAACACACACCGGTCGTTTTCTAAGCTTCAATTGTGAGCAACCATCCTGCCATAAACGTTCTCTTGTGTCTACACTCGTAAAGCGCGCTTGGAGGATTTCTTCTAAGGAAGAAGATGCATTAGAAGATGTTGAGTCCGTTCGACGGGAGCTGGCTGCTTGCGGATACCCGCTTTCCTTCATGAACTCGGTGCAGTGACAACTGCAGCGTCCGGCTCAGTCACACACCATTGCTACAAGAAAACGCGCATCGGTGCCTTACGTCCAAGGCTTGATCGAAACCCTCGCTCGGGTATCGCGCGGCTACGACGTCCAAGTGGCTCACGTTCCGACACGAAAGCTTCGAGGCCGTCTTACAAATGTCAATAATAAGTTGGACAAACATGATTTTCCCGGCGTGGTGTATAAAATTCCTTGCAAAGACTGCGAATACGGATACATTGGCGAAACGGGCAATTACAAAAAAAGGCTCTGAGAACATTTTAATGACGTCAAGAACAAGAAAGTAGTTGCAGAACAACTCGCAGAACATGTTGCATCTAGCCCCGCCGCGGTGGTCTAGTGGCTAAGGTACTCGGCTGCTGACCCGCAGGTTGCGGGTTCGATTCCCGGCTGCGGCGGCTGCATTTCCGGAGGAGGCGGAAATGTTGTAGGCCCGTGTACTCAGATTTGGGTGCACGTTAAAGAACCCCAGGTGGTCAAAATTTCCGGAGCCCTCCACTACGGCGTCTCTCATAATCAAATAGTGGTTTTGGGACGTTAAACCCCACATATCAATCAACATGTTGCGCCTACTGGGCACGCTATCTACTGGGATAAAGCCTACATCATTGCCACGGAAAGAAAGTTGTTACCTAGATTGCACATGGAATCTCTGGCCATTCAAACTTCTGCGCATACGCTGAACAGAAATATTGGGACACTCCCCCCTGTGTACGCGCGATGTCTGCAACACGTGATGAAACATGCATAAGAAGAGCGCACTACGCCATTGGCGGTCACTGTGAACAAGGCTCCCGTGTGCGGAGCCGAAACGTCTTTTTAAATTTTGTGTATTTCACCTTGGTCGGCGTTTTTTTTTTGTTATTTTGCACCAAAGTATGTAATACAGCTTTGTAGGAGAATGAAATAATGGCCGTTCGTCACAGAACCGGGTTACAATTGGGTCGATTATTTCTTCCAACCCATCACAAAGAACTTAGCGATAATTAATGATCGCCATCAGCCACCGTTTCAACACAGTGTGCATTAATGCCTCTAATATGCGTTTTGAAGATGCCTTTCTTCTTCACATATTGTTAAATAATAGCCTGGCGTACGCTTGCAATATTGACGAAAATTATGATTTGTGACTCAGTTGGTACCTCGCAACATTATTCGCCACATTACTCCCCAAGAGAGCTTACGAACGGCTCTATATAGATGCCGCTCGTCAAGCTTTCGCTATACCTGTGGTGTGCTTTCCGCTTAGGCTGGCGTATTTTTTACTCGTCCTTTTTGTTACCATACATTTTACTCACCCTTTGTTTCTATCTCTCCCTCTCCGTGTATTCCTTCTAAATTGAGTTATAACATCCCACACCAGACAAATAGGCATACGTTCTGGATCTAAGCAAAAAAAACAAAGAGGATGAAGTCAGTGCGTGCATGTTCATGACAAGTATAATAATTTTTGTCTACGACACGCGGCATAAGTCGGGCATAACAACCCTGCTGTAAAGAAAATGGTGCGCGTTTTAGTGCAAATGCCGTCGAAATACAATAGTCTTTTGTCTGGAGAGAGAGAGAATATTATTTGATCTACGCGAGAAGATCCATGAATGGGATCCGTGAGTCGGTGGGAGACATGAGTGCCATGTGGCAGTAATCTTAGAAAACGAAAGCACCTGCAGAACGCAAAGCCACGGGTAGGTGACAGCACGCTCTTAACAAAGCGTAGGTAACACCCGCATTTTCGTGGATAGCGTTGCACTGTCAGCACAGTGTATTGGTCTTTAGTATTTCCTAGTTAGAAGATACATACCAATAATGACGAGTTGACACTACGCCTGATATATGTGTAATATTTGATTTTTTTAGTCGACAATGCGCAGAAGTATGAACGCAGACATCAGATCGAAATGAGTGGGCGTTAAGGAAGTGGTTAGATTTCGGCCTGGTACCTGAATTGTTTCGTTTGACAGACAGACAAAGAGACCAAAATTTCTGCGGTGAAGTATCCCAAGAAAGACTATAGTCTTTAAAAGAGCAAGACTGTGCTGAATGCGCATTGCAGAGGCTGAGAAGCTTGAGAAGCGGTCCTCTCCTGTGGCGAATACGGCAAGTACATGTGCAAGGCACGCACTACACCACAGAATGTCGTAATTTTTACGAATTGCATCTGCTGTTCCATTACTCGCCATTTTGCGAGATTGCGAGGTATGCGCTTCACATCCGCACTTCATTGTTGATTTGGCTGATGACGATGCTGGGCACTTTCACAATGAGTAAAAATATTTAAACCACCAATGCATTTAGTCATTCGCATTGCCTGTCGCCCAGTGGTCTCTCTTTTTACCTAACGTGATTGCTTACCCGATGACACACCTGGACCAGTAAAGCGTCTTTTTGGGACGGAGTTTTAAGCATCGACCTAACCCAGTGGTAGCATATTTGACTGTTTCCTCTTTGACTAAGACATTGTGGCAGGCTAGTTGTTATATGTTTTAAAGCGGCACGAAATGGCTGGGAGGCGAGAAAGAAAACAAAGTAAGACAACACTTTATTTTTTTTTCTGCCAGACGAACACCACAAATTGCGGAACAATCTCGCAGAGCTTTGCGCTAGCGAGGAAAAAAAAAGAAGACCAAAAAAGGCATAACAGACAACCTGAACAAAGGTGAAAACACGGTGACGTTACATACTTTCCTGTCAAGAAAGAATTTTGATCAATCTACAAATGGATAAAACCACCTGAAAGCTGAAAATATACAGATTTGGGTTCACGATGAAGAATCCAGGTGGTCAAAATTTCCGAAGTTCTCCTCTACCGCGTCTCACATCACCATATGGTGGTCTAGGGACGTTAAACCCCACATATCAAGTCAAACAGAAAATATGGCCCAATGAACGCGGCGCTAGCGCGGTTCCGTGTTTTCTTACTCGTCATATTGCGCAGTTTGGTAATGCTATTTCTCCCACGTCGCTGTGAAATAAAGAAAACGGTTGAAAATGGGGAAACAATGCGTTTACTCCTTCGTTTTGCCGACAAGCGGACGCACCACGAGGCTAGAAGGGTGTCTTTGACCTCGAAATCAAGTCGAGCGAGAGCAGATCCCTGAAAACTAGGATGTAAATGGCTGTCACGTGCGGTTGTCCAAGGCTCCCCTTTTTAATCTAGTCATGTGACCACGGCATTGTGCGGGCAGCGCGGCATGTCTCGGAAGGCTCCCCGAGGCTTGACGATCGTGTGGGGGACGATCGCCCTGTCAGCCATATGTCCCGGCGCAGCCTCCACGAGCCGACACAGAAAGGGCCTGCTATCCGCCCACCTCTGTCTGCACTTAGCGGTCGCTCCTCTTAAAAGTCCCGTTAAAACCCGTTCCCACACCGCAAAAAGGGGACACCCTTCAATGCGTGGCGGCAAATCTCCTCACGCGCCAACGTTTTTCTTTCCGATTTCTTCTTTTCCTGTCTCTTTCTGTAGGCGCTCGAAGAATGGCTTCACAGTACGGGCATTTCTGCTAAATTTCACCCTTTGTCGTTCGTGAGGGCAGATGCTGCGAAAGAGTTGCCAGCCTCCCGCCGAAGGGCAGCCGGTGGCTGGATGATTTATGTTGTTTCCATGGATTCCTCCCCCCCCCCCCCCAAGACCACCTCCTGGTGCTGCCAGCCATCATTATTCGTTCTTGTGTGCGTGTTCTTCTTTCTTTTGCATGTTTCCAAATCTTACGAGGTTCGATCTACGGAAATCGTAGAGGCGTCGGAGATAGCATGGGCGAGAATAGAATATGCCTTCTGTTCTGTTATTAAAGAAAGAACTTGATTATTATATACGACACGTGTTCAGTGGCTTCGAATTTTTGTATCTTTTTATCTTTTTGCATTTTATGACACTTTATATATATATATATATATATATATATAAATATATATATATATATATATATATATATTTATATATATATATGTTCCAATTGGGGAGCAGCCACGTCAGCAGCACGGGTAAGTGAGCTCTGCAAATATCTGCCTATAACTTTAGCAATTTTGGTTCTAGGAGGGTCAGAGTGGTGTCTATTTGTTCGTGAAGATACATGGAGTTCAACCGCTACAAATACTGCTATTACAAACGAAAATTTCAAATTTTAGGAGCGGAAAACCGTGTGAATCTGTGAAAACAACAACAGTCGCACGGCATGTTTTTTACGATCGCTTGTAGCTTCGTTAATATTTTACCGGGAAACTTCTTACTTATATAGTTGAAAGTCCTTAGGTAGACCTGACGCTGCTGAAGTTTGATCAGTCTAGGTTTATTAGTTCCAGAGTTATTTTGCAATCAATATTAGGCCTCCTCACTAAAAAGATTAAATTGGTAATATCACCCCGCAAACGCCTTTAAATTTTGTCCGCTTAATATAAAAATTAACCGCACCCCATAGGCTACCAGGAGGCCCAATTCCGTACACTCTAGGCCCTTAATTAAAGTGGTAATCAGCAAAAAGCTCATTTCATTAAAACAAATTTTCAAAAAAGTGTCAAACGCCACCGAGAAATAGCTAATATCTTCTTTTAGAACACAACAGTCTGGTTTTTTCCGTGTAAAAATAATTTTGATAGCTTAAAGTAACCGGAAGATACAGAGTTAGAAAGAATATAACGAGAACCATTAATAAACGTGTGGAGCCCGCGTCTTCCCTCACTCAGAGGAGGAGGGTGGCTCACTGCTCGGGAGAAAGGTACGCCCGTCAGATCAAAGTTTTGAACCACGTGTTCTTTTTTCCTTACGATCGATTTTAACTTTGCTAATAACCTACCAGGAAACTTCTAACTCATACAGTGCAAAGTTCTTGTTGTAGACCTGTCGCCGCTCAGGTTTCATCAGGACAGGAGTAATAGTAGCGGAACTATTTCGTGACCAAATTTAAGTCTAATCACTAAAAAGATTAATTTGGTAACATCACCTCACCAACGAATTTAAATATTGTCCGCTTAATATATTAATAAACAGCACCCCATAGGCTAATCGGAGGCCCAACTCCGTACTCTCTTGACCCTTAATTAAGGGAGTAATCAGCAGAAATCTCATTTCATTAAAACATTTTTATAAAAATAACCACAAACTTGACTGATACACCGCTGATACCTACATTTAGAACATAACAATCTGGGTGCGGCGATGGCGTAGTGGTTATAGCATCCGCCTCGCATGCAAGAGGTCCGTGGCTCAAATCCCGATGGCGCGCAGTTCCCAACCAGAAAAAAAAATCCGCGTGTTGATGGAACTGCATTAGGAGGCCTGGGGTGCGGCCTCACCGGTAACCACCGCCGGGAGCGCACTCCCTCACCAGAGAAGGATTGGCCACCCAAGTGCAGTATCTGGCCACTACCTCCCACATGCATACGTCAAATAACTCACGGCCCTCAGTCCCCAGCAGCTGCGAAGCAACTGACCATGGCGGCGGTCAGATCTGCAACGCAGCGGAGGGTGCTAAGAATCTCTGGACTACAGGCTGCCATTGGAACCTGAACTTGGCAACGTTTAACGCTAGAACCTTATCAAGTGAGGGAAGTCTGGCTGTACTATTCGAGGAGCTAGAGGGTGTTGAATTGGATATAATAGGGCTCAGTGAGGTTAGGAGGAGAGGTGAGGCCTATACTGTGCTACAGAATGGGCACGTCCTTTGCTATCGGGGTTCGGCAGACAGAAGAGCACTGGGAGTGGGGTTTCTAATTCACAGAAACATAGCTGGCAACATAGAGGAATACTATAGCATTAATGAAAGCGTGATAGGTATCGTAAATAAACTGAATAAGGAATACAAGATGAAGGTGGTACAGGCTTACGCGCCTACATCTGGCCATGATTACGGTACAGTTGAAAGCTTCTATGAAGTTGTGGAATCGGCAATGAGTAAAGTAAAAACACAGTATACCATAGTGATGGGCGACTTTAATGCAAAGGTAAGGAAGAAGCAGGCTGGAGACCAGGCAGTAGGAGATTATGGCATCGGCACTAGAAACGCAAGAGGAGAGCTACTTGTAGAATTCGCAGAACGCAATAATTTGCGGATTTTGAATATCTTCTGCCGAAAACGAGAAAACCGCAAGTGGACATGTAGGAGCCATAATGGCGAAAATAAGAACGAAATGGACTTTATAAGGACTGCGCACCCAGGAATCGTGCAGGATGTCGAAGTGGTTAACAAGGTATGATGCAGTGACCATAGAACGGTACGGTCTCGAATTCGCCTAGACTTGAAGAATGAACGACAGAAACTGATACGCAAGAAGCCAATCAATGAGCTAGCACTGAGAGAGAAAGTACAGGAATTCAGAGTGTCGCTGCAGAACAGGTACTCGGCTCTTAGTGAAGAAACCAACCTTAGCGTAGATACAATGAATGATTATCTGACGAGTATCATTACGGAGTGTGCAGTGGATGTTGGAGGCAGGGTAGTTAGACAGGACACTGGCAAGCTTTCCCAGAAAACGAAGAACCTAATTAAGAAGCGTCAAATCATAAAAGTGTCCAGTACAACAGACAAAATAGAACTGGCAGAGCTTTCGAAGTTGATTAATAGACGTAAAGTATGCGATGTAAGAAGGTATAACAAGTAGATAATTGAACGCGCTCTGAAAAATGGGGGAAGCGTCAAAGCAGTGAAGAGGAAACTTATGACAGGCAAAAGTGGGATGTATGCACTATGGGATAAAGAAGGCAAAATAACTACCAATATGAAGAGGGTAGTGAAAATAGCGGAGAAGTTTTGCAGAGATCTGTACAGTAGCCGGGATAACCACGACCTTAATACCATAAGAACTAGCAGTAACCCAGATGACACCCCACCAGTGATAATAGAAGAAGTCAGAAAAGCTTTGGAGAGCATGCAAAGAGGCAAACCTGCTGGTGAGGATCAGGTAACATCAGATCTGCTGAAAGATGGAGGACAGATTGTGTTAGAAAAATTAGTCACCCTGTTTACGAGGTGTCTCCTGACGGGAAGGGTACCAGAGTCTTGGAAGAACGCTAACATCATCTTAATACATAAGAAAGGAGATGACAAGGACTTGAAGAATTACAGGCCGATCAGCTTGCTCTCTGTAGTATACAAGGTATTTCTATTTACAAAAGTAATTGCTAACAAAGTAACGAAAACATTAGCCAAAGGAACAATTCAATCAGCCAAAGGAGCAAGCAGGATTTCCAACAGGCTACTCATCAATTGACCACATTCATACTATCAATCAGGTAATAGAAAAATGCTCAGAGTATAACCAACCACTATACATAGCCTTCATAGATTATGAGAAGGCGTTTGATTCAGTAGAAATATCAGCCGTCATGCAGACACTGCGGAATCAGGGCGTAGATGAACTATATATAAACATTCTGGAAGAATTCTACAGGGGATCAACTGCTACCATAGTGCTTCATAAAGAAAGCAACAGAATACCAATCAAAAAGGGTGTAAGGCAGGGGGACACAATCTCCCCAATGCTATTTACCGCTTGCTTACAGGAGGTTTTCAGAAGCCTAGAATTGGAACAGTTAGGGATAAGAGTTAATGGAGAATAGCTTAGTAACCTGCGCTTCGCCGATGACATTGCATTGCTGAGTAACTCAGGGGACGAATTGCAACTCATGATTACGGAGTTAGACAAGGAGAGCAGAGAGGTGGGTCTAAAAATTATTCTGCAGAAAACAAAAGTAATGTACAACTACCTCGGAAAGGAGCAACGCTTCGAGATAAGTAATAGTGCACTTGAAGTTGCGAAAGACTCTGTCTACTTAGGGCAGGTAATAATCACGGAGCCTAACCACGAGATTGAAGTAATTAGAAGAGTAAGAATGGGGTGGAGCACATTCGGCAAGCACTCGCAAATTATGACAGGTAGATTGCAACTATCCCTCAAGAGGAAGGTATATAACAGCTGTATCTTGCCAGTACTTAGCTACGGAGCAGAAACCTGGAGACTTACAAAGAGGGTTCAGCTTATATTGAGGACGACGCAGCGAGCAATGGAAAGAAAATGGTAGGTGTAACCTTAAGAGAGAAGAAGAGAGCAGAGTGAATTAGGGGACAAACGGGGGTTAAGGATATCATAGTTAAAATAAAGAGGAGGAAATGGACAAGGGCCAGGCATGTAGCGCGTAGACAGGATAACCGCTGGTCATTAAGGGTAACTAACTGGATCCCCAGAGAAGGGAAGCGGGTTAGGGGGAGACAGAAGGTTAGGTGGGCAGATGAGATTAAGAAGTTTGTGGGTATAAATTGATAGCAGCAAGCACAGGATTGGGTTATCTGGCGGCACATGGGAGAGGCCTTTGTCCTACAGTGGACGTAGTCAGGCTGGTGATATATATATATTGTTATCACCGGAACAGCAAGGAGGTGGCTTGCAAGAGACGCACATATGCGTAACGGTCAAACGCTGTCCGCGTCCTACAGGAACGCGGGAGGCGTCTGTGTGCACCGCAGGAAACGCACATCAGCGTCGCTTGGACACACAGCCTGCGTCTGAGAAGAGGCACGTGCACGAACGAGGGTATAAAAAGCGCGTCGCGTGTGCGGTTGGAGCTCTCTCTCTGGACTTCGCTGGCCCGCTCGTCTCGAGTGCGCTCTGGGCCCTTGTGATGGAAAGGCGCGTCTGTACGCTCTCATTGCAATGTACTTCTCTTGCAAATATGTAAATTAAACGCATCTTTTACTTGTTCGTGAGACGCGTCGCAAGAGTCGTCCTTCGCCGAATCCTGGCTGGCAGCCTCAACCCCTCCCCGGGCATATCAACTGGTTGGCAGCGGCGGAATCGGTTCGTGTTCTTTCCTGGTACCGATGCTGGTGAGTGCTCACTTTCCGTAGAGATTCTGCCAGGTGTTTTGGATAGATGGTGATGTTTATCCAAAAGGGTAGATTAGTTTCTGCTTTGGGAAGGATTGGGTTTATTAGAGGTACCTTCACGGCAGTTTGAGCAACGGAAGTCTGCACGGGGTGACCATGGACTTGAACAAATTGATGTAACCGGATTTAGTGCTGTTGTGCCAGGAGCTGGGGATTGAGGTGGCGACTATACATAGAAAGCCACTTTTAATACAGGCGGTTAAGGATTCTGGCACGGGTACGGAAGAGATCGCCGAGTGCTGGGAGCTAATTCAGAAGAAGATGAAAAGGGCACAAGAAGTCGAAGAGCGAGAGCGCCTTATGTCTGAAAGAGAAACTGTCAGGCGCAAAGAAAAAGCGGAAAGCCAAGAAAGGCAGCTTGAGCACTTGCGGCTTCAGCTTAAGATTGCAGAGGCAAAAGGCACTAGTGATCTGGAACAGAAAAACGAGGCAATGAGACTGAAAATTCAGCCATCCGTAAGTGTAGTTGCAAACAGCTCTCAGGAATGCGAGCAACATTTTTCGAAGGGAAGCAACTGCATTGTTCCTCAGTGTGTTAACCAGTTCGCCGGTCTAGAGGGTGAGAATAACGATGATTTGGTCGAAAATAATTTAGACCGCGCGACTGAGACAGCTGACGCAAGGTGTGCGAGGGTTGACGAGCTGGAGATGCAATCGGGAGGCTCGGAAACGAGACGCAAGAAGCGGCGCAGACGCAAGAGACGTCGAAGAGCCGCGAGCGAGACAAAAGGCACTACGTGTGTTGAAGAAAGCTCGCAAAGTTTGAGCGTAGCAGGCAAAATTAGGCGTTTCGTATCGGCGTCAAAGTTGCCCTGCATGAGTCTGAGCCACCAGACAACAAGTAAAAGAACAGCGGGTTCTTCGCAAATGCAATCAAGTGGAAGGCGCCAGTGGAAAAAGGGCAGGCCACAGCGGGCATCCTTGCGACCGAATTCGCGGAAGAGGTTTAGAGCTTTCCGCAGACAAGAGTGTCGAAGGGGTCCTGAGAAAAAGGCCACAATAGCTAAACACCGCACGGGAGTGAGCCCAAAGAGGACATCGCCACCCTTTCCCACGCGTTGCTCGACTCCCCTCCGCCGGGCTGACCGAAGCCCGCCGAAATCGCGAATGAGGCGTGGCTGTGCCGTTCAGCTGGAAGCACGTGCGCGTCGTTGCCTCGGGCGTTCTCGAAATCTGCCAAGACCTCGACTGCCACGTGTACGATTGAAGTGAGGGACAGCTGTGCGCTGGAGAGTCGGACACAGGGGTTTTATTAGAAGCATGCATGTTTGTTTAATTTTGATTTTACAGTAGTATGCCTGCGTCATCTCCACGGTTAGTTTGTTTAGCTACAGATTTCACTTCTCGTATTTGTAAGCATTGTAAGCGTTTTCAGTTAAGTTGATATGCGGAAGCAGTGGCCCGCATCAGTCTGCCGACATCCTGAAATTAGTTTTTCTTCGAGTTCACTTGGTCACCACCTCAGTGTAGTCTTCTGTTCGGCCATAAACAATGAAAGGAGCTTCGCTCTAACTTGAACCTGGCGAATCTTAGGCGGGCTGAGTGCTCGCAGTGTCAGTGCTCTGTTTGTGTGCACCCTCCCCCACTAAAGTCGGGCAGCTACTGGCCCAGAAAAAAAACAGCCTCTGAGGACGGCGACCTTCATTTAACGCCATCGGACACGACCGACTATGGTGAAACCAGGCAACGGCGACTGGGACTCTGCGGATGTGGACGGTCCCATGCTGTGACCAAGTGGGCGTTGCGCGCCGAGTGTGGTTGCTATTCCAAGGTGTGTGGATGTGCGGTGGATCGTGGCGACGCTGAAATGCGCTTGTTGGGCGATCTGCTTTGTGCTGTGCTATGCAAAGGTGTGCTGTGCTGTGTGGTGTGTTTGTATGGGTAGTGGTTGACAATCAGTGAAACACTCGAGAAGAAGCAACGCGGCCACTTCAGGGAGCAGCGCCACTGCAGCCCTTCCGTGACCTCTTCGGGCGGCGGACGGGCTGTTATGACCGGCACAGCAAGGAGGTGGCTTTCAAGGGACGCTCATCGGCGTAACGGTCAAACGCTGTCCGCGTCCTGCAGGAACGCGGGAGGCGTCTGTGTGCGCCGCAGGAAGCGCACATCAGCGTCGCTGGGACACACAGCCTGCGTCTGAGAAGATGCACGTGCACGGACGAGGGGTATAAAAAGCGCGTCGCGTGTGCGGTCGGAGCTCTTTTTCTGGACTTCACTGGCCCGCTCGTCTCGATTGCGCTCTGGGCCCTTGTGATGGAAAGGCGCGTCTGTACGCTCTCATTGCACTGTACTTCTCTTGCAAATATGTAAATTAAACGCATCTTCTACTTGTTCGTGAGACGCGTCGCAAGAGTCGTTCACATTTTTTTCTTTGTTTCCTTTTTTTCTTTTCGTCTTTTTCTTTTTTTTCTTTTTTGCTTTCTTTTTTTAGTTCACTCTCACTATCGCAAACATTTTTAAAGGTGAGAGGGACGCGGCAGCAACAAAGTTTGGAAGTTCATGTTAGTATAACTCATCCCCTGATGAAGGGAGGACACCTCCCGAAACTGTTGGGAAATAAATATATTTATTCTTGTTGACAACGCTCCCATTGTGCCATATCACTTATATATATATATATATATATATATATTGCCCGTTAGCGGTCACAACGTGGTTTATTTCGACGTTTCGGCCTAAATTCTGGCCTTCATCAGGATACCTGATGAAGGCTAGAAATGATGAAGGCCGACAAGTGAACCCTCTGCGGGAAGCCACCGGTACGTGTCTTCGTGGTTCGTCGGCAGTGCGGGCTTCACCATCCAGGAACGCCGTTCACGCTTCTTTGGCGATGGAGTCAACAACCCGGCCGCAGCTTCAGTTGCCCATTGGACCATCAGTGGACGGTGCCCATGCATCCTCCGTGGTACAGGGGCATCACCCAATGGACACTATGCCACCACTTCGCGGCCGTAATATGCACAGGCTCCTGTCCTTTGGGAATGCTGTTTAAGCTTCCCATGGCCTGCGTTCCTTATCCGGTACTCTTCCAACATACGAGCCGCCAAGAAACGCTGTTCATGTTTTTTTGGACGTGCGTGTCACCGCCGTGAGTACTACTAAAACCACGTACATCACGGACGCGAATTAAAGCGGTTCAGAAGCCTTGTGCGACAGTGCCGTGGAGCTGCGGCGTACCATCACACTGCTCTGCGCCGAGACTAACAACCTGACAGCGTTGATCGCCGAGCGAGCTCCTACAATGTTGCCAGCATTGTGTGACATTAACACAGTGTTGGATGTAGCTGCCTCATACGACCTTGAGGCAAGCACAACGGAGCAACGCAGGGAGTTTCGGTCTTCTCTGATCGAGCTCTAAGACCAGCTCGACTGCTTCGCGTCGGTGATCTCTGCGTTGCCACCTGCCACCTCAAAATCACCAGCTGTCTGCGAACAACCGGAATTCGACGGGGTCCGGAATGACGCCGACAGCTGGGTGGCAACCGTCAACGCGATAGCAATGAGCGAGGCCTGGACTGAATCTCAGAAATATACCGTGGCTGTAGGCCGTCTTCGGGAAGGTGCAGCGGCGTGGCACCGGTATGAGGGCTTCAAGCAGCAGTCCTGGATGGAGTGGTGCTCCTAGGTCATAGCTGCCTTCGGCCAGACATCCAAACACAGGTGAGCTGTTGGGGTGGGGCAGTCTCTGGACCTTCCTCTTCTCCCTCCCCTACCGAAACCGCCCTACAGCAGCAGATAGGGGAGCTCAGGCGCCAGAACCAAATTCTTGCGCGCAAAATTCAAGAATTAGAAGCGAAGCAGGTTGGGTCATCCGAGCCAGTGCAGGAAGCCGAGGCAGAGGACGGCGATGACGGCTCTTCCGTCACATCCCGCCTCACTAGCGTCTCGCGGCAGGACGCGGACACGGTAGTTGGACCAGCTTCCATTACCGGATCCATCGGCCGCATCGAGTCCCTAGAGCATAAAACCGAGAAATTAGAGGCGAGCGTGGCAGCCCTCCCCACTCAAATCATGTCGGCAGTCCGCGAGTCCTTTCAGGACATGTTCACGGCAGCCTTAACGCAAGCACTTCCCGAAATTGTGGCGCAGGTCTCTAACTCAGTCCTTAAAGCCATGCAGCCCTGGGTTATCGCCCAAATTAAAAACACCACTCAGAGCGACTCCCCGCAGGTTAAGCGCAAGCCGGCCTCCCGTCAGGCAGCAGAAGAAGGCTTTTCGGGGCCGGCTCCAGGTCCGGACCGGTCCTCTGCACCGTAAATAAATACTAAAAGATGGCTAGCCGATCTAATAAACAAGCTAAATATCTACAAAAATTTGAGATAATACAATGGAACTGCAGGGGTTTTAGAGCCTGGAAAAAACGGTCGCACCTCCAGCTCTACTTGCAGTCCCTCGGAAACATGCCCGCCTTGCTTGCTTTGCAGGAGCCCGGTTTGGACGTTAAATTCTCTGGCTATAGCACTTTCCAGGGGGGGGCCCTCGTCATGCATCCTGGTGAACAAGGCATATACCGCGATTCAGGTCGATTTAAACTTAAGTACTGAACAGGAATACACAATGGTCAGAGTACTGCCTCTCAGACGTCGCGACCAGTCAATACACATCCTAAATATATACAGCCCCCCGCATAAGCCCCGCGTAACTTTTAGCGAAATCTTCCTCCGGGCGATCAAGTTGGCAGACAAGGACCCCTTAGTGATCGTGGGAGACTTCAATGCTCCCAGCCTTCACTGGGGCTATCACTACGAGAAGGCCAGAGGACGTAAGCTGGCGGAGCTTATCTCCACCCTTCGCCTCACGCTGCTCACGGATCCGGCGTACCCCACTCGAGTGGGGAACTCGGTAACCCGTGACACGTGTCCGGACCTCTCTCTCGTAAAAAACGCTAAGGATGCTACCTGGGAGAACTTGGGCGATTCTCTAGGCAGTGATCACTGCCTTCTCCGGGTCACACTCATGGAAAAGTCAGCTCATAAAAAATGCGGTCAAGCCAAGTTGACCGATTGGACCCAATTTCGCAATCAGACTATCCCTCCCGTACTATTTTCTGGAGGCTATGCAGAATGGGCTCAACACGTAAACAACATTCAGAAAAGACTTACTACTACCCTCCAAACCAACGAAGAAATCCCCGCAGTTGACAATCACCTCCTACACTTGTGGGAGGCGCGCCGAAGCTTAACAAAACGTTGGAAAAAGCAGAAGACTAATCGCAAATTACGTATCCGCATAGCCCAACTCACGGAACAAGCTGCAGCGTATGCACCCAACTCTCAGATTCAAATTGGATAGCCCGCTGCGACGCCGCAGCTCGTCAGATGAGCTCAAAGGGGACATGGCGTCTCTTTCGCAGTCTCATAGACCCCTCTCAAACGAGAGGGGAGGCGCAGAAGCAGCTCTGGCGAGCTCTGCAAGGGTACCAAGGCACTCCGGCACAGCTTGCGGATGCTCTGTGCGATAGGTATCTCTGTCGTACGGAGGACCCGCCTGGGCCGGCGTACACGTACTCTGGTAAGCCTAACCATCAACTCGATGCCCGTTTTGAGTTGCATGACCTTAAAGCGGCTTTAGCTAAAATGCGCAGGGGTACGGCTCCGGGGCTGGACCGCATAACAGTAAAGCTGTTGGCAAACCTCCCTGACACAGCCTACCTCCATTTATTGGAATACATGAACGAGATCTGGGACGGCCGTGCGCTCCCTTCCGAATGGAAAACGTCACTTGTGACTTTTATCCCCAAAGCAGGCAAGGCCGTGAATACGGAAAATCTGAGGCCCATATCACTGACTTCGTGCGCGGGCAAGCTTATGGAGACGATGGTACGGAATCGCCTCTCCACATACCTTGAGGGCAAGGGCTTCTTTGCAGACACCATGTTTGGGTTTCGCCCACACATGTCTGCACAGGACGTCCTTCTCCAGCTCCATAGGGCCGTCATACAGCCCATAAGTATACAACACAATGATAAAGCCATCCTCGCCCTTGATCTGAAGGGGGCTTTCGACAATGTTAAACACAGCAGCATCCTGGCTAACTTGAGCTCGACTGATTGCGGGGCTAAGGCCTTTGCATATGTCAGAGATTTTCTCTCTAAACGCCAGGCACTTCTTCGGATCGAGGACGAGGAATATCGCCCGTACATTATGGGAACACGGGGTACCCCACAGGGAGCAGTGTTATCACCACTCCTTTTCAACATTGCTATGATGCGCCTTCCAAGTGAATTGGCCAGGGTGGAAGGCACACAACACGCAGTATATGCCGACGATATTACAATCTGGACCACTGAAGGGAGCCTTGGTGAAATGCAGGAACGCCTTCAGCAGGCCGCATCCATAGTCGAGGCGTATGCCAACGATTGTGGACTCCAATGTGCTCCAAACAAATCAGAGCTTCTGCACGTTAGAGCGAAGCCAAGAGATAAGTCAGCCATACACATCTCCCTGTCTGGGGTTCCCATCAGAGAGGTGGAGGAGCTCCGGATTCTGGGCCTGTTCATTCACCACAGACTCAGACCGGACTCCACTATAGCGAAACTCAAGAGAATAGGCGAACAGGTAGGGCGCATGATCCACCGCGTTTCCAACAAGAGGGGTGGTCTGCGGGGCAGGGACGCGCTTCGGCTCGCCCATGCCTTCGTGACTAGCCGGATCCTCTACGCCGTCCCATACCTTCGCACTAACAAGCAAGAAGACGAAAGAATAGATGCCATCATTCGTAAGGCTACTAAACGAGCTCTGGATCTCCCGGTGGCCACTTCCAACGCCAAACTGAGGGCGTTGGGTGTGCTCAACTCCTACCAGGAGTTGCGGGAGGCCCACCTTATAAATCAATATACGCGGCTCGTGCAGACGGCTCCCGGGCGCCGCCTGCTAAACCGCTTACATATACAGCACACTTGCACTGCAGAGGAGGCGGAGCGTATTCCGGAACTGTGGCGGCATATGCTCTCGGTCGCTCCACTCCCCAGTAACATGGATAAGCACACGCACGAAAGCAGAAGACAGGCGCGGGCTCGGACGCTTGAGAGGCAACACGGCTCCCGACCTGGTGTATTCTACGTAGATATAGCAGGGCCTTCGCCTACGGGATTTTACACGGCCTCTGTAGTTCACCGGGAAAAGCATGTCAATGGGCTCTCGTTCCGAGCACAAAATCCAGAGCGCGCTGAGGAAGTCGCGATAGCGCTTGCTGCTGCGGACCCCAACTCGAAAGTTATCATCACGGACTCCAGAAAAGCATGTACTCATTACTTGGTAGGAGAGATATCCCCCCTAGCCAGCCAAATTCTAAAACGGGCTCTCGCTGATCCAGCCCCGAAACGCATCGTATGGGCTCCTGGCCATCAGGGCCTACGAGGTAATGAGGCCGCTGACGCGGCCGCCCGAGCGCTTACACACCGGGCTCCTCACCTTGGCTCTTATGACTCGGAGGCCAATACACTGCTGCTGCGGTTCAAAGAAATTCTCACCTATTATCGTGACACTCACCGCCTTTACCCGGCTCCTGCAAAGGGGCTGAGTAAGGCGGAAGAGCGAACTCTAAGGCGCCTGCAGACAGGTACTCTACTCTGTCCTGCAATCCTAAAGCATTTCGATGCGAACACAGATGGGCGGTGCCCACACTGTGGGGAGACGTGTGATATCTTCCACATGGTATGGGCATGTCCAAAAAATCCCCACCTACCCCCTTCCCCTACCCCTTCCCGAGAGGCATGGGAGACTGCCCTCCTCAACTGCTCATCACTAGAGTCTCAACGGGCTCTGGTGAGACGGGCGCGAGAAGGGGCCTCGTCATGCGGTGTCCCGGACTAAGGACGCCGACCATGTAGCAGGGTCATGCTTTGGCCCCGTACCTCTCTCTTTTATAATAAATGTTTTTTCATCATCATCGGCCAGACACTCTCCCATCTCCCTTCCAGCACCCAGTCCAACCTGACCGGTTCCGAGGATGGAGTCCAAGAAGGGTTTCATCTCGAGGCTCCGGCTGAGCACTCCAGTTCTCTACATAGGCTTCCAGACTCGTCGCTGGTACCGAACCCAGATTGGTGTCAGCCATCGACCACCCCGTTCTCTTTCGTGGGGGGAGATACAGAGGGGCACAGGGTAGCTGGACCCTTCGTCAATGCGCTCACTACCATATATCGAGCTGAAGTGGGGCGGCAGCTCGATGTCTCACGGCAGTCCTCCAGTCTGACAACAGGCAAGAAGACCACCCTGGAGCCTCAGCAATCGGCATCGCAGCCTGTCCAGAACGCCGACGGCAATGAAGACCAGCGCCTCAAACTGTACCAACGGAATTGTCTGCTAAGCGTGCTGCGACCGCTACAAAATAGCCATCGTCACCGACCAGAGTGTTTGACAGCCCCGCAAGGCGAGTCATCGCGTCCACGAGAGGGACCCCACAGACGCAGCCAATACGATGACAGCGTCCCACGATGTCTTGCCGCAGATGGCCCAGACCGACCACAACGATGCAGCTAGTCTCGGCCTCCCGATAGACTTGTGGCAGACGCCTGCACCCATCTCCCGCGTGGCTGATGCCGACCTCCGAGATGCAGCCAGTATCGACCACCAGATCTACTTCTGGCAGATACTGGAACCAAACCGCGGCATGGCTGAGAGCGTCAGCCGCAACGGGGCAGCCAGTGCCGGCTGCCGGAGTACACAGCACTTTTTTCAGAAACATTGTGGCGTGCAGAAGAGCGACCAGCTCGAGGCAGCTAGTGCTGTCCACCAGGGACGCTTCCCCGAGACCGTCGCTCCATGTTGCATGGTGGTCCGGGCTGACCACCACGATGCAGCCAAGCCCGCCCACCAGAAACTTTGCCGCCAGCTCCGCGCGCGCAGTCATGGCCGAGTGTCATGACCAAGAAAGACGCTGGCGCTTCGGCGCGCGGATAGATAGGGAAAAGAAGAGAAGAACGAAGTCAGAATAAGAGCAGCTGGCCCAAGATCGGGTGTTGTCTTTTGTTCTCTGTCTCACTCATCACACTATATATATTGTGATGAGCGAGACAGAGAACAAGAGACAACACCCGATCCTGGGCCAGCTGTTCTTATTCTGACTTCTTCTTCTTCCTCTACCTTCTCTTAGCTGCCCACGCGCCCCAGCCCCAACGTCTTTTTTCGTCTTGACACTCGGCCATGACTGCGCGCGCGCGGAGCTGGCGGCAAAGTTTCGGCTGAGTGGGCTTGGCTGCATCGTGGGGGTCGTCCCGAACCACAATGCAACATGGAGTGATGGTCTAGGGGAAGAGTCTCTGGTGGACGACACTGGCTGCCTCGAGCCAGTCGGTCAACGCCACGGTGCGCCTCTGCTTGAAGCTCTGTCAGTGTGTACTCAGGTGGGCGCAGATGGCTTTGTCGCTGCCGTTGAACTCGTCCATGGTACAACGTTTCCTGACAACTCATAGAATACCGCTCAGGCGGACGGCCCTGACTGTTCAAGCAAAGTCGCAGAGTAACCTGGAAATGCTGGTGTTTGTCCCACCGCCGTTTGTGGACTGAACTGCAGCGGGACGCTCTGTGAGGCAGCCGTGTGGACGTTTGTGCCATTTCTCGAAATGAATTGCGACACAGCTCATGGTTGGGCATCAATACCACAGCAGAACTCTCTGAAGTTGTCCAGCTGGTGGATTCTGGCGAACTGTCGCGTGCAGACTTGGTGTCCTGGGAGGGAAGAGCACGAGAGCTGGTCCTCGTCAAGTTCTCAATGGCAGTGGCCTCAGCCTGGCTAGGTGTCTGGCTTTTTTCAAAGGCAACATCCCTTGGGAGCCAAGTGTCTGCACGGCTGAGCGTATGTGCGTCTTCGAAAATGAATGTATGAGTCGTCTGCAAACATGGCTGTGTCAGGTTACGGCTGATCTTGTTCGCATCCTCGGAAAAGCCTGCTGTGTGGAGCAGTAAGGAGTGCAATTTGTTTCCGACGATCATGGCCTGGTGGGGTTCAGTTGTGTCTGGTACGGTAGATGTGAGCGCCTCCATGTCCTCAAACGACCACGAGCGCGAGGACAGTATCTCCAGAGGAAGGTCTGGTGGTGGTATTCCCGGGTCTCATACCGATGCAGGGTTCACGACCTGCAAAGGAGGACTGTGGTCACTTTGGTCAGGGTCAGCAGCAGCAACCTCCTCGATATACTTCATTTCTCGAGAGGCGTCTTTTTGCAAGGCGGAAATGCTCTCATGTTCAGTTACTGAATCATTTAAAGCGGGCAGAACCACTTCCGTCTGGTCAAGGTTAAGCATAGTGAAATCCACGGGCACGTGCGTTTGATGACGTGGTACAATGTCCTGTAAGATGGAGGCTGGCGCCTCAGTGTCTACCGAATGGTCTGACGACTCCGGAAGGCGTTCGTTAGGGGCCTGTCGCAGGGAGGTTTGCAAAACTTGCCGTGAGAGACCTACCGGACACAAGCGCACCATCGGGCCGCTGCTTCATGACAGCAGAAATGCCTGTGCAATGCAGAGCTACACGATCGTGATTGTTCCCAACATCTTGGTCACTGAGGGATGGTAGGGACTCGAACCGCATCCTCTAGGTCGGGCTTTTCCCGAGTTCTGTCTTGAGAGAAGGTCGAGTTGCATGGACAGGTGGAACAGGGAATCGGGCCGAAAGCAGCTATGAGCTTGAAGCTCCACTTCGCCCATGACTGCTGCTTCCAACCTTCATACCGGTGTCACGCCGCTGCACCTTCCCGAAGACGGTCTATAGCCACACACCATTTCTGATTCTCTGTACAGGCCTCGCGCATTGCTATCACGTTGAGGGTTGCCACCCAGCTGTCGGCGTCGTTCCGGACCCCGTGGAATTCCGGTAGTTCGCAGACGGCTGGTGATTGTGCGATGGCAGGTGGCAACGCAGAGATCACCGACGCGAAGCAGTCGAGCTGGTGTGAGAGCTCGATCAGGGAAGACCGAAGCTCCCTGCGTTGCTCCGGTGTGCTTGCCTCAAGGTCGTACGGGACAGCTACATCCAACACTGTGTTAATGTCACGCAATGCTGGCAACATTGTAGGAGCTTGCTGTACGATCAGCTGTCAGTTCGTTAGTCTCGGCGCGGAGCAGTGCGATTGTGCGCCGCAGCTCCACGACACTGTCGCACGAGGCTTCTGAACCGCTTTGGTTCGCGTGCGTGAAGCACGCTAGATCACCGCCTGAGCTGGAAGCCAGCTGTTGCCAGCCACCAGCTAAGCTCTCACAGAGTCGCAGGAGTGGCATCCTCTCCTCTCTCCTCGCGCGGGGCAAAGGCTGTTCGCCTGGCATCGCCTTGAAGATTTACAACGCCGTCACCAGAGCCAGGGCCCTCTATGCGTTCTCCTTGGTCACACTGCGGGCGTCTCAATGGGAGATTATCGAGACGGAACATCGCAGCGGCATCCGCCGCCTCTTTGGATTGCTTCGAACATCACCACTGGGCATGACCTATGCCGAAACCAACCAGTTTCCCCTCTCGCTAAGAGCCAAGGCTTGTTCTCTGCGTCACGTGGAGCGCATGCACATGACGCGAGGGGGCAAGGAGCTGGTTAATGGGCTCCTGTCGCTGCCCGACATTGGCATGGGCCGCAGCACGCTGGAGTACGTCGGCCTTATCTCCGGAGCCCCTGTCGCAGGACTCCTGACTATTCCACCTCACTGGGACTCCCGGTTGCCCATATCGATCAGAGTTTCAGGCATACGCAGCAAGGGGCACACACCTCGGACTGGCCTACTACAGGAAACCTGCGCCATGATCGAAAAAAGGTACTCCGGCCACCTTCATCTACACACCGACGGCTCCGTGAACAAGGACGACTAGGCTGCTGCTGCCAGCTTCATTCCAGCGCTCCGAGACGAGAGGAAGTGCCGTCTTCCGCTCCCGGCGACATCGACGATCGCTGAGCTCGCGGCACTGAACTTAGTGGCCGATCAGCTGGCCGAGCTGCTGCCGCCATCGGACGTCGTCTTCTGCGACTCTCGGGCAGCGCTCCTCACCCTCGCGAAGGGGGAAAATGGCCCTTCGATCGCGCAGTGCCTCACGTGCAAGTTTACTGTGAGTGTGCGAAGTGGGGTGCTGTGTCGTTCCAGTGGGTGCCCTCGCACGTTGGAGTGCGCGGCAACGATGCAGCCGACGCGCTTGCAAAGGACGCCCACAACCCCTCCACGCCCGACACGAACTTCATTCACAGCTGCAATGTGACGCGGCAGATTATCGCACGCCACGTCCGGGCTCTTCACCGGGACCCCCGCACAGCAGCCGGTAATCCTGTCGCACTCCTGCCGTCAACAGGAATTGGTCGGCGTGCTCGTGCTTTCTTGCTGCGCCTTCGCACAGGATGCAGCCGTACAGCACACCGGCTCTTCAGACAGAGTGGAAGTCACAGCCCTTCGTGCGTGCAGTGTCCGGCAGATGAGACCTTCGAACATATCTTGTGCCAGTGCCCGGGATACTCGGATATTTGTCGCCGTCTCTTCAACGCCTGCGCGCAACTTGGACTGCCACACATGTGTCCAGAACACCTGTGTTTACCCTAGGCTAACGTTGTGATACTCCGCCGGCGCTCCATGCGCTGCTGGACTTTTTTGATGACGCAGATCTTTTTACGCGCCTCTAAAGAGGCCCGTTACACACGTGTCGTCGTTGTTTACATCCTGCCGCGCGCCATGCCACCTCGGAGTCCCACGTGACTTTGATTAGGTAGGCTGCTCCAAGCTGCCTGACGGCTTTTTTTTTTCCTCTCTTCCCCACGGGCGCGTTGACCCGTCGGAGCAGACACTCTCTCTCCATTCCTCGTGGTCGGAGAGCGCCCTAACTTCTTTCTACCTGTCCAGTGGTTTTTTTTTTCCTTCTCGGGCGCATTGCTTCGCCTCCGGCTTCTTGGTGGTATTTCGTTGGATTGCGTGTGCCGCGCTTGGTTTCTTACGCGCGTGCGTGATGCGAGCGATCGAATGCATTCCACTACCCTTCTCTTACCCCATCTGCCTCTAATTCCAATTCCCCCCTTCCCTGCGTATAACTGTGGAGATGCCCTCCATTGAGAGAGGCAGTAACGGCATAGAGTTTCCTAAAATTAACTAGAGGACACTCTGGCGCTGCGATCGTTCAGCGACCATGGGAATGATAAGTAGTACACACATTTGCCTAGTCTTCGTACTTGCGGGCGGCGAATCATACTTGCGGCTTCGTTTATTGCTGTGTTTCGGTTTTGTTTTGAAGGAAAGATTGAACCCTTTTGAACTTCGTGAGCCGATTTTGAAAGTAAGTCTAAAAAAATAAATTGGTGAAGCGCAACCACTGAACGTTTGCTAATACTTGTTTCGTAAGAAAACAGCTCCAAGCCACACGAACACACACGGAGCCAAAAGCAGGCCAGAAGTACGAATATTATACAAATATGTGTACTGCCCATCATTCCCATGCTCGCTGAAGCACCGTGCGTTGCAGCTCCCATAGACACTAGCGCCAAAGTTCCCTCTTGTGAAACTCTTTGAGTAATGGGACTGCGCTTTTTTCTTCCTTTTTCCTCTTTTCGAAGCCACTTGGTCGATACGCCTGATATTGTCACGTTAAAAAGACAGGAGACGTTTTTAAGGCGTCCTCACAAAAGTCCGAAGAGCGGTCGGCTCAGCGCAGCCAAAAACAGAACAATGGCACGAGGGGAACTGCCACTTCGTCTGCCTCTTTTGCGCTGGCAGATCAAGCGCGCGGCACTGCCCCTCCTCCCTGAAGAGCATCGCCTCGATGCTAAACGAAGCGTGTATCGTAAAAAAAAGACATTGTCACAGTGTGTGGTACGGTTTTAACCGCACCACGTGCACAATCTCGGGTCGTAGCTGTCGGCGTCGGGGTGGTTGGCTTCCGTCCGGAAGGACTTCGTAATTGACGTCGCTCACTTGTCGTAGCACTTTGTACGGGCCAAAATACCGACTGAGAAGCTTCTCAGAGAGACCTTTGCAGCGCACAGGGGTCCAAACTAACACCTGGTCACCTGGTTTATAATCGACTTGTCTGTGGCAGCGGTTGTAGCGCTGTGCATCGACGCCTTGTTGTTTCTTGATGTTTACGCGGGCTAGTTGACGTGCTTCCTCGGCTCGTTGCACGAAACACTCAGCATCTTCGTCGAGATCCTCGATGTTGTCAATGTCGCATGGGAGCATTGCGTCCAACATCGTCTGAACGTCCCGACCGTATAGAAGACGAAACGGAGTGAATCGTGTGGTCTCTTGCGTAGCGGTATTATACGCGAATGTTACGTAAGGCAGTATTTCATCCCACGTCTTGTGCTGTACGTCTATGTACATAGACAGCATATCAGTCATCGTTTTGTTAAGCCGCTCGGTCAGTCCATTTGTCTGAGGGTGATACGCTGTTGTCTTGCGATGCGTGGAGTAACTTAACTGAAAAACTTGTTCAAGGAGCCTTGCTGTAAACGCTGTTCCTCGGTCTGTGATGACACAGGATGGAGCACCGTGGCGTAATACAATTCTCTCGATGAAAAACTGAGCAACTTCACAAGCCGTGCTTTTAGGAAGCGCCTTAGTTTCAGCATAGCGGGTTAGATAATCTGTAGCGACGATTATCCACTTGTTGCCGGAAGATGACAAGGGAAACGGACCCAGGAGGTCCATGCCGACTTGATCGAAGGGTGTTCTGGGTGGCTCGATAGGGTGAAGTAATCCCGCAGGCTTAACAGATGGGGATTTTCGGCGCTGGCATTCGCGGCAGGCTTGAACGTACTGTTTAACGCAAGCGGCAAGTTTCGGCCAGTAGTAAGACTTTCGTACCCTAGCGATGGTTCGGGTGATGCCCAGATGGCCCGATGGAGGCTCGTTGTGGCAGGCAAATAGAATTTCCTCACGCAGCTCTGCGGGGACGACCAACAGGTAAGTTTTGTTGCTGGCGGCTGCGTTCTTCTTGTACAACACGCCCTGTCGTAAGCAGAAGGATGACAATCCGCGAGTTATATGCTGGGGCAGTGATACGTTGCGGCCCTCTAGATGTTCAATGATAGGTCGCAATTGAGCATCTGCTCGCTGCCGTAAAGCCAAGTCTGTTACGCTTACGGAGCCAAGGAAAGGGCAGTCCTCTTCGAAGCTCTGAGCGGCAGGCTCAACTGGCGCGCGTGACAACGTGTCCGCATCTTCGTGTGCACGACCGGACTTGTACACGATAGTGACGTCGTACTCCTGCAGACGTAGGCTCCACCTTGCCAGTCGTCCGGAGGGGTCTCTGAGGTTCGCAAGCCAGCACAGCGAGTGATGATCCGTCACTACTCTGAATGGACGGCCGTAAAGGTAAGGTCGAAACTTAGCAATTGCCCACACGACAGCAAGGCACTCCTTCTCCGTGGTAATGTAGTTTGACTCCGGGCGTGTTAGGGTTCGGCTTGCGTAGGCGATAACCTTTTCAATTCCCTCCTGCCGTTGGACGAGTACCGCGCCCAGACCGACGTTACTGGCGTCGGTATGAATTTCTGTTTCGGCTTCCTCGTCGAAATGTCCAAGAACAGGTGGTGATGCCAGGCGAAGCCGAAGCTCTGTGAATGCTGATTCTTGTTCAGCACTCCAAACGAACGGCGTATCGTCTCTAGTGAGTCTAGTTAATGGTTCGGCAATTTTCGAAAAATTGCCTATAAAGCGCCGGTAGTACGCGCATAGACCAAGAAACCGCCGCACACTTTTCTTATCGGCAGGAGTCGGGAAGGCTGCGACAGCGGCGGTTTTCTCAGGGTCAGGACGGACGCCTTCTGCGCTTACGACATGTCCAAGGAACTTTAGTTCTTCGTAACCGAAATGGCATTTTTGCGGCTTTAACGTAAGGTTAGCCGTCCGAATCGCCTCAAGTACCTGTCGTAGTCGCTTCAGATGTTCGGAGAAGCTGGTTGAAAACACGACCACATCATCCAAGTACACAAGGCAGCTTTGCCATTTTAAGTCAGTCAACACAGTGTCCATCATGCGTTGGAAGGTAGCTGGCGCAGAGCAGAGTCCGAACGGTAGCACCCGAAATTCGTAGAGGCCATCCGGCGTGACAAAGGCGGTTTTTTCACGGTCGCGCTCATCAACCTCAATTTGCCAGTAGCCACTCTTTAAATCCAGGGAAGAAAAATACTTCGCTCGTCGTAGTCGGTCAAGCGAGTCATCAATACGCGGCAGCGGATAAACATCTTTTTTTGTGACGTTGTTGAGCTTTCTGTAATCTACACAGAAGCGAAGCGTACCGTCCTTCTTCTTAACCAGAACGACCGGTGAGGACCAGGGACTGTTCGAAGGCTGGATAACGCCGTCGTCGATCATTTCTTTCACTTGCTGCTTGATAGCTGCGCGTTCTGTCGGCGAGACGCGGTATGGCTGTTGGTGAATAGGTCTTGCGTCGTCGTAAGTGATTATCCTGTGCTGTGTAATTGGCGTCTGACTCACTTTAGACGACTGAGCAAAGCACGCCCTGAATTCAAACAATAGCTCTCGCAAGGCCCTCTGGTTCTCTTCCGGCAGTGCACTGTTCATGTCAACATCTATTACGGTTTGTCCATCGCGGCTACTGTCTTCACAGGCAAAACACTCAATGACGTCCTCCAAGGCTTCAGCGTAGGCGACCGCAGTGCCCCGGAAAAGGTGACGATGCTCATTGGTGAAATTTGTAATCATGACCTCGGCTGTACCGTTCCGAATGTCAATGATGCCTCGTGCCACAGAAATTCCAAGCGCCAGCAGCAGGGAGACGTTGCACTCTGCCACTGTTTCACCGTCACTGGTTCCTTCGGAAGTCACCTGAATTAGGATACTTGCACGAGGTGGTATTGTGACACTGTCGTCGGAAACACGGAGGGCGGTTGTACGGCGGTTGGAGTCCCTTGACGTAGCGTTGACTGTCGAAAAGGAAATGCAGCGTCGCCGTAGGTCGATTACGGCGCCATATTCCCGAAGAAAATCGAGGCCGAGAATTAATTCGCGGGAGCAGTCACGTAGCACGATGGAGCTGACCAAAAACGTGCAGCCTCGTATTTGTAGCCTGGACGTGCACAAACCAACCGGCGTTACAACATGTCCGCCAGCTGTACGTACATGCGATCCTGTCCAAGGCATTATCACTTTCTTCAAGGTACGTGCCAATTGTCCGCTAATAATCGAGTAGTCAGCACCAGTGTCTATTAAGGCAGTTAAATTGCGACCGTCGAGCATCACAGGTATGTCCATTGAAAAGTCGCTCAGCTGGGATACAGGCGCCGGCGTAGTCGAATTTCCGTTGGTCCGATGTCGCGTCGATTGGAGGGCGAGGTCTTCATCACGTCGAGAATCAGCGGCCTCGCCTCGAAAGGTCGCTGGCGTTAGTTTTCCAGGCGGGGGCTCGGAGACCGTCCTTGCGGCCTTCGATTTCCGTTGCCTGAATAAGACGACGACCGCGGTGACGGTGAGCGCGACTGACGCCTGAGTGGGACGTTCTGCCGAGCGATAAAATCTTCAATTTCTGGTGGTCTCTGTCCAAACCGGGGGCGGGGTGAATTGGCAGGAAAACCCTGCAGCCCAAGTCGGCGGTACTGGCAGTCTCGGTAGAGGTGACCCGCTTCACCGCAGTGGTAGCAAAGCGGTCGTCGGTCGGGCATGCGCCATATGTCGGATTTACGCATGACGGGTCGAGTGTCTGCAAAATAAGGGACCACCTGTGCGGACTGCAGTGTGGCGTACGGGGTTGCGGCTGGTAGTGGGACTGGTGCAGGTGCGTTGTGTTCGAACGTGTCGGTATAAGTGGTGCGCTGGAAACCACTCACTGGGGATGGTGTCGTGGACGACGGAACGGTGCGTCTCAATACGTCTGCGTAGGTCACCCCTAGAGGTTCACTTGAAGTTGCGAACCCCTGAAGTGGTGCAGCAACCTGCGTTGGTGTCTCGCGACGAGGTGTGCCGAGCGCATGCTGAACTTCGTCACGTATGATGGTGGCGATGCAATTCGTGGAAGGCTGCTGCTGCGCCTGGTTCAGCTGTTGCAGCTGTTGCAGCTCGTCGCGAACAACCGAACGTATCAGCTCGCGAAGCGCTCCCACGTCGGTCGGGAACGAGCCTAGCCCGGTGGTATAGGTAGCATTCACTTGCCGATCGTACTGGTTCCGCTGCTGCAGCGCCTTTTCCATGGCGACGGCTTCAGTGAGGAACTCCGCAACCGTTCTAGGCGGACTACGAATGAGTCCAGCGAAGAGCTGCTCTTTCACACCTCGCATCAAGTGTCGCAGCTTCTTGTCTTCCGGCATGGTTGGATCGGCGCGAGTGAACAGATGAACCATATCCTCCACGTATGTAGCCACACCTTCATTAGGCATCTGCATGCGGGACTGGAGGGCCCTTTCAGCGCGCTCTCGACGATCGAGACTCGAGTACGTTTCGCGGAGCCTGTGACAGAACTCATGCCACGACGTTAGGAGGCCCTTGCGGTTCTGGAACCATGTGCGAGCACCATCCAGAAGACTAAAGTACACATTCTTGAGCTTCGCTACTTCGTCCCACCCGTTGAAATCCGCTACGTACTCGTACTCAGCCAGCCAATCTTCCACATCTTCATAGAGGCCACCACGGAAGGGACTCGGAACACGTGGTTTTTGCAGCGTGTAATGAGTGGGTGCAGCTGCGGGTGCAGCGGTTGGAGCAGCGGCGGCTCCAGCGGCAGGGGAAGCGGTGACAGCAACAGTATTCTCCATACCAGTCGACGTACTTGTACTGTGAGGCACAAACTCGGGGGACAGTCCTCGAATCCTCCGACTGAAACGGTGTACCGGCGTAAGCTCTGGGTTTTGGGTCACGTTCCGGCTGCTAGAAGGAGTCTGTTGCATAGGTGAGGTTACCCAGCACCTCCACCATTAAAATGTCACGTTAAAAAGACAGGAGACGTTTTTAAGGCGTCCTCACAAAAGTCCGAAGAGCGGTCGGCTCAGCGCAGCCAAAAACAGAACAATGGCACGAGGGGAACTGCCACTTCGTCTGCCTCTTTTGCGCTGGCAGATCAAGCGCGCGGCACTATATAAACGTCATCAATAAAAATGTATGTGAACAGCTCAAGAGAATCGCTGATGCAAATAATGCAATGATGCGGCTAAAAGTATACACGTGTAAAAAAGTAAAACAGGAAAGCTTAAAGCACTATAATACAAAGGAACAAAAACTTCACAGTTCAATGAACAATGTAAGTACACTTATGTAACAATGAAACAATGTAAGTACACGAATGTTCCGCAACACTCGCTGCGCCACTTGAGCGTTCACCTTCAGCTCTGTGCACAACGGATGCCTCCCTTAAAGTTGGGGGCTACGAGTTTTGCAGTGCCTACGCCCAAGCCAGCGCCACCCAAATGACAAAATACGTTCACTGCCGGTAATGCTACGTTTCGATGTTCTAAAGGATTCTTAAAACTAAGGAAGGTGGTTGAAAAAAAGCTTCGTTGTGATCTACACATCGACATGTTAAATAGCTACCTAGCTGCATTGGTTGCTCCAAAGGGTTTCCGCATTTGTATAAAACATGCTTTGTCTGACATGTCAGAATTCCATTCATCAAGATGGAATGACATTCTAAAAATGCAGACAAATCAATTTTGGAGCACCGGAAACATCGAGCTTCACGCCGGAAAGCTACGAGAACAATGCAGAAGTTTCTGCGAACGACCCACCTTGCCTAACGATTGTGACATTCCAGTTGGTATGTTTCCGCTTCCATCCCTTTCTCTTTAATTCAATACTCTTCACTTTCTTCTCCCCTTCGCCATGGCAGGGTAGGAAATCCGATAATTGTTTGCTGGTTAACCTCTCTGCCTTTACACTTCTCATTTCTCCCTTTCTCTTTTGTGGGCAATTGAGCTAAATAATATTGTGCTTCCCGAAGAGAACGAGTCTTTCTTTCATTCATTCAATTATGCTAATAGATTTTGTACAGAACACGTACGAGCATGAATGTTTTCATAAGAAGCTGTGCTCACAACAACCTAACGTCTTCCAGTAAGGACCCGACCCCAATTAAACACTAGTCGCTCAATTCAGTTAGCTCATGATCACGAAGCTGTACACGGAAAGCATAAAAGTAGGTCTTCAAAGTAATCTACAGACAACGAAAGTAACGCACAAGAACCTTCGAAGATAACAGCGCTTCGAGATAAGTAGCACTGCACTTCAATTTGTAAAGGAGTGCGTGATCTAGGACAGGATGTAAGCACGAAGCCGAACCACAGGATTAAAGGGAGTTGAAGAAAAAGCATGGGGTGAAGCACATTTGGCAGGCATTCTCAAATAATGTCTGGTAGGTTGCCCTTATGCCTCTAGAGCGAGGTATATAACAGCTGCATCTTGCCAGTCGGGGCTGAAACCTGTAGGGTTAGACAGAGGCCTCAGCTTAAATTGAGGATGGTGCAGTGATTAATCGAAAGCAAACTGATAGGTGTAACCTTAATAGACAAGAAGAGAGCCGAGTGGATCAGGGAAGAAACCGAGGTTAAGGATACCATAGCTAAAAATGGAGAAGAAGAAATGGACATGGGCCGGGCAAGTAGCGCGTCAGTAGGATAACCATTAACCAATAAGGATAACTGACTGTAATGCCAGAAAAGGCAAGCGGGTTAGGGGGAGACAAAGTTAGCTCGGTAAACAAGTTGAGGAAGTTTGCAGGCATAAAATGGCAGCAGCAAGCACAGGACCGAGCTGAGTGCGAAACATGGGAGAGGCCTTTGCCCTGCAGAGCTCATTGTTAGGCTGATGACGGTGACTTGCGATTAGCTTAGGAACATCAGTAGATAGAGCTAACAAAATTGTTATGCAAACGGAAAAGGGAATAAAACTAAGGTAGCATGTCTCACTTTTGTAATGCAATACGCCACGTTCAGAAAAGTCGTGTTTTTTGCCGACGTTTTTATAAACTGGCTCCTTTGATATACTATTTGTTACGTAATGTGACGTTGTCCTTCTTAAATGCGAATGTAAATTTTAGTCGGGCTATGTCAGCCGTTCATCATGATATGTCCACTGCCTTCTCCCGTAACAACAGCTGCAAGCGCTCGCGCTTATCTTCTCCCCTAGCAACCGGAGCATGAGGTGCAAGAGAGCATCGGAGAGGGTAGGTTCAGTGCTTCCCCACTCCTTCTCCCGTCGTTCACTCTCTCTCCTCCCTGCAACCCGATTTCCCGCCTGCTCGCGCCTCAATCTTGACCGTTCGCTGGCTGAACGCCTCTTTAGATGATTGATTTGTGGGGTTTAACATCCCAAAACCACCATACGATTATGAGAGACGCCGTAGTGGAAGGCTCCGGAAATTTCGACCACCTGGGGTTCTTTAACGTGCACACAAATCTGAGTACGCGGGCCTACAATTCCGCCTCCATCAGAAATTCAGCCGCCGCAGCCGGGATTTGATCCCACGACCTGCGGATCAGCAGCCGAGTACCTTAGCCACTAGACCACCGCGGCGAGGCGGATGCCTTTCTAGAACACCCGGAAATGTGTGCTGAGCCCTCCTGTGAAACGCCAACACCTAGCCGTGAACTATGTTATTTTGTTCACTTCTTACTAGTTTTTATTCGTAAACGTTTGTTACTACAGCTGGAAACACATACCGCATTTCTAGCCACAAAAAATACGTCACGTGTGGTGAACGGCGGTATTGGCTGCTTGGTGTAAGGAAAAAAAAGAACATTATTCTTCTAACGCTGGATTTTCACGTGCAAAACGCCGTTATGGACGCTACGATATGCATTCGAATTTCCTCATGATTACCTTCGGGGAGGTGGGGGCATCTTTTTCATTCCTAGCCTAACGCTGTTTAACGTACGTAAACCCACTGAATATTGCTTGAATGTTGGTGGAGCTACCCCACTTGTTGCCTCATTTTCTCGTACTTATTCCAAATCATCATGTCTCTGCAAGACAAGGCACACGTTGTGGTCCTTTTGGTGTATATTGTCACGGGATCGTGACGTGGCCGAAGACAGGAGACTTCGTGTTGGGAGTTAACTGTTTATTTGGGTGAACCTGTGGCCGGTAAACGGAAAGTCCAATTACAGCAGCAGTCTCGCACAGATAGCAGTCTCGGACTGATAGTGGCGAACGGAGCGTTGGCCTTCGATTAACAACTGACAAGCGGCGAAGCGCGTCGGCATTTATACTCTTGCCGTCGAATGTTCTAGCGTTATCTCTGGCGGTGGAGTAGGTTCCAGAACAATCTGTACCGTTCGCACAGTGGGCGTGATCTTAACGAAATGATCTACTACAGTCCGGAACCTTCTCGAAAACTGCCGGCGCGGTTTGCACTGAGAATCGTGTGGTGTTTTGGGACGATAACAAAACTTGGGAAATGGAACGTGGCAATATATTTCCATATTATACATGCTAACGGGCTAGTTGCTACATCTTTTCAAAACAGAAGAATTGCACAAAAAACAAGACATGACCCATTGAAAACAGAGACGACACCTGTGCGAACTCGTAGTTACTTTATTGATGTATATTTTCTCAGGTATGTTTTATCAACATATACAATGTGAACAAAATATTGAAAATCTGCGCTCGTGTTGTCGTCTTTGTCGTTGACGTAATCCGTTTTCTAGGTTGTTTTTGTGCTGACCTTTCCTTCTCTAATGGTGTCATTCATTGGCAGATTCGGAGCACTAACGATAATATTTTCTTCTGCTCCATGCCGACCAAGACTCTTTCATTGGTAGATTGAGAGTGCTCCCTGTATGTTTCATTGGCAGATCTTGAGCAGCTCCGTATCAACTTTTTCTACTCCGCCACAATCATCGGATCCGACCGGAAGTCGCAAGCGTTCCGTGCCTTGAAACAGTGCCTATTACGCGCGTGCCAACGGACGCTGACCGCGTCAGTTGCGCCTCGCATCGGAGCTCAAGATTTGTTAGCGTACACTCTAAAAAATTTTACACCCATAAGGGTGTATTCGTTTTGTCTCATGGGCAACATTTTTAGGGTGTCTAGGAACACCCTTAACGTTAAGGTGTTTAGAAACACCTTGGAACCGTAGGGTGTAAACAAACGTTACACCCTACTTTAATAGTGTTTATGAACACCCCTAAACTATAGGTGTTGGATGAAGCTACACCCATGCGAGTGGGGTGTACACTGAAACCCCCTTGAAACGATGGCAGTTATATGGATGAGCATACTTGATCAATTGAAGCGCGATTAACAGGCAACAAAAGCAGACACAGGAGGTGACGCTTAGACTTGTGTGTTGAGGAGGGCCGTTCACAGCACTTCATTCCATAAAATATGCATCACCAACTGGCCCAAGCCTTAATTGTTCTTAGGGAGAAACATATATGAACCTTCTCTGCGGCTGACAGGAAAGAAGGAAGATACTGGTCTCACCCACGGCACTTATACTTGCATGCATGCAGCTGATAAAATAAGGTGCCATGGTCTTGAATGAGATGCATCAGACCAGTGTATATATGTGTGCGTAGACTGGGCCGTAAACGACAAAGACGCTGAAGGCACTTACACACAAACACACACACACACACACACCACACCACATCACAGTAGTTCAAGCAGTAACCTGTATACCGTAAGGTCCAATCGAACATGACGCCGAAGCAAAAAAAATGGCAGCATATCCACGGAGTGAATGATGGAGAGTGGGGCGAAGCATTCGTCCGTCCATTCGTTCTTGCTTCCGTCCGTTCCTGCGTACGTCTGTGTAACCGTCCATGCGTCCATCCACCCGCCCGTGCGTGCGTCTGTTCGTGCATCCGTCCATGCATCCGCGCCTGCGTCCGTTCATGCGTCCATCCACGCATCTGTCTGTGTGTCCGTTCGTCCATCTATTCAGCACTCGAAGTACCACCATCTCGCATCTTTTCATCATATATTCTCCATATAGAAGCACCGCCATCCAGCGGATATTTCAAGGACTAAACGGGAGGTGACACATGCACACTTTCTTACGGCTTGCGCTTCGGGTTTACTTCCCACCTTTAACCACCTCGAGTTCATGGTATATACTAGTTCACTGTATTCATGGCTATGTGGCCCAACGCTCGCTAAACCTTTCTAAAACCAAGGAGGTTACACTCAGCGAGTATAACGTAGCAACCCTTTCTTGTCAGATCGTGCTCAATGTACATCGGGATCACAGCGTGCGCGTTAACTAAAGGCCGAACGCTCCTGTCTCTCATTCCCCTTTAGCAGCCATTAACATGTGCATTGAGCACTACCTTTATTGTTTAACAACGCACAGAAGAAATCTCTCGCCGGAACCACCTTGGAGGTCAAAATCGTAAGGACCGCTATTTCGGATATGGGCCACTGGTGGTTACGTACTACGAGGGACGCACAAGCCACGCCATAAGGAGCTTCGCCCCTAAAACAATTAAGCTCATATGTTAACATCTGCCTTTATTATAGAAAAACTGCAAATCTGACAAACAGGACTGTGATGGTATTTTGCAAAATTTTGAAATATGTCACGGGACCAAGTTTCTTTCTATCTATACTAAAAATTCTTTGTTTTCACTACAATAAATCTCTACAACTTTCAAAACATTTGCGCTAGTCGGGCAAACGACTGCGACGTATGGCATTTGATTGACACCTATACAATAGAAGAAAAAAACACCTAGAAAGAGTAAGCGAGTTTATGGAGTCACATTTACAACCTATTACATGTCGCAGTATAAATTTCGACATTAAAAAGAGAACATTCAACAAGGTAGTGTAATTGGGGTTGTATTAATGTAATGTCAGTGTTGGTATACTCTAACAGCAAAACCACTCGTCACTGCTGCTTGCACAATCATCTTCAGCTGCTGAGATGAGTGGTGTCTTCGAGAGAAGTGGGGCGAAGCTGTTCTTTCTGTACAGAAAATTCAATCCCGGAAACCTAAAACAAGTACACAAGGAACAATGACTGAAATTTCCCAAAGAGTGCAACATACAGTGTGCACCATGCATAACTAACTGCCTTATTATGTGTAAGTATAAATTGAGTGCATAGCAAGCATGACCAGAGGCATGCGGCTCCACTGCAGTGAGAAATGGTAGAAAAGGTATGCTGAGCAATAAACGCAATAAAAAGCGCGCTGTGGCAGAATCATTATAACTTTCGTGCCGTAGATGTGAACCTTACTTTACCCTTTCAGCTTGCTCGCGCAGGCAAATAAAAAGGTGCTGCTCCAAGTTGATAATGTTCCATTATCTGCATGCAACGACCAATCTAAATGAATGTCAAGTTCTAGAATATCAACACAGCTGCATGTGTATTTCTGCAGATCTACCATAGTACTCATTCGATTAGTTTATTAAAAGGAATACAGTATGACGCGTAACAACATATACATATTTTATCTGTATTGCACACAACCACAATGCCACTGAGCATACATGACGGTATGCGCATTGAGAAGGTATTCAGTGCAGGTAACTTGTAAAATTAAGTACTGTACAGTTACGTATTCAAATGCGAATGATACCAGTGTTCTTGGACTGGCTCACATAACACGATTATATAATGGAAGAATTGGCTATTGGGTCATTCCACATCAGACGTCCCAGCCATTTTGGTGACCACGGCAAATGTATTCGAAAAAAAATCGCGCTGATTTTACTGCATTAAAAAAAGGTAACTGCTAGAATATTTCGCAAACAAATAATTTATTGGTCACGTGGCTGCCTCCTGAACTTCCCGAAATCTCGTCTGCGTGTTTGTCAAAAAATTATTTCATAAGTATCTCTTCTTCCATGCCAAATTTTGTCTACAAGTTAAGTGAAGGGCTTGCGTGATGTGTTTGAAGCTCAGTATTATTATTACCATTTTTCGACCACACACGCCTCAAATAATTTAGCCGAAATGTCTTATATCTGCATTTTTCTATATCAATACTTCACTTTGAATGAATATCTGAGGAGTGAATACTTAATCCACATAAGGTATACTTGGAGGAAAAAATATTTTAGACCTCTCAAGCTGTCAAACTTTACGAGAAAAATTCGCAAATTTCACAAAATAGTTGTTTTGTCTATAATGAGACGCAACTTGCACCATGTGGTGGTTGAACTAAAATAGACTTTGTACCTAAATCGAAGCAAATAAACAGTTCTTTTCATGTGCCAAATTTTTGTCATAGCAATTCATGTTTTGAGAAAAAGATCACAGCATATCCACGGAGTGAATGATGATGAGTGGGGCGTAGCGTCCGTCCGTCCGGACGCACAAACGGATGGACATACAGTCTCATGCCAGAATGGACGAACAGAAAGACGGACGGACTCATGGACAGACCGACACACGGAAGCCCGGACGGACGTATGCACAGACGAACGGACGAAAGCACAAATGTACGGAGGAACAATTCGCCCCACGAATCATCATTTTTCCGTGTATATGCTGAGTAAGCCACTAACGCTATCTATTCTGCAACTCATAGAGTGGCTACATACTAATAGTACGGCTACAGAGGAGGGAACGACCCACGGCCGTCAAGAGCTTTGCCCCTAAATGATTTTTGAAGTTCCAAGTTCCCCATTCGCCATTTGGTCATACGGCAGCCAACGCCTCGAAGTTCCCAATTGCCGTCGATGGTAAAATTCAAAAAAGTATTTTATTCCTTGAAATTGAAATCGTAATGATGAAACTTGTCACATACAAAAAACTGGTTATTTTCTTTCAACTTAGGTAAAAGGTGGTTTTTAATTGGACCACCAGATGGTGCAAATTGCGTCTGAGACAAAGATGACAATTCTGTGAAAAAAGTGATCTTTTCTCGTAGAGGTTAACAGCTTAAGATGTCTAAAAATAATTTTTCATCAAAATACCTTTTCTGTGAAGTAAGTAGTCACAGCTCAGATATTCATAGAAAGTGCAGTATAGCAATGAGAAAATGCAAACATAACCCACTTTGGCTAAATTCTTGCAGACGTATGTGGCCGAAAATTTGTATTATTATTGCTGAGTTTTAAACACCTTACTTAAGCCCCTTTACTTAACATGTACCACAATCGGTATAAAAAAGTGTGCTAGTTGTAAAATATTTTTTTTTTCACAAACAACACTCAAACAGCCGTCTGAAAAGTTTGAAAGGCAACCACGTGAGCAAAGACTTTTTTCTCTCCGAAATATTCAAGCAGTTCACTGTTTTCAGTGCATTAAATCAGCACGATTTTTTTTTTCAAGCAAATTTGCCATAGCCGCAAAATTGGCTGGGAAATGTCGAATAAAGTGACCCTGTTACTTTCACTCAATGACCATTGCATACTGCTGAATTAGGGCCATTTCTTTCAATCATGCTCTCAGGGTGAAAAAGCACAACTCCTTCCCTGTGCAGGGTAGGCTGTTCAGTGGCTGTGCGTGTTGTGTTCCCAGATAGATATGCTGCCCAGTCTTACATTTTGGGTGCAACACATGCTTAGATACCGTGCAGTACGTATAACAATAAAGTGTTTTTGTGCAACAAAAAAACTAATAATACGCTTCACATAGCGAAAATACCTTTAACATCTTAAGTACTTAGCGAAGTTAAACGCCAAAGCGAGGCAATGGCAATAAAACTTTGAATAACAAGAATATCTTCACAGGATGGAAACAATCCGAATAAAATGAGCTCGAACGTTAGCAGTTATGTTCAAACAAGCGTTTGCGCTGTTCAAGTAGGCAATTCGACCACACACACAGACTAAAGGTCTGTTCAAACAAAAGTCCAGCTTCAGTGCTCGATCCGCTACATAGACACGGCTGTCGGCAGTGTCACGCTACGTTGCGGGTGAACGAAAGTATCGGTGCAGACAAATTTAACGAAATTGAATGTATTAGCAAATAGGCAAACTTCGCGAGGCGCACCTAACACGAAGCATTATGCTGTGTCGTCACCCGATGCATCAACCCGAGTTAACACGATAGTGTTACCGCACAAAACGAAAAAGAGCCGAAAAGAACGACATGGACACCACGCTCTTGTTTTGCGTTGTCGGTCTTTTTGTGCAATAAAAAAAAGAAAGTAAATGAACTACCGACATGCCCAAGCATATACGTCTTACGTACGGTTGATGCTTAGAGCTAACAGGCGCCGTCCCCACACATGTATTAATTAGTAAACTGAAATTGATGAGCAGCTTGAGCGGGCCCCGTTAAAAACGGCTGCCAACAAAGGGCACCGCAAAAATCTGTTCAATTTCTTCGCTGAACCTCAGCGGCGCACGCTGACTCTGATTTGTACTCCAAACAATCTAAACAAACAAAAAAACTTGCCCACGATCACATTTTGCCATCATCCCCGTGAAACAGTTCGGACAAATATTCTCCCTAAAAAAACAAATGCTGATTTGTCATCAACTAGTTGAAATCAAAATTGTTTGAAGGCGTTATTCTCATGCTCACGCAGTTAACAAAGCGCTGAACGGAACAACGTGAGAGCGGTACTCACTATTTCACTTCGAGTGCTCCACAATATGAATCCACAAGTCCAGTCGTCAGTATGGTGCACCTTCGCAATAATCAGCACTGACAGAACACACTGGTGGAGCACAGAGCGCAGGCACATTTCAAACTAAACACCGACTAATAAACTTTACCGATCGAGAAGCCACGCGCACCACACGCACACACACGGGAGGGTCTTTCGCCAGCGCACGTAGTGACATGTAAGACGATGTCGACCCCTTTCCCGCGCTGTGTGCCCGGTGTGCTGCAAAACCGGGCAGCCGAGGTCTAGGCGACGAGACTTCATGGCATCGGCACGCTTTCAAACCGGCTAGATCCGGTTTAACGCTAGCTCTGGCCCTCTGCTGATAGCGCGGGCGCTGCTTTTTTTTTTTTTTTTTGCGGCAGCGATTTGTTGCGTTATACTCGTTCTTTAACAGTGCATCTGAATCGCAGTGAACTGAGTCGACTTTGTGACGGTGCAGTGCGGCCAGCACGAGCTAGTAGTCTGAACGCGGATTTGTAATATTCAGGAGCAATGTTCAGCGCACCTTCACCGACTTAATGTAGTGAATTTTGGTAAAAAGGCATTCAGGCATTTTTCTGGTTACAACAACATTTCTATGTGCCATGAAAATAAACGGGGAGGTGGTGTGGCCCTGCATGTAAAAGCAAACATGCTTTATGACATTGTTCATGAGTTTACTGTTATCAGTGATGCCTATAAAGCCATTTGTATTGTTACTAACAGGGTCGCTGTTCTTTTATTATATCGTCCTCCTCATAGTAAAGTAGAAGCATTTTTACAATTTGCTGCGTGTTTTTTGGAATTTGCTGCTCTCAACAAATGCAATGTGATAATATTTGGTGATGTAAATATAGATTTACTTGCAGACAGTAATGTTAAAACAAATCTGATTGAGGTAATGTCGTCTTATGGGTGTGAAAATGTCGTTAATCAACCCACTAGGGTCACTAAACAATCTGCCACATTCCTTGATGTCTGTTTTACAAGTTTTCATCCGGAAAACATAGTGTCTGGTGTGTTTTCGTCGGGAGTGAGTGACCACTCGCCATTTTTTTGCTCTGTTCGCCCTAAAAAAACAAGTATAAAACTCTAATTACACGTGTCGGATAATAAACCCCACTAGCATTACGAACTTCTGTTCTTTAATGAGTTACACTATCTGGGATGAATTGTACCGCGAATCTGATACATCAAAAGCCTATGATATCTTTATTAAAAAAATCAGTGGGAACTATAATTACGTTTTTCCACGTGTTATGGTTAAGAAGCACAGAAAAGCTGGAAAAGAGTGGATCGCACCGTCATTATTTAAACGCATTAAAGAAAAAGACTTTATGTTCGCTCGTTTCGTGAAAACAAAGAGTCAGGCAGATTTAGTCGCGTTTAAAAAGTATAGGAATAAATGAAGCTTGGACCTAAAGAAGGCAAAAAATGCATATTATTAAAATAAGATTTCGCCACTAATTAACAACCCTAAACGGCTTTGGGGTGCTGTTAACAAAATTATAGGAATTGAATGACCCCGTATACCTACTGAACTACACATAAACAGAACAGCCATCTCTTGCACGACGCTTGCAAATAAGTTTAATATGCATTTTTTGACATCAGGTGCTTTTCTTGGCCCCAAGGTAGCATCATCTTCGAAATCTGCTATTTCCTACATTGCTACAGCCTACAAGGATTCTATGTTTTTAACACCTAACTCAGATGTAGAGATAGCATCTGCGGTGTTCGCACTGAAAGACACGTGCTCGCCCAGTTACGATGAAATCAGCGTTTCGCCGGTTAAAGCTGCTATATGTCACATTTATGTCCCACTAACTTATATCTGCAACAAAAAGTTGGAGAATGGCATTTTCCCTGAGAAAATGAAGGTTGCGCGTGTTTCTGTCATTCATAAAGGTGGCAGTAAAAATGACCTGAATAATTATCGACCAATACCGGTACTGCCTCTTTCTTCGAAAAGTGCAGAGCGTATTATTTATAAACGATTGTATGATATCATTCAAGTTAAAAATATTATCTCGAAACACCAGTACGGCTTTCAATGTAAAAAATCAGTGGAATCTGCTCTACTGCAGGTAAAAGAAAAGCTACTTAGTAATTTCTAACAGCGATATTTTACAGTTGGAACTTTTCTTGACTTTCGAAAAGCGTTTGATTCGATCAAACACCAAATCTTGTTTCATAAGCTAACGACATATGGTATCCGTGGACTGGCCCTTACATTATTAAAAAGTTAACTCGAAGGCAGAATGCAATATACACAGCTTCAGAAATTAAAGTCAGACTTAGGTAAGATAAACTTTGGGATCCCACAGAGATCTATTTTATGTCCTTTGCTCTTTCTTTTATATAATAATGATATTGCTAACATTTCTTTTACACTTGCCATTGCTATGTACGCCGATGACACTAATGTTTTCTTTTCTGGTCCAGATCTAAATTTATTAGAGCACCGTGCTACTATCTGGCTAAACGAACTTCATACCTGGCTTAATGTGAACGAAATAAACTTGAACGTAAAGAAAAGACTGTACGTAATATTTCCCCCCAAAAATAAACCACTTCTTCATAACGTAGAATTGAGTATCAATAACAATATAATAACGCCTGTCAACTCTTGTCGCTTCTTGGGAGTCGTTTTTAGGTTTGACCTCAGCTGGTCTGAGCACATAAATTATGTTCGTGCTAAGCTATCTAGATCTCTTGCTATGTTATACAGGCTAAATTATTTATTGCCGCTGCGTGTTAGAAAACAATTGTACTTCACTTTTATTCATTCCCACTTAACATATTATCACCTAGTCTGGGGTACGTGCAACAAGACGGATGCTGAACATGTTTCCTCTATACAAAAAGTTGCCTAAAAATGATTTCTTTCCTTCCTCCCCCATCAACTGACTCTCTGTATAACAGTCTGAACGTACCATCATTCTCAGAGTTATATCAGCTTTCTTTGGCAGCAATGATTTTCCGCGAATTCAAACGTGATCGCACGATGTTCTCAAGCAAATATCTAAATAGACAAGTTGCATATGAGCTTCGCACTATTTCATTGATGGGATCAAGACCAATGTGATGAGTGAAGAAAACGACAACGACGGAAGTGCGGGGCAAGGCGCGTGTATTGTGCACGTGAGTGTCAGCGAATCAGCTGATGACCTGTGGTTTTATCCCGCCTCATCTAGCGTGCACTAAGGGAATTGTACGAGGAGTCGACTCTACATTCACGCCCGCTGAGACTCTGGAAAAGCTGTCTGATGCTGGGGTCATAGCTGTGTACCGATGCAACCGATTAGTTAACGTTGAGAAAGTCCCCACTGAGTCGGTTATTGCTACCTTTGCCGGCACTTCCTGTCCATCCGAGTTGAAAATATGGCCGCTCATTTTCAGAGTCGAACGTCTCGCTTCTCGTCCTCTCCAATGTCAAAACTGTTGGCGTTTTGGTCACAGTGCAGGGGGCTGTAAATCAAATTCACGTTGCCGCATCTGTGGCGATACCCACCCATCGAAGGAGTGCAACGCCGAAACCGAAAAGTGCTGCCTCTGTGCAGGAAATCACGCGGCCGATTATCTGAACTGCACCGCAAGGTCTAATGAAACGCAACTTCTAGAAATCATGGACAGACGTCGTTGCTCGCGGCGAGAAGCAATAACAGTTGTGAAGGATAGAGCCTTTGGATATGCCGGAGTCGCGTCGAGGCACGAACAACTAAGTGAGACGAAGATTCTTAATCTCATTGAGGCTGCAGTAGAAAAGGCGATGTCGAAAGCGCTGGAACACATAGTTACGAGCGTGAGTGAGTGCATCTCTCAAGTGTTTTGCTCACAGATGACACAGCTGGCTTCTGCAGTAGCAGTACCGATGGCCAAGTCGGCACCTTGTGCAGTGGAAGAGATACGGAATTTAGCCCCACAGCGACAATCCCGAGAGGAGAAAACCCCAATTTTGTCCGTTCCTTCTACGTCGACCCACGTGGAAAATCAGAATGAAATGGACGTATGCCAAGATTTCAGGCGTCAGAAGCGCACTGGATCTCCATTAAAATCTCCTTGCCCAAACACAAAACCCAAAAAGGGCAGCGAAAATGCCAGTGCACTTTTTAAGGAGAGTATTTTAGAAGCTGCCGTTGCTGAAGTGTTTCGCTCGTCAACATAGATACCTTGAAAGTACTACAGTGAAATTGTAGGTCTTTGATTTTGCTTCTACTGACTTACTTTGCCTAATTAATCAGTTATATCCGGATATAATGTTATTACAAGAAACCTGGCTTAATCCTGTTAAGAATTATCATTTAAACAATTTTAGAGCATTTCGGTTAGACCGTCCATCACTAGGAGGTGGTCTACTTATACTAGTCTCGAATAAATTTTGCCGCACAGCGAGCATAGCTTTTCAGCTTATGTCCACAGACTGTGAAATTTTGGCAATAGACCTCTGTCTGCCAGGGCACCACCCTTTTTCACTTATAAACGCATGTTTTCCAACGGGTTTGCATAATACTCAACAATTAGATACTGCCTTAGCTAATTGCAAGAATGATTTCCTTCTGACTGGTGATTTCAACTCACATCATGCTTCATGGGGATTTCGAACAGATCCTTCTGGTACTCTTCTGTGGGATTGGATGATTAATAAAAATCTTACCTGCCTAAATGATAGACAGCCTACATTAATTCGCGGACGGACACGATCGGTATTAGATCTCACCTTTTGCAGCCCAAGTGTTTCAATAAAGTCATAGAAAACAATTGATTTCTCTTCAAACAGTGACCATCTTCCTGTATACTTTGAAATCTCATGTGCTGTGAAATCTATTGAAAGGGCAGAGAAAACATTGATCAATTACAAAAAATTTAAAGACTGCTTGCGTTCCAACATTACGGCAGTGTCCAGTGGTCAAAATGAAGACCTCGGCAGAAATCTCTGTTCTGCTTTAAAAATCTCCAAGAACACTTCAGAATTTGTAATTGCTTCGTCGTCATCAAAAAGTGCCCAACCTAGTAGATGGTGGAATGATGAGTGCACACGAGATTATAGAACAAGAAAAGCTGCATGGAAAAGACTTATATGTAATCAGAGTCCAAAAAATTGGAAGGATTATCAGTTCATTGCGGCAACATATAAACGCACTGTATCGCGAGCGAACGAGCAATATGACCAAGAACATTTCGAATACCTGTCTAAATCAAATAACAAACATGCTTTATTCAACTTCCTTCGTGGTAGAAAGAAGACCCCTATACCAGGAAACGTTGACTCAGTAGTTTACACCTCACAGGAACTACAGGAATCATTGAATCAGTGGGCTAAAGAATTAGAAAACAGGTTCTCAACGCATCTTCCTAATTCGGCTTACACAACAACCATCTATGACTACACAGAAATATCGACTTCCGAATTAAATCAGGCCATGGAAAGATTGCCAAATGCAGCACCAGGCCCCGATGGAATAACAAGTACAATGCTAAAAATACTTCACAGGGAATATCCGAATGATCTGTTAAGTCTCGTCAATTATTTCCTTAGAAGAGCATGGATACCTTCTGAATGGAAGATTCCGAAAATTATACCATTGCTTAAGAAACAGGGGGCAGGCTATAATTTAGACAACATACAACCGATAGCCTTAACATCTAATGTAGTAAAACTTATTGAAAGGGTACTTCATGGTCGTATAATTAGGTTTATTAACGAGAAACAACTGTTGAGTTCTTCCCAAATTGGCTTTAGATCTGGATATTCCATATGGCATGCACATGTAGATCTGGAAAGTCGTATTCATATTGCCCGTCACAAAAAGCACTTTGCGGCTTTAGTAACGTTAGACATATGTAAAGCATATGATAATGTAGAGTATTCTATCTTGACTAATCAGTTATGGAGTCATGGACTTCCACCTTATATAGTAGCATGGGTGACGGAATGTTTAAGTAGAAGAGAATTCTATTGTTATCAAGGCGGTTTCTCTTCCTGTAAGCACAAGCAAACCCGAGGTGTACCTCAGGGGTCAGTACTTTCCCCGGTTTTATTCAACATATTGCTTAGTACCATCCCCGTTCATCCAGATGTGAAAACCTATGTTTATGCCGATGACATTGCTTTTTTTGCTATGGCACATGACTTCCACTGTCTCTACACTATCTTGCAAGCATATCTTAATAAAATGGAACATTGGCTGGATGGATTGATGTTAAACCAGAATACCGGTAAATGTGCTATTCTCGTTTTTCCAATCAAAGATCCCGTGCACATATCTATTAATTACAAGCTTCAAGATATCCCACAAGTACAATCATTGAAATATCTTGGAGTTATGTATAATGAACATCTAAATTGGCGCCCTCACATTGAATACATCGCGACAAAAGCAGTACGCGCGATGGGCGTATTGCGGAGGTTGAGCAATTGTAGATCAGGTATGAGAAGAAAGGCACTTTTGATTATATATAAAATGTATGTTCGACCTGTGTTGGAGTTTGGCTGCATTCTTTTTTCTGGTGCGCCAGCCTACAAACTTCGGCTGCTCGTTCTGTTGGAAAAAGAGGCTTTACGGCTCTGCTTAGGACTTCCAAAGTATACTGCAAATGCAGTGTTATACCTTGAAACACGAATATCAACCTTATTATGTCGCTTTAACATTCTTATTGCGCAGACCTTTTTACGACTATATGAAGCACCGTTTGACCCTGAACAAATTATTTTTATTTCCAATCCTGACCTATTCTTCTCCGTGCATTGGCCCAGATTTACCAAACCACAAATAGTATTTGTTCAATCGTTACTTGAGCCCCAAAATGTACACGTTCGTGATCTGAGTCCTTTAACTGAGCAACAAAATTCTCCAAAAAGTGTTTACCATGATATCTTCCCAACTCACGCTAAGCTATTACCTACAGGCATTTTAAATGGTTTATTGCAGGACCATTTAAGTACTCTGCCAACAAATGTCATTATAGCAACGGACGCATCTCAATCACATGAAAAATCAGGCGTTGGAATATACTGCCCCGTACTTGATTGGTCATTTTCACTTCGCTTACCGGACTTTCTTCCTGTCTTTCTGGCTGAATTCATGGCAATAATATTAGCTTTGCGAAAGGTAAATATTTCCATTCCAGTCGTAGCAGTCATAACTGATTCATTATCAGTGTGCTCTTCTCTGTCCGCATCTGGTCACTCACCTATAGTGAAACTTTTTAAATCGTCGATCCCCTGTCATCTCCGAAGTATTCATTTAATATGGACACCAGGGCACAAAGATTTGTTGTTAAACGAAATAGCTGATTCTCTTGCGAAGGCATCCCTTTCGACACCAATTATTCTTATTTTCCCTCATACAGTATACATTACGGTGGCGCGATTTCGCACACTTAAAATCAGGCAAAATTTATCTGACCCTGCACTGACGGCTTCTCCAGAGCACAAACACTTGTTATTTCCCTGGCGAAGTGAACTGACTAATTCAAGGATGATGGAAGTTGTCATCACGAAATTTCGTTGCCGCGTTACCTCCCTCAATTTTTACTTGCATGGATCAGGCATATTGAATTCCCCTATGTGCATTTACTGTAATCAAGAGGAAACGATCAGTCATTTTTTATTACATTGTCGCCGTTTCGATTTATTCAGGCAAAGCATACTAACACCACCTCTTCAAAGACTGGGCTTGCAACTATCACAACCTGATCTTCTTTCATTTGGAGCCTCTTCGCTGGGTTTCAGCCACAGGGATGTTTTATTCGCCGTTCAAGAATACATCACTGCGACTTAACGATTTTCTTGCTAAATTGCTGTCTCACTATTTTTCTTGTTTTTTTTCTGCAAACTTGATACCGGTATTTTAAATCAAAATTAAGTTACAAAAAAATTGTAAAAATGACGCAATGCTGAAAGTTTGGGGCAAATTCACCTTATAATCGGCCAATCCCCTTCTTTGAGTACGAGCCATTTGCACAGGGAAACAACAACAACAACAACCTGTGGTGGCCCATAGAGGTGGCGTGCCATGATTGGGCCACAGGCGACCATCACGTGGCAGTGGGCTTTGTGGCTGGGGGCGAGCCGAAGCAGCGGCAGACGGGAGACAGCGGACCGAAGCGTCGGACGCAGGCGAGCCAGGTTCCGGCCAGGGAACGCGGTCGTCCACGCTGCTGCCGTCCAACCACCAGCTAGGGCGGCATTGCCGGCACGAGTACTGAATCTCGGGGCGCGGCCTGGCCTGCTGTTCTCTTCCTTGCCGAAGGCATCGCGGATCTTGGCGAGGCGTCTCCATGGTCAGCCGTTCGACACAGCGATGAACGTGGCCTGGCTAATGGTCGCGGTTGCGTCGAGCATCGCGTCTCGGCGCACGCTCTTCGCTGGACGGGCTGGCCATTCCCCGCATGGAGCATCGCGTCTCCGATGCGGGTTGACTGCTCCGTGGCCGCACCCATGCCATCAAGCGCCGGTGTCACCAGAGCGTCGCACATCGTCAAGGGACGAGCGAGACGTTCTGCCGGGCGAGACGCGGGCGTGTGCACGGAGGACCACGGAGCCGTGGAAGGTCCAGGGCGGCCGAGGGTCCAGGTGCCAAGGGAGTTGCTGGCTGAATTGAGGATCGCCGAGCGGTGCCGAGCCGTACCGAGCGACACGCCAGACTCGGTCGTGGGCCGCGAGCTCATGAGCTGCAGTGTGCACCCGAGGGTACCTGGCGGTGCCCTGGCCAAGAAGAAGGAACGTGCGGAAAAGAGAGCCCGAGGGTTGAGGCCACGAAGGCAGAGGAAGCGGTGCGCCGCTCGAGAGGACGAGTTCCTGGCAGCGTTCCTGAGCCGGACGTGAGACCCGTACGTGTCGGCCAGGTCGAGCTCCGGTGTGTCTGTTCAAGGTCCAAGGCCGAGACCTGCCGAACGGCTCCTGCCTGGGTGCAGTGGCCGGGAGCAGGTTCGTGGGCGACGCCTACCGGGTGTGGTCCTCGTGAGCCGTGGCCTGGTCCTGGACCTCCGGAGTTGCGACCCTGACTGCTGGGTTGGCCGCGACGTCCGACTCAACGGCGCTGCACACGGTAGCGTATTCGTGCACTGTCAGCCGTTCGTGCCATGCCATGAAATAAAAAGTTCATGTTAATCCTTTCTCGTCCGCTATCAACAAACATAGTGACGAACTTTCTTTAACCATCACAATAAAGAACTAATTATGGTACTAAAACTATAGATTATCAGATTATTTCATTGCTGAATGCATACCCATACCTAATCGAATTGGCTAATCAGAACTCAAGTATGTCTCGTTTTAAAAAACAAGTAAAGCTACTTTTCCTGCTTCCTTGAAATAACAAATATTTTGCTTTCAACACGAAAATATGTAATTTTGTATATTTATGTAACTTTATAAAGCTGTTAAACATGAACAATTTAGAGTTTGTATAATTTTTGTCCGAATGTGTTTTTACTGCTCATTTTTTGTTTATATAAGTTGTGCAATGAGCATTGTACTTATTTTCTCTGATTTTGCTCCTGGCTGTCCGACGTGCAAGTCCGGGGTGAAGGCCTCGTCACAGGAGACATACTAGTCTCATTTTGCCTTGCCTCGTGGACATCTTTCATGTCATGTAACTATGTCCGAAATAAACTGAAACTGAAGCTGAAACTGAAAAAAGCTAAGCTGATGCTTTTTGCTTAGTTCTATGGGTCTTTAGGGACTACAAATTCAAGGTCACGCAGGCGATATTCTATCAGCACTTTCGTTTAGGTGAAAACATTGCAACATTGCATGCATCGGCCGTCACACCATTCGATGAGAACATATTGCCATGTGCGTACTTCTAGGAAGACGAAGACGGCAGCGCATGCGCGCATCTGCACGCTTTTATGCGACAAGCAATAACAAGAAAGAAGAGGAACGTTCTGGCAGTCTGTAAACAAAAATACTGACCTGCTGCTACTTTCTCAACCTGTTGATTACTACTTCTGTCTTCACGTTGCGACAATCCATTTGTACTTAGCTTGCAGTCCTTGGAACAAAAACGCGGCTGAAAATATTTCATCAATGTTGTTTTCTCACTACCTACAAAGTCAAGGCTTTGACTGAAGCACGTCTGCTGGGGAATTTACATAAAATAAAAGAAGGGGATCCACAAAAAAGGAGAAAGAGAGAGGGAACTAGACAATGCGTTTCGGCTCCCCTGAGAAGAGCTTTGTTCGCAATTCAGTCCACAAGGCTCCCGTCATTGTGAGAAAGGCTGCGTCAAGGTCACCAAAATGTCCTTATTCTGCATTTATCTTTATGGTCGGTGTCCTCTTCCTAATTTCCATGACGCACTCTTAAGGACACATGAAGAGGAACATTCGCTATAGTAAATAAATAAAACGTGCCTGCTAAAAAATACATGACGTTATGTTCGTTTTTAAGGAACCTGATGGCCTGCTGAAGTGGTGGTTATGGGTAAACTGTGCAGTTGTTGTTTTTTTGCAGGTGGTGGACGTTTTATCTCCAGCTTTGAAAGCTTCGATCTTATGGGGGATGGGGGAGGGGGGAGTGTTCATTTGCATGGCTACACCAATGTGCGCCACCTTACCTTATTAAGGCAAATCAGTGCTCTTTGTGAGTGTTGACTAATCACGCAAACGACACAGATGAAAGAAACAGGTATAGGAGAATTGGCCATTACTCTATTGAACAAGCATCGCTCCTATTGTATCTTTTATCTTATAGTAGTTTGCGTGCTTTATCGATGAAAACTGCGTTTCGCTCACATCAATTTCTGCTTCGACTTAATATTAGACTCGCAAGCACCTAGTAGTGGAAGCCTTGCTTGTATCAAGATTGTTAACGTATACTAACAGTATAAGCAAAACGGTCCGAAAATGTCATGCATTTGTAGCCTTGTACGCACGTGTGCTCAGATTGGGGTGCACGTTAAAGAACCCCAGGTGGTCTAAATTTCCGGCGCTCTCCACTACAGCGTCTCTCATAATCATATGGTGGTTTTGGGTCATTAAACGCCACATATCAATCAATTATTTTTAGCCTTGTTCATTACACCCCAAATGTGAATAGGGAGTTTCGAGGGTGTTTAAATTACGAACACCACAAAATTTTAAAATTGGGCGTAAAAAGGGTGTTCATATGGGGAATTTCAATGCGTACACCCGTTTTACACCTTTTAGGATGTAAAATTTTTTAGAGTGTAGCGTCGCTGTGCGCAGTGTAGATACATAGATATGTGGGGTTTAACATCCCAAAACTACCATATGATTATGAGAGGCGCCGTAGTGGAGGGATCCGGAAATTTCTACAACCTGGACTTCTTTAACAATCACCCAAATCTGAAGATATGGGCCTATAACATTTCCGCCTGCATCAGAAATGCAGCCGCCGCAGCCGGGATTTCAGCCCGCGACCTGCGGGTGAGCAGCTGAGTTCCTTAACCACTAGGCCACCGCGGCGGGGCTCTGTGCGCAGCGTGCCCACTTAGGCAAGAATAGAGACGCGCGTAACGCGTTTCATTGTGACCTTGCCGTTCGCTCCAGAGGAAGTGCTGGTGTTCCATTGGTAGATTCCTCTTGTTGCCCTACGCCAGAGTAGAGTGTTCCGGGGCGCTATGCAGGATAAGCCGAGTTTTGTCCGAGTTTGTGAAACTTGGGACATTCCCGAGCTCTAGCGACACCACCTTATGAACGAGCCAACCAAAAATTCAAATCCACCCCTCAACGCACTGCGTTTTATTCGTTAGGATGGATACAGTCATCGCGTCAAGAACGGTCTACTAAGGCAGGCGGAGTTTTTAAACCAGAAGCATTTCCTTTCATTTGTTTGTCGTTTCATTATTTGTCATGCAAAAGTGCACCTTCTCAAGACTGGTGACTGCAGTGCAAGAGACGCCCATCAGCTGAGCTCTCTCAAGTGGTGCTCGTCAACGAGAACGCTGTCTGCGTCCCACAAGAGCGCGGGAACACTCCCAAATGCACTTCAAGGAAAGCGCACCGGCGTGCCAATGACACGCAGTCCGTGTTGCACACGAACGCTGTGACATGCAGTCGGCGTTTCAGGAGATATATACATATAAATCAAAACGTTTATTTGAAAAAGAAACACGGAAAAAAATACGGCGAGCATGTGGGTGGGGCCCCTATTCCAGAGCTCCACTGGCTTTAGCGGCCCGTTGCGCCAGGTTTAGGAGCGCTAGTTGCACCCCCAGATCCTCGTCAGCGAGCAAAGTCTCCCACTGCTCCCTTGCAGAAATTTTGCCGGCTATTTGCGGCGAGTTAATTTCGGTTGGCCTGTTCTGACAATCCCACGTTATGTAGGCGAGAGTGAGCCTGCCTCCGCACCACGGAGAACTATCACTGTACGTGGCAGGGTGAATGGCATGCTTCAACGAAAGATTTGGAAATGTGTTTGTTTGTATACGGCGCCAGTCATAAGAGTTCCGGCCCGGTGAAGCTGTGTGCGGTACACTGTACCTTCGTTGCACAAGCCGTTGGTTTTCAAGGATATCTCGCGGTAAAAACGGGCTGTCGTCGGAGTGGTAGGCTGCTCGGTTGGTTAAAGCACGAGCTGTGCCGTCCACTCTCTCATTGCCATTGAGTCCTGCGTGACCCGGGCACCAAATGATAGCACGGTCCGGCCGTTAGATCCGGTCCTAATAGGCGAGTGGTGTTGTGTGGTAGTCTTCCCGTGAGAAAGAGTCTATATGCGACCATGCAATTGGTGAGAATAAAGGACGATCGTCCCAGAGTATCCATAGATTTATTAGCAAGCGCGATAGCAATAGCCTCAGCGTTATTCGTGGACGCAGCTCGTGCCGTGGCGCGAGTCAAAAGGCTTTGACCCTAGGCCACTCCTACGACTGCGAGCGCGTACTTGTTCGCGCCGCATAGGGCGACATCTGTGTACACCGTGTCCGGATTGTTCCCGAATTGCCGCTGTAACATGCGAGCTCGCGCACTCCTACAACCTTTGTGATATCAGGAGCTCATGGTTTTTGGGATAGGGGATACTAGAATCTTTTCACGTAGCTGTTTAGCCATAGACTCCAGTTCCTCTCGCACATACTGAGGACGAGCTGGGTAATATACACGGCGTAGCAATTTTCGCCCAGTGTTGGTTAAGGTAAGCCTCTCCCGTTGAGCAATGAGCCCTGCTGCTCGTAACTCCTCATAACGATTGTGTACACCGAGGGCTTCGAGACGTTCTGTGGACGTTCCAAGTGGTAGGCCGAGAGCCACTTTGTACGATGTTCGTATCAATGCATGTAGGGCCTTTAAACCTGTTTTATTGATCTCCTGGAAAGGGAGACTACATGTTAGCCGACTGAAGACAAAAGCCTGAACCAGCCAGAGCGTCTCAGCTTCCTTCAAACATTTCCAGTGATAGGTGGCTCTATAAATCATACGGGAAATCTGCTTCACCGTTGTTGCGAGGGTTTTTATTGTGTGGTCCACTTGCTTGTTGCTTTGTAGCCACAGTCCAAGGACATGCATTTTCTCTACCTCTTTTATATTGTGGTCTCCTAGAAAGAGGTTTTCCGGCTCGTGAATGCGGCGGCCTGTACCTCGGTTTCTAATGAATTCACATTTATCGGGAGCACAAATCATTCTGCTCGGATAAGCGAAGTTGTTAACAGCGGTCACTGCGTCTTGTAGGATTTGCTCTTTTTGTCCCAACGAGCCACTATTGGCTCATAGGGTAATATCATCCGCATAGAACGCGTACCCTAGCCCTGAACGCCGTCTAGTCTTCTTGCTAAGCGTCTCATGCAAGGAGGATTAAAAAAATTGCTGGTGTGGAAATCATCGCCTAGGAGTGAAGCCGTGCCCCTGGCAAGATCTCGGCTGCGGTGGCCATCTTACTAGGGGCATGATGAAGTATCACCGCTCTGCGATTAAGAACAGAGCGTTTCGCTCACACACCCGACGAGTGTAATGAGAAAACTTTTGCGGGTCACATAGTGCTCTAAGTGCGTTTTAATGTTACGAGTTTTTTTTATTGTGCCTCCAATTAGAGGCAAAGTACTCTGGAAATTCAGTCACCCATACTTGTTTTTCTGTGTTATCTCGTCGGGAACAACTATCTTTTAATATAAAACTAACGTAGAATTTACACTGACATATTAAAGCCACTTGATCTCTAAGTGGGCACTATTGGAAAAGAACATGTTCTTGACGTCTTGGCAGTGGCAAAAGCTGGCTTCATTTCTGTTGGCAAGGCATTGCGGGAGCTTCCACTACAGCAATTTTTTTAATCCTCCTTGGTCTCATGCCGATGTTAAAGAGAAGAGGAGATAGTATCGCTCCTTGTGTTGTGCCTCTATTGGGCATAGGAAACGAATCTGAGCTTGTATTGCATAGACCTATTGTATCAGTGCGAGAGGTTAGCAAAGAGCGAACGTAGTCATATATCTTTTGCCCACAACCGGTGTCATTTATCTCAAATAAGATTAGCTCATAGGACATAGCGTCAAATGCGCTGTTCAAATCAAGAGCTACGACGAGATGTTCTGCACCGACCGTGGTATTGCAGAGTATCTCTTCCCAAAGTAGTAGCAACACGTCCTGCATTGACGAATGTTGCGAAATCCAAACATGCTAGTTGGAAAAAAGTTCCGATCTTCAATGTAAGTCGTGAGACGTGTGTGAATAACCTTTTTGAATAATTTGCTAAGACAGGATGTTAGTGATATTGGTCTTAGATCTGTAGGCCGGGTGTTTTTCCTGGCTTTGGAATAAGAGTAACTTTGGCTTCCTTCAATGATGTGGAACCACGCCCTTCTCCCGTACTTGTTCATTAAAATACCGAGTAAGCTGTTCCAGGTGTTCGTCGCTCAGATTCGAATGATCGCGTTTGTTAGCTGGTCAGGTCCAGGGGCAGCACTGCGCTTGGCTGCTTGCGCAGCCGCGAATAGTTCTGCCTTGGTGATCGCTGCGTCGAGCAGTGCGTTTCCCTGGCCTTAGTATGCTTAAGTGCACGGGGAGTGGTGAAAGCGCCTATGTACTTGTCTCGGAGCTTAGCGAGAAGGGCATAATCTGTTTCTGGAAATTCCCCAGCGAGATTCCTAAAAGTTCGGTTTGCTTCCATTTTGGTTTTACCAGGTTGCATTATGCTGGGCAGTATTGCTTATGTCTTGGAGGTGTGTAAGGTTCCTCGGAGTGAGTCGCGAAAATTCGCCCAGCTTGCTGTCTCCAACTGCTGCGCGTAAGCGTTTGCCCGTTCAGATATCTTAGCAACTCTATGGCACAATTTTCTATTGAGTCGCTGTTGTTTCCATCGCTTGGTCAACCCTCTCCTGGATTCCCACATATGTATCAGATGACTATCAACTACCGGGGTTTCCACTGTGAGTGCAACCCGCTTAGAAGTTTGTTTATATCCTGCCCCTGAGAAGCAGTAGTCGCTCTTGGACGCTGGAATTACTCTTGGCGTACCGAATGAGTGCGTCAAAATCAGCCCTCTTTTCTTTAGGGGAGCTATGCACGTTCGTGATAATGGTTTCGGCTTTGCTACGCTTGTGCAGTAGTATACTTATGATTCAGTGGTTAATGCTGCTAGTTACCAGATAATATATACTAGTCACTATTTCCTTAAGAACCAACGGGGCGACTTTAGGGTAGTCTGGGTTTGATATCGTGTAGTAGCCACTCAATTTGACTGGCTTATTACCAACCTCTTGTGGACAAATGACATCAGGCTTGACTGGGGCCGTATTGAAAAATTGTTGTAGAGCGGCCGCTCATTTGTGAAAGGTGCGGCAATTCCATTGCCAAATTTCGAGATGTTCACTGTGCACTCGTGTTTTACTCGCCATGGGTAGTGCTATCGCTGTTGGAGGTTGGGAGTTGCTTCGGACGACGGATAGACAGAGCACCCGGGCTGCTTTTAGGCCGTTTAAGAACAGCGGCCCTTATGCTGGCGATAGATTCATCGACATAACTTTTTAGGTTCTGAAATTCAGCAAACATTTGCTGCTGAAAGCTTTGCATGCTTTGCAGTTGTTGCAATATTTGTTGTAATGTATCTTCCATAGAATTTCACTCGATCGTAAGCTGGCTGGATGTGCCGGTTGCGATACAAAGTGTTTTTAGCTCGATTCTATACCGTGGTTAGCTTTGAGGGAGGCCAACTCTCGTTTTATTTCGGCCAAGTTCTCACGAAGGAGTTTGTTCTCGCTAATAATTTTTTGACATTGTGAATTAGCCATTATTGGAGCGGCGGGAGAAGCAACTCGTGCATAGCTCACCTCGACATGTTCGGGCGCTTGCTTGATCGCAAAGCCTAGAGCCTCGGATTCAGGTGACTTGTGAGAGTGAAAATGGGGTGGGGTCTTGTGAGTGGATTCCTTCCGGTTCCGGGATCTCGATCTAGATCGGTATCTAGAGCTGAATCTTGGGCGAATCTCAGGCAACTCCGGACAGTGGTGCAGGGCAGATTGTTCATCATCAAAACTGAACCAGCGGGGGTGTTGAGATGGCTTCGGTGAGGTGTCGTTCAGAGTGGGCTGCTGCACACTAGCCCTTGAGGTTTTTTTTTTGCAGAGGTTTGAGTCGTTTTCTGCAACTTCGGTCACCTGTCAAATGTCCCTCGCCACAAGCTGCATACTTTGGAGAGCACTCATGTCCGGCTGCACGGTCCCGTTGTCCACAGACGTCACACACTCAAGTTTCCAGCTGGGGGCAGACGTCCGAGCGGTGACCAACCTGATGGCACACTGTGCACACCTAGGTGGTAACCTTCTATAGGGTAGCAACCAATTTCTCCGCCCTTGTAATAGATGCACCGAGATGTAATCCCTCCAAAAAATGTTATAACGGCCGTCTTGGTGTTTTAAAACATACTTGCTTGCAAAACTTCGACACCTTGTGTACGTATGCGGAGATTGACTTTTAGCGCTTCAGGCGTCGTGTGGGGGTCTAAGCTGTGTATGACGCCTTTAGTTGTCCCTTCGCTTGTCCCTACGTAGGCATTGACTGAGCGTGGCCTGCCGTTGATGTTTAGGGTGGTAATACGCCTCACGTGGTCCGCCAATGTCTGGTGTGGCGTCATAATAATGAAGATGTTGGAACCTAACTTGATCCTGAGAGAAAATTGCTCACCAGATATTTTTCTGCTGTAAGCTGCTATCACGGCGTCTGCCAGTAGTGGACTAGTCAGGTTCATGACCGGTAGCCCTGGTGTGGTAGCACCACTATCTTGAAGTCGTCTTTGGGCAATGGGGGTAGCCGCCTGTAGGCAGGCCTGTAATTAGATTTTTTCGGTTGCTTCAGCAGTGGATATTTGTTGGTGGTACGAGGTCGTCGAGAAGTTCGTGGACTTGGCCTTCTTTTTTTCGCAAGAGCCTTCTTCTGCCGCAGAGTGAGCACCGTTTGCCAGGCTTCATCCGCTTGGTTTTGGCTGTTGGTCTCGGCGTTCTGATCGTTGGTTTCAATTGGTGTTGAGAGGCTTTTAGCTGTAGAGTCTTGAAAATCTATATTATCAAGGTCTTGGCGTCGCGTGTCGGTCATTCGCGAGGGTCCTGGGCGCACAATAGCGTCTGAGGGTTCATTCGCGAGAGTCACCGAGCACGCGCGCAACGCACACAGTCGCGTTCCTGCAGCCGCCTACATAGCGGCGATGGCTTGTCAAGCTCGCACGATAGGCAGGTGCGTTTGGCCCTCTAAAACAAGAAGTTCCGGTCACTTACAGATGTGGTTGGTGTCAGTCGATGTGGAAGAAATTCAGGAAGCCATGGCAATAGTCGAAATGTGCTGCACACAAAAATTTCTTCAACAGAGCCGGAAAATTCACGGAACACTTGTGGACATGACTCTTCTTGTCGGTGCCACCTAGCGTCCGCGTTTCAGCAAAAACATGTGCACGGACAGGGGGAGATAGAAAGTCACAGCTTTGCCGCAAGGACGAAACAATAAGCGTGATAGCAACAAATTGAAAGGTCACGCGCAGAATGGAAAGCAAATCGGAACGTGCGCCGCATTTCTCACGCACACAAATGAAGGGTAAAACTTTATTCCTTCAGCAACTGCAGATGATTCTGTGTAAGAAGGCCACTATGACGCAAGAAATGAACTCACAGGTTCGAACGCACGCGAATAAGTGTCTCATTTGTTACTTTGCTGTGTCTGGAAAGCGCGCAATTTTCCCAAACAGAGACTGCAATAATTCTAGTCATCTTTGTGCACCCGGTAACTACAGCAGAATTGTCCCAGGTAAAGCCCGAGGCCAGCCAAGGCGTACGATCTTCCCCTCCTCATCAGCGCGAGATAAGAGCGCACGAAGGAGCGTCGCTCCCCTTCTCTAAGCCGCACGATGTGGTGACGTGCGCTCATTGCGCCACCTTGCTGCTAATACTGAAAACACCATTCCACCCAAGATGCTCGTGAGCAGTGGTAAGTGGTAGATATAAATAGCTTGCCGGTTGAAGGATGACGAACGTGCTCCGTGGTGCCTCGGTGGTTAACGCCTCCTTTCCACGACACAGTGGTTCCACGTTCGATTTCGCACACCGCAGTATTTTTTCTGGATATTTTTGTTTGTTGCGTTTATATATATATATATATATATATAGATACGTATACATACAAGGTGCATGACGCAGACGGCGGCGGTAAAATACAGCAGAGTGATCTATATAATTGTTCTCGCAATAAAAAGCGCTTGAAAGTTACATGGGCACCATCACAGTCGTGAGTTGAACTCAGGTTTTCTCAGAGTCGACGAGTTTGTATCCGAGTTCACGCGTCCATCAGTTTGATTGACAGGCGCCAGCGGCGAATATAGAGTCCGCCCACCACTTTTGCTCTTGCGGAGGAGCAGTTCTCACGCCGCAACGCTAGCGAGCGCATGGTTCATCGACCACTTTTATGGCGCCGGCTACGCACACACGCACACCGACGTATAGGCTATGTCACCATGCGGCTACTAAAGGAAGGTTTAGAATAGCGCCTCAAGCACTTGCGGTGCGGTCGCTGTCACTGCGCATGCAACGTAACGCGAGCCGCTGTTCACGTTCGCGGGTCGCCCACAGAAAATCCGAAATAGCGTGCGGCGATCGTCGCCCACGTGGCCCGCGTGACTCGAAGTGCTGTGTGTAGCTTCTGTGCATTGGGGATTGCGGTGGAGGCGACGGTCTCTAGGCTTTTTTCTAGGGGGAGCAACCAGTATTCTAAAACTCACATGTCGCCCGCAACTAAATCGAAACCCGCAACACCTGCGAACTTTATTCTAAACTTCCCTATGTCTCGTATTTAATTTCACCGCGCTCACAACATATTCATTCATAGCCGCGTTGCCGACTAAAGTGGCTTTATTGCCGACAAGATGCGAGCGCCTGTGGTGACCATTTGTCCTTATATATATCTAAAATACATTATAGAAGCGAAACGAGCAGCACAGGAGTGCTGCGTGTGCAGCCTTGCTGCATTCAAAAGTGGAAATTTCCATGCTGCAGGTGGAATGAAAGGACCTGTGCGAAAGAGGGCATACGCCCACGAACACGCCTGTGAGAGGCACGCGCTGAGCTGGCAAAACTACAGCGCGACAATCACGCTGACGTCGCTGCACTGCTAAAATGTTCAGTGAGTGGCAACCCTGACGTGATCGCACGCAGTGCTTTTTCGATAACTGCCGCAAATGTCGCATATGCGTTTCCATCGCCATGCGCGTTCATGTAGCCATTCTCATCAATGCTCTTACCACGCGATCCGCCCTGTCTCCATGCCACGGCCACCGTAAGTGAGCTCGGAGCAAACTCGGCTGCCCGAGAAGCACGGATCATCCTGCACCGCACTCCTAGAGTAGAGTTTGTTGGCCACTATAAATTTGCCAATGGATGACACCATTAGAGTGGCCGCTTAAGCCTGCCCCTTATTTTTATTTCATACGTTTTATGCCACATTCATTCAAAGAATCACGTTAACAATCCTGAAAGAGCTTCTTGAAAAAAAGATGAAAGCACTGAGAACACACCAAGAGAGCCGCCAATACCGATGAGCGTGGTGCACTGACAACGTACGTGACATCGTCCGGTGACGTGTTTTGTACTCGGTAGATATTTTCCCATGTATTGTGATATTCTTCGCCACTTTAATCCTCTTCTGCTACGGTGAGGAAAGCCCTCTCTTCGAGAAAGCTTTCGTGAGCGCAGCCACTCGAGCGTGCGCATGCGCGCAAACCCATTGACGAGACCGTCGACTATTCGGGACCGCGAACGGATACAGGAGAAAGGAGTGCGCAGCCAGAGCTATCATAGCCGTGTTCCCGCCCTCTGAAAACCTATTCATGGCGCAGGCGTCGTCTTCGAGGACCACACGAGCCGTTTCCCCTGCAGAAAGAAAATCATTTTTCGGATCAATCTATTCACGCTGGAGTGGACACGTGACGGACGTGTTCGGAGGAAGAACCTGGACAGGCATTGCACTCCGCTAGACACGCGCAGAGAAAAAGCACGTGCACGGTACTCAGCGATTGAAAGTGGACAATTTAGGGCCAGGTAACGCACAGCTTCTTCACCGTCCTCTTTTCGGATCACAGCGACTTAATTTTGACTCGAGCGAGTAGATCAGAACGTGTACTATGTTAAGAAACCCGATTTATTGTGACATGACGTATTATTTCAAGCGATTGCGAAAACCTATTGCCACACTGAAAATTTGATGACACATCTGAATATGTGAGTTTATACTGGACGCGCATGATTGAACTGGAAGAAGGAGGAGGAAAGAAACAAGTGGAAGGACAGGGAGGTTTGCCAGTTTTATGGCTATTCTGTGCTGGGAGGGGGAGTAAGAAATCACAGAAAAGGGATGTTACAAAACAAAATGAACAATGGCGCGTTATAGACGACACTGCTTATAGTTCTGATTTTGGGACTAGTTGTCCGTAAGAAACTAAATAATGCTATCTGAGCTTTCTGTGCAGAGGACAGCCAGTGTCTTAATACTGTTACGGGGAGAAAACGTCTTAAAAGTGCCTTTACTTTTCGAAAACAGACAGGCATACAATATGGAGCCCGGTCTGCACGAGCTCGCGCTAAACATCGTCCTCTTTTCTAGAATGTTCATTTTTGGCGCCCCGTAGCATCACCCCCGGCGGCGAAGGCACCGTCTCGGTGCTTGGTTGGTCTGCGTAAAATCGTTTCAGCCGAGTGACGTGAACAACGTCAGAACACGATCGCGCGCTGGTGGCATTAAGAGGTTCAATTTCATATGTCACGTCGGTGACTTGGCGCACCACACGGTACGGACACGAGTACGGTGAAGTCAGCTTTTCGCACAGGCCAACTCGCCGCGACGGCGTCCAGAGAAGGACTGTGTCACCTTGACTGAAGTGGACATCACGATGGCACGCGTTGTAGACCTGTCGTTGTCGTTCCTGCGAATCACTCAGACGCCTGCGAGCAATATCACGTGCCTCTAGAGCTCTAGAAATCACATCGCGGGCATATTCAGACGTGTGGCCAACGGCAGGAAGGAGCGTGTCGAAAGGCAACGTAGGTTCTCGTCCGTACAGGAGGAAAAATGGCGAGAAACCTGCAGTGTCATGCCGAGACGTATTATAGGCAAAAGTTACAAATGGAAGGGCGAAGTCCCAGTCACGATGGTCGGAAGAAACGTACATGGCGAGCATGTCCGTGATGGTTCTATTTAGCCGTTCCGTGAGCCCGTTGGTTTGAGGATGATACGCCGTTGTGAACTTGTGCTTTGTAGCGCAAGAGTGCAATGTCTTGGATAACTTGTGATAAAAAGTAGCGACCCCGATCGGTAAGCAGTTGCCGAGGAGCGCCGTGGAGTAATATGATGTCTTCTAGAAGAAAGTCAGCGACGTCGGTCGCACAACTGGTAGGAAGGGCCCGTGTGATTGCATACCGAGTGGTGTAATCCGTGGCGACTGCTATCCACTTGTTTCCGCTCGCCGATAAAGGAAACGGTCCTAGTAAGTCAGCACCTACCCTATAAAATGGTTCGGATGGGATCTGAATGGGTTGAAGGCGTCCCGCTTTAAGGGTTGCTGGTTTTTTGCGGTGTTGACAGGATTTGCATGAGGCGACGTAACGGCAGACGGATCGGTAAATACCGGGCCAAAAGAAGCGACGTCGAACGCGGTCATAAGTTCTTGAAACTCCCAGGTGACCAGCTGTCGGAATATCATGCAACTGTGCAAGGACAGTCTGACGCATATGTTGTGGTATGACCAACAGCAGCTCAGGTCCGTCAGGATGCATGCTGTAGCGATATAAGACACCATCTTGGAGCAGGAACATACGGAGAGAAGGAGGAGTTGTGGGACCACTAAGCCGAAGGATTATATCTCTGAGGTGAGGATCACGGCGTTGCTGGTCTCCGATGTTGCTAAACGCGGAAAGTGTCAAAACGCAAGTAGACTCATCGCTCTCAGAAAGGTCTGCTGGGTCTACTGGATGACGCGACAAGCAATCAGCATCCTCATGGTGGCGACCTGATTTGTAGACAACCGTGTAGGAATATTCCTGTAGCCGTAGAGCCCACCGGCCGAGACGTCCACTAGGATCTTTTAAGGACGACAACCAGCCTACGGCGTGGTGATCAGTGACAACCGTGAACGGGCGTCCATACAAATAAGGCCGAAATTTAGCCACTGCCCAGACGAGTGCGAGGCATTCGCGTTCTGTGATGGAGTAATTTCGCTCTGCTGGCGATAAAAGACGGCTAGCGTATGCAATAACGCGCTCGCAGCCATGCTGTCGTTGTGCCAAAACGGCTCCGATGCCGTGGCCGCTGGCGTCAGTACGCACTTCCGTTGGAGCGCATATATCAAAGTGGCCGAGAATCGGTGGCGTCGTAAGTCTACTCGTCAGTTAAACGAATGCTCTGGTTTGTTCAGGTCCCCACACAAAAGTCACATTTTTTTAGCAGTTCCGTGAGTGGTCGTGCGACGTCAGCAAAATTCCGCACAAATCTACGAAAGTAAGAACAAAGGCCCACAAAGCTTCGAACATCGTTCGCAGAGGTCGGCACAGGGAAATCTTTGACGGCACGGATTTTCTCAGGATCGGGACGAACACCAGAAGAATCGATAAGGTGTCCAAGTACAGTAAGCTACCGGCGGCCGAAGTGACATTTCGACGAGTTTAGTTGGAGCCCTGCTTTGCGGAAAACCGAAAGAATTATTGAGAGACGCTCGAGGTGAGTTTCGAAAGTTGGCGAAAAAACAATGACGTCATCAAGGTAGCATAAGCAGATTGACCACTTGAAACCGTGAAGAAGAGCGTCCATCATTCGTTCGAATGTAGCCGGGGCATTGCATAAACCGAACGGCATTACTTTGAACTGATAGAGCCCGTCGGGAGTTATAAATGCCGTCTTTTCACGGTCCAGGTCATCAACTGATATCTGCCAGTACCCGGAACGAAGGTCGATGGAAGAGAAATAATTTGCGCCACTAAGGCAGTCAAGAGCGTCGTCTATCCGCGGCAGACGATACACGTCTTTTTTCGTAACCTTGTTAAGGTTTCTGTAGTAGACACAGAAGCGCCAGCACTTTTCAGACGCCTTCTCCCCGTAACATTTTGGTGGAGAGTGCGGGTCCTCCCACAGTCAACACCACGACGATTCTACGCAGCGGACGTTCCTTGGCTGCCTGTGCGATGCCTGATCAAGACGAACACGAGGATTCTTCGGAGACTACCCAAAGCGTGCTTCGTCCAACTACGCAGCCACCAACAGCAGCGCATCCAGCTGCTACTACCCCGCACCTCCACCAAAATGTTACGGGGAGAAGGCGTCTGAAAAGTGCCTTTACTTTTCGAAAACAGACAGGCATACAATATGGAGCCCGGTCTGCACGAGCTCGCGCTAAACCTCGTCCTCTTTTCTAGAATGTTCATTTGTGGCGCCCCGTAGCAATACATTTGCCTCCTACAATGGGTGACTGTGTCGTCTATCGAACATTTTTTCGAGTACTCATCTTAGACTATGAACTAGAAATATACAGTATGAGCGAGAAGCGGGCTTGTACGCGCAATGGTGTATACCGAAACAGAGTAAGCATACAGCGGAAACAGCAAAATCTTTGAGCATGATGCAGCATGATGATGCGTATAAATCGCTTCATGCCAGCGTTAGAACTAGCGTTCAAAGTAGCATTTATCGGCGAGCCATCTATACCCGTGCCTTTTAGTTAGATACGCGCTAAATATATCGATGAAAAACACGTTGCACTGACAAGTGCAGGCCGACCATGTTCTTGGCACCTCAAAAAGGTCCCTTTGTAGCAACCGGTGAACAAAAAAGGAATCTCAAGTGATTTTTTCTCTTTGTTAGTCTTCAAATAAACGAGAACTCAAAGTAGTCTGCAAAATCACACGTGATGTTACTCGTAGCAGAAAAATGATGAAGCGGACGAAAAAACAACTTGTCGCTGGCACGGACCCAATTTCGAATAGCTCGTCTGGTTCTCAACCAATCAGGGTGGTCGTCCACTTTATCTGTGGATATAAACCTGCAACTGTTACTCAGCGTTCCTCTTAGCCAACACGGACAATGCCAAACAAATTTTTTGCTGCCTGCTGGCGTCGCATAACGACATAATCTTTTCACGTGCTGAAACCCTTGGTAGTATATTGTTGAAACAAAGCGAGTTTCACTAGTTAATTTTGGTAAAACACCCCCTCCGTCACAATTTTCTAGGGGGGGGGGAGGATGGCAAGATACTTTTCTTGGCTACGGGCTTCTATCAAACATGTAGAGTTGTAGGTGTTCCTCCATCGATCATTACGGCGCATTGTGGTAACATACTCTGTGTACTGGCGTATATTAAATGATGGAGTATAACAGAGTGTCACGAACACTGAACCTATCTGCAACACATAAATAATTGTACAAAAGGCGATGTAGGAAACATTATTTAAAAAACGCCTGGCCTGCGTGGGACGCGCAGCACAGTCACAGCGAAAGCTTAAAGAGTGCCCTTTCAAAGCCTTTGTTAAACACTCTTTGGGTATTAGCTAGAAGCACGCTTGCAGGGTACCACTATGCCATAAACCATCAAAATTTTTGTGTGGTAGGGAGACATTCATTATGTCATAGTTCATCATTCTTCGGAGAATCATGGTCCTGCCCAATTCTTGCAAGAAATTTTGTGCATTTTTAATGCTGTGGCTGACAAAGATGAAGACGGGTGCCTCAAGCTTTTGTAAAGAGTTGGAGCACTCGATGACACATTCTTTACGCAGTTCGCACTGTGTTACACATGGTTGCCGATTTGCTGTTTTAAAACGCTTCATTACTTATAATGACAAGACTCGTTTCCCGACTTCATCATCATCATTCATCACTTTCCCGACTTCATCATTCATCATCATCAGCAGCCTGAATACATCCACTGCAGGACAAAGGCCTCTCCCATGTTCCGCCAGTCCATGCGGTCCTGTGCGTGCTGCTGCCAATTTATACCCGCAAACTTCTTCATCTCATCTGCCAACCTAACCTTCTGTCTCCCCCTAACCCACTTGCTTTCTCTGGAAATCTAGTTTGTTACCCTTAATTACCAGCGGTTATCCTGTCAACGTGCTACATGGCAAGCCCATGTCCATTTCTACTTCTTGATTTCAACTGTGATATTTTTAACCCCGGTTCGTTACCTAACCAACTCTGCTTTCTTCTTGTATCTTAAAGTTAAACCTACCATTTTCCTTTCCATTGTTCGCTGCTTCGTCCTCAATTCAAGCTGAACCGTCTTTGTAAGTCTCCAGGTTTCTGCTGCATAGCTACGTACCAGCAAGATGCAGCTTTTATATACCTTCCTCTTGAGGAATAGTGCCAATCTACCTGTCATGATTTGAAAGTGCTTTCCAAATGTGCTCCACTCCATTAGTATTCTCCCAGTTACTTCAATCTCGTGGTTCGGCTCCACTGTTATTACCTGTCCAAAGTCGACATAGTCTTTCTTTTACATTTTCAAATGCATTATTACCTATCTCGAAGCGCTGCTCTCTTCCGATGTTGTTGTACATTACTTTCGTTTTCTGAAGAATAATTTTAAGACCTACTTTTATGCTCTTCTTGTCTAACCCTGTAATCATGAGCTGCAATTCGTCCCCTGAGTTACTCAGCAATGCAATATCGTCAGCGAAGCGCTGGTTACTGAGATACTCTCCATTCCCGACATCAAGTCTGCGTAAAGTCAGTTCGCACGACAGTTTCAAGCACCGGCGTGACTCTGTGGCGGAATACTATGTTGGCACACGGGACACCCGGGTTCAAATCTCATCATGTCCTAGATATTTTTGATTTGCTTGTTTTTTGCGATCGCGGTTTTGACACCAGCAGTGTTGGTGGCGGCGGAGTACAACTATATACTGCGCAACTGACCCTTGTTGTGATCTCATAACAGCTTACGCTGTAAAAAATATTTGGCCGTGTAAGTCTATGCTTCGCTGCCTAAAACATCGAAACACGATTTTCTTCTCTCTCGAGGCATTGCGCAAGTGAGCGCAGCAATATCTAATACTTACTCATTATCTAATACTTACGTATTGATGTTATGCCAGAATATGCGTAATAAAGTTCCTTGTTGATTGACGATGCTTACAAGTATCTGCATGGTTGGGCGTTGAGGACTGGCATAATCTTTCTATCGGTGTCTGATTCGTCCTAAATGAGGACAACAGACAGACAGACTGACTGAAATTTCTCTGATGAAACATCCCAAGAAAGACTATCTTGATTAGTGGAAAAAAGAAAAAATAATACTTTCTGCCGATAGGAGTGAAACGTGCCATTTTCGAATCCTGATCCGAATACAATGGCCCCGGTTGCACATGTTCAGATTTTCATAAATTTAGTATTCAACATAGTAACACACCCTTAATTTTAGCGTCTCGTGCCGCATACTCGACACAATCGGGATCTTTACCTACTAGAAAATTTCTATTTATTAAACGAAAAAATGACTTTCAATATGAGAAATGACTTTGTGACGAAGTTACAACCCTCGCATGCCTATACAATAAACATTTCTCACCATAATAATTCTAAAGTTTGGTACACTTGTGCAAATTTGGTTATTTCTGTCGATTATTCAGCTAAAGTTATTGCTTTCGTCCGGTATTCTATGTGAAATGTAAGCGTTAGGTTCATTAAGTAATTTGGTTCCGGCCGACAGGGCACACTAATTCAAATTTATGTCCCTCGTGCAATGACAGAAGTATGTGGTACTTTTTTAAATGCGAAGCATTTCTTAGCGAAATTCGGTCACCTTGAGCGTATCTACCTATCTGGCCACCTACGAATTTTAGCTCTCCTCGCCTTTTCGATAATGGTATCGATATCAAACTTGGTATGGCATAACATGACTATATGAAGAACATATTTGACTAGTAATATACACAAAAACGATGACTTGTATGCCATGAATGGCATAATTTACATTTAATGGTCCTGCAGCTCCTGTGGCGATTTCGTTCACAAGGCATGTTGCAAAACTGGTATAGTATGACATGATTGCATGGTGAGCACAAGCGACAGGCCCTAACATGAAACACATGACATGCATGTCATGTAACAACATGACAACATGCCACGCTCATGATGTACTCGCGGCCGTTACGCTAGCGTCACATATACTTAATTTGGTATTATGGTACATGAATGAATGACGAAGGTATGTGACTGGTGCTAGCATGAGAATCATGAGATGCGTGTTCGTGTTAAAGCAAGACTACATGCCACGCTTAATATGCGCTGGCGGCAGTTTCGCCAGCTTCACATATGCCAAATTTGGTATGACGTGCCGTCAATGGATGATGAAGGTATGTGACTGGTGCAAACATAATAATCACGAGATGCGTGTCTTATAAGAACATGACTACATGCCACAGTCAAGGCGCTACTACATTTCGACGTGACGCGGTGCGCGTGCTCGCCGGCGTTCATTTCATCGCGTCACGCCGACATTGCCACGATAGGCGCCTGTCCTGCGATATACTCGAAGGCGCGCCACGCACTGCGTCGCTTTGACGCATGCGCGTTTTGGCGCGTCCGGCATCTCTCAGTCGCGAAAAGAGGGAGGCATAGTGTTGTCTGGGTATCGGCGCGAAATGCAGCATGTTCCATTTCACACCCGTTGCCGTCGGGCCACACTGACGGACGTTGGTCGCGCCTGGCGTTATAATAGCGTGCGCGCGCGTGAACAACACTTTGGAGTATAGCGCCCTTAATGATGCACTCACGGCCATTTTGCTAGCTCCACATATACCAACTTTTGTGTTACGTGACGTCAATGAATGAAGACATATATGACTAGTGCAAACACGATAATACTCACACGCGTGTCAAGTAGTAACATGACAACATACCACGCTCATCGACCGTTTCATAGCTCCACATATACTAAAGTTGGTATCACGTGACGTGAATAGACGACTAAGGTAAACGACACATCCAAACATGATAATCATGACACGGAAGTCATGCGTGGCATTATTTATCTTCAATGCGTAATGTTGTGCTGACTTTAAAGTGTCAAACCAACCTTTCTAATTCGTGCTTCGCTTATCATAGATTCCCACTGTACGTGGGATCTGCCATTTTTTTTTATTATGGTAACTGCAACGCTTTACCTCTTCCGTCAGGAACCAGTCATTTTTATTTCTGCTCCTTCAGTGGTGCAGTTTTATACGCGTTTCTAATCCCGACGGAGGCGTTCCGTTCCCTCGAGTCGCTTCTGATTGGCACATTTAAGCCGGGGGGAATGCCATGCCGTTCTATGTCACGTGAGCCAAATTCTGATGGAGGCGTTACGCGCCATCGAGTCAAACGCGAATGGCCCGTTTGAGCCGTGACCACGGTGTAAGATACAAGCACTTCAGGCGGGGACACTTCTCGGTTTTCTTATGGGACGCGATCGACCAGATAAAGTAACAGAGACGTGCGTCCGTTGGACAACTGCCGGCAGCACAGCTATCGGCAAGTCAGCGAATCTGGAAAATAGAAACAAGAGTAACGCACCGATGTTACAACGGTGCGTTACTATAATAACGACGATGTTCTGAAATCGTCGCATTTTTTTATTCGCAAAACACAAGTCATTCAGCCGCTTGCTTTGGCGCGTTTCATATACTAACAAGTGGTGTTTCATCATTCGCGTTTGCGAAATGAGCTTGTGATGTGGTGAGTAGCCATAACAAAATCTACTGAAAAATTACGTCCACCCAGTGATTGAATATGGTAAGGTGGTCCATCATTTATGGTTGCCAGTCAGGTTACCCTACGTGCCCCCCCCCCCCAAAAAAAATGGCAGATCCCACGTACAGTGGGAATCGATTATATGTGAAGCACGAATGAGAAAGGTTGATATATCACTTTAAAAGCAGCCCAACGCTGCGATGTGGAAGTAAATGATGTCGTACGTGACTTCCGTGTCAAGATTATCGTGTTTAGATGTGTCATTTACCTTTGTCATCTGTTCAAGTCACGTGACACCAAAGTTAGTATTTGTGAAGCTGGCGAAACGGCTGCAATTACGCTACGAGCGTGGCATATTGTCATGTTCTTACATGACAGGTATGTCAAGATTATCATGTTTGCGCCAGTCATATATTTCGTCATCCATTGACATCACGTAACACCAAATTTGGTATATGCGGAGCTAGCGAAACGACCGCGATTGCACCATGAAGGGCCCAATATACTCCAATGTAGCGTCAACGCGCGTGTACACTGGGCACAGCGACGCTACGTGTGCAGCACGCGATCGCTCTATAGCCTGACGGGGGGGCTAGCGTCTCTCGGACTGGTGTGAGGACGCACACCCATCGCACTCCGCTGAGAATGCCAATTCCGACTGGTCAACGGCCTCGAATCTTCATGAGCTGCACGGACCCTCTTCCGCGAAGTTCTCCTGAACATTTCGACACCTGGTTCACCAAGGTGGGCTCGTTTTTCAACGTTTTAGAGGCCTTTTTCCTGCACCTGTGAGCTAAACCTAGGCGAGGTTAGGCCAGCCTCCCCGCCTACGGCGCTCGCACGCCAGCTGCGAGATGCCGCTGCAGATTGCCAGCGAGGGGGACGGCGTCACCCATGAGGAATTACAAGAAAACAGGACGGTTCTCCGTTCTAAAGAGACGGCAAGAATCGCGCGCGAAGTCACACGCCGCCCGCCAGTCGGGAACGCAACGAGGCGCGACAGCGACACCTAACGCTACTTTACGACGCTTCGCAGCAGCGAGTCGGCTGCCGGCGATGCCATGTAGTCACAATCGAGTCATCGTGCGACGGGGAGGCGGCCTCAACGTGCAAGCCTGCAGCCCGCACAGGATTCTCGCCGCACTAACTATGGCCGCTCAGCTAGCGCCGTCGGTAATGGAGGAGGACATTTGTCCCAACTCGACGCAAAACATTTTCGTCGTCAGTACGCCCAGCGCTACTAATGCAGCAGCGTACAGTCGAGTAACCGAGATCATCCTCACCGACCAGAGACACCCGGTCACGGCCTACCTCTCACCTGACGGTATCACGAGCCCAGGCGTGATTCGCGGCGTCGACACTGATTTCGACGACGCTGCACTCAACCGCTCACTAATCCAACCGCACAACTCAAGCCTACTGGGAGCGCGTCGCATCAAGAACACTGAAACTGTGATTCTGATCTTCAACGAGCTCAAAGTGCCCAACTACGTCTACTGCGGCCAGGTCATCTACCGCTGCACGTTGTACAAGCGCCAAATAGACACCTGCCGAACCTGCGGCCAAGTGGGTCATCGCCAAGACGTGTGCCCCACTCCTTCAACCAAGGTATGTGACCACTGCGCACGATTACCAACGGACAACTCACACGTGTGCAACCAACCAGTGTGTGCCTAATGCGGTGGAGCACAGCGCACGAGCGACCGCGAATGCCGATATCGCAACCAGCTGCCTTACCTGGTGCACCGTTGTCGTCAGCGCCGTCACCGCCAAAAGCAAGCCCAGCAGCAAACACCCACCCCAGCACCCAGCCCTATTCCTGCCAAGACAACCGAACCCCAAGGACCTCCTCTAGGCCCACGAAATCCTACTTCCACTGACCAGCCTACCTGGGCCGACAAGGTGGCATGCAAAGGTGAGGCCCGCACAGCGCAGCGTCAGGGACACTCGCCACAGCAACCTGACCCAGAACTAGCACAGTTAAAACGCACGTATGCGGAGCAGGCTAAAGAAATCCAATCGCCTAAAGAGCTAGCAAAACAACAGGCCCCCGAATCGCGCGAGGGTAGCATTATCAGCGGCCCCGTCTCGATACGCGGCGCTAAGAAACGGGCAGGCCCGACGCTCCAGGCCGAAGAGCAATCCGAATTTCAATGGTTTACAGCCAATATATACGCGATACTAGAGCAGTACCGTGCAGAGACCGCGGCCGAGTAAAGCGCTTTCAACGCTAAACTATAGAGCATGCACAAACAACTTATCGAGTTGGCTGCATGGCCAGCACAAATGGACGCGAGGACTAAGAAGGACCTGGCACGCCGTAAGCGCGCTGAGCTAATACCTAGACCTTGAAATGGCGTCGTCACAATCATTCACAATTTGGCATTGGAACACAAGTGCCCTTCGTACGCGGAGAGAAACGTTACAACAATTCATTCGCTCTATGACCCAACGACCGGCCGTCATTCTCCTGCAGGAAACGCGTATCGACCAATTCGCTCTTCGTGGATACAGAGTCGAGGCCGTCTGTGGGAACAAAGCTGGAGGAATAGCCGCCTGTGTGGCTAAGCCTTATGCTAACACGACACATGCATTACGCCCAGAGCTCAAAATAGAGCATCGGAAGATCGAGATCATCCCCAACGCTTACATTATAGCAATCGGTATTTATCCTTAACGTGTACAGTTCACCTTCACAGAGCACAGAAACATTCACCACACTGTTAACTAAAGCGACGCAGATAGCAGGCAACCATCCCCTCATCATCGCGGGGGCTTTCAACGCCCCCATGTAGAAAAAGGTTACAATCGCATAACACAGAAAGGACGCCACTTACAAACACACATCACTCAACACAATCTCATGTTACTTAACGACCTCTCTACCCCCACACACATGGGTAACTAAGTGTCACGGGATTCATCCCCTTACCTAACCCTAGTACGCAACGCGTCGAATTCCACATGGGTTAATCTGCCAGCTAACCTCGGTAGAGATCAGTTTATCTGTAGCACAACAGTCCATATAGGCAGCCTAGAGCCCAGAGACTTTAAAGTAGTAGACTGGGACTTTTTTAGGCAAATACGCAAACGAGACACGAACCATTACTCTTCACTCTCTGATTTCTTTGCGAGACTACAGTGGCACGTAAAACGAGCTACCACAAATATTTCTACAACACGCAACATGGACCACATGGACAGCGATCTCGCACATCTCCTGGACGCTCACAAAAGTCTTCAAGAAAGATGTAGAATGCATGGACTCAATCGTAGGCTACGAAAACGAATTGCATTTCTCAACCGACAAATTGAAGGGTACAGTCAGACACTAGCACGCAATCAGTGGAATGAGGTATGTAATTCGCTCGATGTACGCATGAGAAAGGGTCTAAAATGGGACCTTCTCAGGCATCTGCTCGGCGACAAGCCCACCAAGTCAGAGCAACGACTAAGCCCTAGATAGACTGCTACACAAAGCGCGGGGACAGCAACTTACCGACGCGCAGATTTTAGATGCTACAGCAGCCCGGTATCTATCCACGGAACCTGCCTCACATGAAGACTATCCACCTTACGCGGGGGCCACAGACGACACGGGCCGGGCATTTGAGCAGGCTATAACTAGCGCTGAAATACGCGCGGTAATAGCGGAGCTTAATACTAGGTCAGCCCCGGCTCCTGACGAAGTCACCAACAAGCTACTCCGCAACCTGGCTGAACATGACATTGAATAACTAGCCACCCATATGAATGAGGTTTGGGAGCAAGGGAGCATCCCACCAGAATAGAGGACCGTGACCGTCATACCCAAGCCGAACAAACCCCTGGAACTCGACTCTCTACGACCCATCTCCTTCACATCCTGTGTGGGTAAGGTCACGGAGCACGTCATTCTCTGTCGAGTCACAAAATATTCAGAGCGAAAACAGCTCTTCCCATTCAATCAAGTTGGTTTCAGGCCAGCTATGGCCACGCAGGACGTACTTCTCATGGTGCAGGAGACATTACTTAGAGTAAAGAGCAAAGACCTCAAAGCAATCCTTGCTCTTGACTTAGAGAAAGCTTTTGTTACCATAAGCCGCTCTCATATACTACACGAGATTCAGGAGGCAGGCTTAGGCCGCTACTTCCACGAATACGTCCGCTCTTTCCTAAGAGCCAGAATGGCCACACTTAAAGTTGGGGATTTCAAGTCACACACCTACAACCTAGGCCCGCGCGGCACCCCGCAAGGGTCGGTGCTCTCACTGTTGCTTTTCAATTTAGCCCTCAGACAACTTTCTCAAAGGCTGAAACGCATCGAAGGCTGAGAACACGTGCTCTACGCCAACGATATTACTATTTGGAGCACTGGAGGGAGCGATGGACAAATCGAAGCGAGCCTGCAGGAAGCAGTCACTGCAGTACAAACATTTTCAAAGCCCACAGGCCTCAGACCATTGGCATCCAAGTCCGAGTTGCTGCTTCTGCCACCACAGTACGGCCGCCCCAAAGGCGAACCTACCATACACCTCTCCACAATGGACGGCTGGGTTATCCCGATAGTGTCGTCGGTTCGAATTCTGGGCGTTACCCTGCGGGAGAATGGCCAAAACGACTTAAAAATCACAAATCTCACGAAAAAAGCTGAGGCAGTCAATCACCTCGCCCGACGCGTCGCTAATAGACACGCAGGACTCACAGAAGAGAGCTTACTACGCATCTTTCATGCGTTTTTAATGTGCCACGTTCACTACGTTGCCTGCGCTCACCCGTGGAGCAAAGGCGATGAAACTAAAGTAGACAACCTCACCCGAAAATGCGCGAAACAAGTACTTGCTTGTGGACAAATACCCATGTCCACAAGCACGCAGCGCCTGCTAGCCCTTGGGCTAGCAGGTGCTGCGTTCCACATGTTCCAAGAAATCACCGAAGCACAAAGAATGTCCCAACTCATGCGCCTGTCTTCGACAGCAGTGGGTCAGGAACTCCTCTCACACATAAGTCTTGCTATCCCAACTAAAGTCGACGAACCAGAATCGTTACCGCAACACCTTCGCGTTAAATTCACAGTGCTACCCTTCCCCAGGAACCTGCACCCGGTGCATAATCAGACTCGAAGAAGGGTACGAGCTCAAGCCTTACTAAAAGCGGCCAACCTACACGCGACAGACGTGGTTTTCGTAGATTACACTAAATACATGGACAAACCCTACTTTGCAGCTGCGGCGGTCGCCTCGGATGGAACAGCTCTTAATGCTCTTACCGTAAAAACACGGAAAGCCTGCGAGGCTGAACAAGTGGCCATTGCCCTTGCTCTAGCACTCCCTCAGGGCGACACAATATTTACCGACTTTAAACCCGCTGCACTGGCATACCGCCGCGGTACTCTTTGCCAGGTGGCATTAAGAGTTCTAGCATCTGTTCAAATAACTGTAGACAAGCACATCCACTGGTTCCCGGATCATGAAGGGATCAACGTTCAACCGGGGGTCCCCAACGGTAATGAGCTGGCCCATAACCTCGCGCGTGATCTTACGTGCCGCGGGGGGTCGCGGTCCGGCTCACTGGCGGGGGACACCAACACGCACCGGAAGCCACTCTTATCATATCACGAAATTTGCTCGCACTATAAGTTATTTAGAAAGGAATTCCCCTCACCTTTCTCTGCACTAAATAAAGCACAACGATTGACGATTCGACTGCTGCAAACGCACAGTTACCCCAGCCCCTATATCTGCAGCAAATACCTCCCAGATAAAAGGCAAGAGTGCCCCGAATGCCTAAATTCAAGGTGATATTTAAGTCAAATGCTGTGCCAGTGTCCCATGCTAAACGCTAGCTTCGGGTCCCCTGCCACCCAGGACGACTGGATCAACCACCTCAGGAGCCCCGACAGGGCCCTTCAACACCAGGCCGTTCAGAAGGCCCAAAAGGTGGCTGACCAGCTCCGACTCCCAGTCCCCACACGGGTGGAACCACCAGGCTGGCCCCTGTAAGGGGTGCCAAGTCCCCTTCAGGAACTTTAATGAAGTTGATTCTCTCTCTATATATATATATAGACTGACGCCAGGCGCGACCTGCGTCCGTTGGCACGGCCTGACGGCAACAGGCGAGAAATGCGACATGCTGCGTTTCGCGCCATTGCGTTACCCAGACAACGCTGCGTCTCCCTCTTTTCGTCACAGAAGGACGCTGGACACGCTGAAACGCACATGCATCAAAGCAACGCAGCATGGCGCGCGCCTTCGAGTATATGGCAGGACTGGCACCTGGCATGGCAACGCCGGCGTGGCAAGACGAAATGAATGCCAGCGAGCACGCGCACCACAGCGTGTCTAAATGCATTGGCGCCTTGACAGTTACATATAGTCATGTTCTTACATGACACGCATATCATGATTATGTTGTTTGCACCAGTCACATACCTTCGTCATTCATTGGCGTCACGTAATACCAAATTTGACATATGTGAAGCTAGCGAAACGGCGGCGAGCGCATCATGAGCGTGGAATGTAGTCATGTTGTTACATGACACGCATATCATGATTATCACGTTTGCACCTGTCAGATACCTTCGTCATCCATTAACGTACCGTAATACCAAATGTGGTATATGTGACGCTTGCGAAACAGCCGCGTGCGCATCATGAGCGTGGCCTGTAGTCGTGTTGTTACAGGACACGCATGTCATGATTTTCATGTTAGGATCTGTAGAATCTGTTCGCCATGCAAGCATGCCATACCATACCAGTTTTGTAATATGCCATGTGAACGAAACTAACCCAATGGCTTCAGCACCTTGACATCTAAATCATGACATTCATTCATACATGTCATGATTTTTATGTTGTGACTAATCGGATATCTGCCTCATACAGTCATGTTGTTCCTTACCAAGTTTGGTATTGACACCATTATTGAAACGGCCAGGCGAGCTAGAAGTCATAGGCGGCTAGATAGATAGAAAGATAGATAGATAAATAGATAGATAGATAGATAGATAGATAGATAAAAGATAGATAGATAGATAGATAGATAAAAGATAGATAGATAGATAGATAGATAGATAGATAGATAGATAGATAGATAGATAGATAGATAGATAGATAGATAGATAGATAGATAGATAGATAGATAGATAGATAGATAGATAGATAGATAAGATAGAATAGATAGATAGATAGATAGATAGATAGATAGATAGATAGATACGCTCAATGTCTCTGAAGTTCGCTAAGAAATGCTTCGCATTAAAAAGCAATATTATTCAACGTTCCTTTCGATCCTGAGCGCCTCGAAGCATGGCCTCAAGCGGTTTCCAGGAAAGACCGTCCGCTCGGCACAGAGAACGCAGTCTGCAGCAAACATTTCACAGATAAGATGATTTGTCCTGAATGTGAATGAGTAATTTTCTCTGCAGGACCATTTGTTATATGTTTATGCAGCACAATAAAACGTGCAATAAATAGTGGGTTTTTTTTTCTGTTACAGGCATAGTGATTTTTCTTTACGGCATTTTGTTGTGCATTCACTGCTTTTTGTGAGCAATTTTTTTCAGTAGCATTCCTAAAAGGGCCCGCTGATTGTTCACTGCGGAAAAATATGCTTTAATCCTATTTCCGAGCATGTTAAGAAGGGATGGCGAAATCAGCGAGAAGATATGCGCATGGTCCTCCGTAAACTTGTGGCTCCGCGGGTAATCACACGGTTGTGAACTTTTCGCAATATAGTAATCCTCAGAGCCGCGAAAACAAAATTTGGCGCTACACCGGACGGTATCTATGTAATTCACGCCAACAAATTGGTTAATGTATCTAAGTGGTCTTCCTTTTTAGAGCAGTCACGTGGTCTTATTCAACTTCTGCTTTGCTCGTCATCAAAAGCATATGCGTCCCCCCACGCCTTTCGCGCACTTCGCAGATACAGCTTGCCGATACAAATTACAGCATTTAAATAAAGACCCGCTCGATGCAAAATTTTGGAAAGCATGTCTGTCATGTGCGTATCTGTTACGCCCCAAACAATAATAAGTTCACAGGACGTGCGAGAACTACTTCAAATAATGCCATGCGTTTCAAAAGGAGCCATGTAGATCGTGCTCTCCACGTGAAACAAGCCCTGTCATGCTTGCAGACAACAGTAAGCAGTTTTTAGTCTTTGGCACAAACAACGCGCCTGTGCCTTTGCGGGAAATAGGATTTAATTCAAATTGCCCGTAAAGCATTCCTTTTATAGCAACGCCTCTTTCTGTCGTCAAGTTGCGTCTACTCGCCGATACGTACGCTGCGGCAGTGCTCCGGTGGACGCGCGTCGCTGTTACTTTATCTAATCGATCACGTCTCCTGAGTGTCCCCACCTAAAGTTTTTGTATCTTACACCGTGGCGGTGATGAGGTGAGCCAAGGTGCCAAGTGTCTGTTCTCATCTGTTTCTCGGACTGAGGTGAAGGAACGGTCGGAGAGACCGTCCGAAACAAAACGGATGGATTTAAATGGCGGTGAGGCGACATGGTTTCCATTTCAACATAGGCGCTTTCCGCCTTTCGTTATCCGGGTACATTGAGAACATGGCGTCGCAGCGGGCCTCGTGCACTTACGCTGTGGCTCAATACCCCCTCCGTTGTCGTAGCCACACCCTCTGTCTGTCCGTGTCCGTTGTAGACACACAGACAGATCGACGGACAGACAGACAGACAGACAGATAGACAGAACGACATACAGACAGACAGACAGACAGACAGACAGACAGAGACACAGACAAAGAAACAGACTGATGGACGGATCAACAGGCAGCCAGACATACGCACAGACACACAGACGTATCAATTGGATGGACGGACAGACGAATGTATGGACGCTATATTCACAGTTTACCGATGAAACTTTTTCAAGCTTCTTCCCTTTCTCATCATTCACTCTGTGGTGTTACGAGAGTGCTGCGGCCCTTGCAGAGACACTGGTTGTGTTCTTCGCAGGTCGCAGACATAGCGCCCTTCCCACAGAGACGCTCGACGCATCTCTTTCCACACGGGGCACATCCCACAGAGACACTGAACGTGTCACGTTTCAATTGCGCTCAATTGGTCCTCAAGCCGACGTCAAAATTGTGACACAGGCCTCCATTTCCCACATTGACTGTTCGCTTTCCCTCGTCCTCGCGACCGATGCGGATCGCCCACTTTTTGACGTATACTGAACGGAACGCCTTCATTCGGATTCGGAACGCGTATTAAATTGCAGCACATATTGCGCTTTAGTAGCCTGCTTTTTAGGAAAACAAAAATGTGTAAGTGATGTGTTATCGGAAACACAACATCATATTGTCGAATCTATCGACAAAGTTGCGTACAGTTTTCCCTTTCATTTGGTTTGAAACACGCCAGAAAGACGGGGCGATGCCGAAATATCAAGCTAGAAGAGCCCAACTTGAAGGTGAAAAAAAAATGGCGGTTTCCTTATCACTACTGTTCTCCGTGACGTTGTGCTTCCGTGTTCGACCCAACCAGATTCCTGGCCAAACACGTTAATGATAAAACCAGAGTGATCGCTAGATGCGCTAGATACATATTTCTGTAACAGTGTACAACAAATTTTGATATGAATATTTCCTTCTTCATTGGCACTGTATAACGAAATCATGATTCCTTGTATTTTGTTGTGAAAGTAGTGGAAACAAATTTGTATGTTAGATGGAATATGTTATCATAATTATCAAGTACATTATGCTCTCTGTGACCAAAAACTGTGGTGAACAGTCTATGAAATAAAACAAAACAAATAACATTGAGGCCTTGGCATTCGCCAGAGGTGAATGGTGTTAGCGTGCCCTTGGTTACTCAGACCACGAAAGAGGTGGCTTTTCTTGACCGCGTTGACGACACCAGTGAAACGTCTTCGTTGGTTATTTTTGTGGGTATTTTTTGCGTATTTGTGCATGTTTAAAAAAATGGGAAATGAGCACGGGTGAACGTGGTGTTTTGAGCGCCTATCAAACTGTTCTTGCTTTGTAAAAAGGCCGATTCGTGCCATAACCAAAAAAGAAAACTGCGAATGATTGACGGTGTGATGATTTTGATCACGTGCGTTGAGAGTGTTGTTTATCAGATTCCGTAACCTTGTGGCCATACATATAAATGGCAGACAGGTAAATGTGTGGTGAAATAAACACTACAACAATATCAGTACAAAGGGCTCTAACTATGGACTCTCAGTAACGGGGAATTGCATCTGGGTCAGGAGGCCAGCCCGGGTTATGCGAGTCCATGTTTGAACGGAGTGAAAATATCAGTCGTGACGGTGACAAACAGGTGAGAGAGATATAAAGGCATGTGCAGAGAACAGATGTGTGAGCGTGGCATTATCAAGCACAAAACTTGCGTTTGTATGTCGTTGTCAATCAGCAGAAGGCAAATTCTTCGATGGGCAGCACCTAATCTCTTTTCATTTATATTTTTTTTCTGATGGTTTCTGCTTAACTATACGTGGTAAACGCGGGAAATAAAGAGTGACGTTTGTGCTATCGTATTTGCGTCCCGTGTTTTACGTTCGCGCCTTTCTCACAATCCTTTGTTGGCGAAGCTGGTCTTTTTTGACGAAAATATGCTCATCCTGGAGATGAGCATGGCTACCTATTAACACATGTGTGACCTTCGTCGCAGTACCACAAGCCTGCAGATTCTTCTGAACCGTTTCCCGCTTTGATATAACCAAGCAGTTGCAAAACTAGACGTAATATTGCTGCTTATGCTCTTCTATCATTTTGCAGCAAGTCGAATCCAGGCCTATAACGAGGAAGCTTTCGCGAAGGAAGATGGCACTTTTTGATGGCTTTGAATATTTCAGAAAAACACCTATCGCTATAACTTTATCTCTGAGAAACCCCCAACCTTCGAAATATCCGGAAGCTGCGTAAATGATTCTTTTCATGCCCCCCACGTTCTTTCCGAATTTCTATCAAGGAAAATCAGTCGCACATATTTCTTTTCCGGGACGATTGACTGAGCAAGTGGTATATGGCGAATAGGAACGAAAGGATAAACCGAGAAACACGAAACACTGAGAAAAAACAACGGAAAGAAGGAGATTAGATATTTCTAAATCACACCTCGAAGGACTACTGATTTGGGTATATCAAGAGCATACTTATTTTAAATGCGAAGCGTTTCTCAGCGAACTTCGACGACTTTGAGCGCATCTATCTATCTATCTATCTATCTATCTATCTATCTATCTATCTATCTATCTATCTATCCATCCGCCAACGACTTTAGCTCTCGTGGCGGTTCTATGAGCGTATCAATACCAAACTTGGTATCACATAACATGACTGTACGAAGAACATATTTGACTAGTCATCACATAAAAATTAAGACGTGCATGTCAATAATGTCATGATTTACAATTCAAGGTCCTGCCGCTCTTGCGGTGGCTTCGTTCACTAGGCATGTTGCAAAACTGGTGTGGTATGGCATGATTGCATGGCAAACACAACCACAGACCCTAACATTAAATCATGACATGCGTGGCATGTATAACAACATGACTACATGCCACACCTATGATGCGTTCGTGGCCGTTTCGATAGCGTCATACTTACCAAATTCAATATTACAGTAGGTGAATTGATGACGAAGGTGAGTGAATAGTGAGAACATGATAATCATGAGATTCATGTCATGTAACAACATGACTGCATGCCATGCTCTTGATGCACTGGCGGCCGTTTCGCTAGCTACACTTATACCAAATTTGGTATTACGTGACGCCGATGGATGACGAAGGTATGTGACTGGTGCAAACTTGATAATCATGAGATGCGTGTCATGTAAGACCGTGATTACATGCCACTGTCAAGGCGCCAATACATTTGGACGTGACGCGGTGCGCGTGCTCGCTGGCGTTCATTTCGTCGCATCACGCCGGCGTTGTCATGCCAGGCGCCAGTCCTGCCATACACTCGAAGGCGCACGCCACGCTGCGTTGCTTTGACGCATGCGCGTTTCAGCGCGTCTGTTGTCCCTCCGTCACGAAAAGAGGGAGACGCAGCGTTATCTGGGTAACGCATCAGCGCGAAATGCAGCATGCCCCATTTCTCGCCGGTTGCCGTCATGGCACGCCGACCGACGCTGGTCGCGCCTGGCGTCAGACTATAAGGCGCTTGCGTTCGGCCCAAGTAGCGTCGCTATGCCCAGTGTGCGCGCACGTCAACACTACAATGGAGTACATTGGGTCCTTCATGATGCGGTCGCGGTCGTTTCGCTAGTTCCGCATATACCAAACTTGGTGTTACGTGACGTCAATGCATGACGAAATATATGACTTGCGCAAACATGATAATTCTGACATGCCTGTCATGTAGAAACATGAAAACATGCCACGCTCATAGCGTGCTCGCCACCGTTTCGCGAGCTCCACATATATTAAATTTGGTATCACGTGACGTGAAAAGATGACGAAGGTAAATGACACATCCAAACATGATAATCATGACACGGAAGTCACGTACGGCATCAATTACCTCCACATCGTAACGTTGTGCTGATTTTGAAGTGACATTTCAACATTTCTCATTCGTGCTTCGCGTATAATCGATTCCCACTGTACGTGGGATCTGCCATTTTTTTAACTTCTGGGCTCACATTCCAAATAACGTTACTCGAAAATGTTCATGATGAAGACAGGGAATGCTCAGTCAAGAAAACAACCCCGGGTATTAGTGGTAATAAGCAGTTTCTCGACCAGTAACCCATTCTTACCATTTGCAAAAATTAGGTTGTGACCTGTGTGTTGGCTAAAATGTTAAATATCACAATTTTTGGCTGGGTCGCTCACTGCAATACTTTGCACGCTGAGCAGGATGATTGCAAACGTCTTTGAAATATAGTGGAACTGCTCGCTAGGCTATTTCTTTCCCCTTGACACGCTTGAGCAACACGCAGACAGGACAGGACCGAAATATGAAATAAAATATGGCTGGAGAGCCCTGGCATGGCGCGACGAATGAGGTCCCTAAGGATAAAAAAGCAGTGACGTCAACATGACACATGTCGCGCTTTTCGATAAAAGAACTCTCTGATGCCAAGCAATCAAATGAACGCCACATCTCGAGTTTGATACTTCGTGTCACTGAGTCACTGATCCTTTACTGTTGGCGGTGATTTCTTTATTCTACGCATTGTAGCCAAAATTACACCGATATAACATGAACTGAAGACTGTTGTTGACATCGTATGTGAGGTTGCACGTCCCAAAAACACGATATGATTATGAGAGACGCCGCACTAGAGGGATGTGCAAATTTCGAACAACTGGGCCTTGAACTGAAGACGATGGAAACAAAAATATGAGCATTAATTAGCCCCGAATGGTTCCGTATGTGCCCCATCGGCGGGAATGCGACGAGCTTTCAGCAAAACTTTGAAAATGTGCGATTCCCGCCGCGGTAGAGCAGAAGTAATGCTCGTCCATTGAACCGTTGGTCTAGGGTTCGATTGCGGCCACGGCGGGGGCATTTTCATGGAGGTGAAATGCAAGATACCCACGCACTGTGTGATGTAAGTGCTTAATAAAGAAAAGCAGATTGTGAATACTTATGGGGCCCTCGACACCGGCATACCTCATAATCATATTGAGGTCATGGGACGGAAAATCCGAAATCATAACTCTTCCTTTTTTCGCAAAGCTGTATCGTAGTACGGTACTTCAAAACTCTACCAAAGAACGCGGTGGCCCACTGGAGCGCAGAGAGAGTTGACGCACTCCGAGTCTCACTGGAGTGCCAAACGGAAGCCGCTTGTTCGCGCCCAAACCGTGTGCACACCGATCGGCGCGAGCAAACAGCTTTAGATCGTCCAACTGCTCATGCAGTATTTCCACTAGGCTTTGTTTGCTCGCGCTTTATGGTGGGGCTGTCGTCTTCCGGCCGCTAGATTCTTTCGTCCTTCCGAATTCCCGGTAGCCACGATAAAGCTCGGTCACAGTCTTTCGCCCCATCGACACGTATCAGCCCTGCTTCGGTGGTTCTTTAACAGGCGCCGGAAGCGCACTTGAGCGGCTTCCGGTGGTGCGTTCTGTGCGGGCAGACGTGACGCCACAGGTGTGCTCGTCAGTGCGCAGAACCCTACAACATTCACGGGAGCATTCAGTCGTCATGGCAACAATGTCTTTCCTATACTTCATGCTTGCGGCTTCGAACGAACTCTTGTGACTTCAATTATTGTGTTTCGACGTTCGTTTCCTACGAAGGAATGAATCATTGGGAGCTTCGTGACTAAAAAGGCGAACCTGAAGGGCCAAGCTGATGAAGTGGAACTGCTGAAGATTTGCTGAACTTGCGACAAAGCCACTCCTGAACACGCGAAGCCAAGTGGCACCAAAGGAAGAAACTTCACGAATTCGTATACTATCCATCATTCTCACACCGGCTGAAGCGCCCTGCGTCACAGCTTCCATATACACTAGCGCCAGAGTTCCTGCTTGTAGTTATTGTGGTAAACACTATGCTGAAAATGGTGTCGTCATAGTATTAAAAGTGCACCTCTTAAGAACAGGTGCCTAGATTGCGCACAAAACTAGAAGCAGCCAAAGTATGATTTTGCACCGTGAAGGGTGATTCTCAGCGATTAAGTCGCGCTGAACAGGTGTCAAAGGTCCACAAAAAAGGAATATTACTGTTAAATATTAGAAGAAGACAAGAACGATGACGCGACTAGCGCGCGGAGCGTGCAGTGTGTGAATAGGCTGATTTAGAAACGGCTGACAATGGACGCGTTTATGCAAAGGTGCCCAACACAATAAAGCCACCCTAGTTTTCATCCTTCCAACGAGGAGGCGTCCTTCATTTTGTATTTTGAGCGAACTTCAGTGGTTTTGAGCGTGTCTATCTATCTATCTATCTATCTATCTATCTATCTATCTATCTATCTATCTATCTATCTATCTCTCTATCTATCTAGCTATCTATCTATCTATCCGCCTTCGACGTTTAGCTTTCCTGGCCGTTTCGATATTGGTATGAATACCGAACTTTATATGGCACAACATGACTGTATGAACATATTTGACTAGTCATAACATGAAAATCATGACACGTATGTCATAATTGTCTTGATTTACATTTCATGGTCCTGCAGCTCTTGCGGTAGTTTAGTTCACATGGCATGTCGCAAAACTGGTATGGTATGACATGATTGCACGGTGAATACAACCACTGACCCTAACATGAAAATCATGACATGCCTGTCATGTAACGATTGCGAACACATGCCATGCCCATGATGCGCTCGCGGCCGTTTCGCTAACATCACACACACCAACTTTGATATTACAGTAGGTGAATGAGTGACGAAAGCAATCGACTGGTGCAAACATGATAATCATGAGGTGCGTGTCATGTAACAGCATGACTACATGTTATACTCACGATGCGCTAGCGCCCGTTTCGCTAGCTTCACTTATACCAAATTAGGTATTACGAGACGTGAATGGATGACGAAGGTCTCATACTGTTGCAAACAGGATAAACATGAGATGCTTGTCATGTAACAACGTGACTACATGCTACGCTCATGACGCGCTCGCGGCCGTTTCACTAGGTTCGCATGTACGAAACTCGGTTTAACGTGACGCGAATGGGCGACATAGGTAAATTAAACATCCAAACATGATAATCACGACATGCGTGTCATGTACCAACATTACTACATGCCACACTCATGATGCGCTCGTGGCCATTTCGCAAGCTTCACGTATGCCAAATTTGGTATTACGCGACGACAATGAATGACGAAGGTATGTGACTGGTGCATACATCATAATCATGAGATGCATATCATATGAGAACATGACTACATGTCACAGTGAAGGTGCCAATGCATTTTGACATGACGCCGTGTGCGTGCTTACCGGCGTTGATTTCGTCGCGTCATGCAGGCGTTGCCATGCCAGGCGCCGGTCCTGCCATATACTCGCAGGCGCGCGCTGCGCTGCGTTGCTTTAACGCATGCGCGTTTCAGCGCGTCCGGCGTCCCTCCGACAAGAAAAGAGGGAAACGCAATGTTGTCTGGGTAACGCATCGGCAGAGAGTAATGTTACTCTATGGCATCGGCATCAAATGCAGCATGTCGCGTATTACGCCAGGTGCCGTCAGGCCGCGTCGACAGACGCTGATTGCACCTGGCGTTAGACTATAGGGTGCTCGCGTTTTGCAAAAGTAGCGTCGCTGTGTCTAGCGTGGGCGCGCTTCGACGCTACATTGGAGTATATTGGGCCCTTGGTGATACGCTCGTGGCCGTTTTGCTAGATCCACATATACCGAATTCGGTGTTACTTGACTTGAATGGATGACGAAATATATGACTAGTGCAAGTGTGATAATCCTGACACGCGTGCCATGTAAAAAAAATTGCCCGCAGCTTCCCTCGGAGGAACACTGAGGAGGATGCGGAGCATATAATTGGTTAACGGGGTGTTAAAGTGCGACTTACTTGGGTCGATGGCTAAATTGGTTAACGTGGTTGTGAAATGGGGTGTTAAATTGCGACTTACTTGGGTCGATGGCTAAATTGGTTAACGTGGTTGTAGGAGGGGGTGTTAAATGAGTGAACACGTACACACGTATGCGAAAGGGCGGCGCTGGTCGAAGGGACGTCGATCATTGTGTTTGTGGATTCGTTGGAATTCATTTCACCGCGACCTTGGACGTCGACGCGCCGTACAAACCAACCGACGAGCGGCAACTGAGCGAGCGAGCGCCGACCTTGAGTATATATACAGCGCGACGGCGCATGCACTGTCAGCTGTCGAATGTTCGAGAAGGGGGAGAAGCGCAACGGCGCATGCGCGCGCGTCAGCTGCCGATGTTCTCGAAGCGCGACGGCGAATGCGCGCGCGTCAGCTGATGATGTTCTCGAAGCGTGACGGCGCATGCGCGCTACATTATACAGCTAGCGAATGAATGTTCGTGAAGAGGAGAAGCGCACGCGGTGTGTAGAGGAGGAAAAGTGCACAGATGGTGGAGGAGTGAAGCGCGCGTGGTGTGTAGAGGAGGAAGGGATGCACAGATGGTGGAAGAAAGAGGAGGAAGCTTGCGGACGGCGCCGCACTACAAGCCTCGAGTATTAGATGCTCCGCATCTAAAACATGACAACATAGCAAGCTCGTGGTCATGTCGCTAGCTCCACATATACTAAATTTGGTATCACGTGACGTGAATAGATGATGAAGGTAAACGACACATCCAAACATGATAATCATTACATGGAAGTCATGTGCGGCATCATTTAACTCAACTTCGTAACGTTGTGTTGCTTTTATAGTGATATATCAACATTTGTCATTCATGCTTCGCATATCATTGATTCCCACTGTTCGTTGGATCGGCCAGTTTTTACCTTACTTATTACCAATTCCACATTTTCATAGAAGCTTTCAATTGAAGCATCATCTTGGCCAGATGCAGGTGCGTACGCCTGTAGCACCTTCAACTTGTATCTCTTATTCTGTTTAATTACGATACCTACTACCCTTTCATTATTGCTATAGTATTGCCTCTATATTGCCAGCTATGTTTCTGTGAATTAGGAGCCCCACTCCCAGTTCTCTTCTGTCAGCCAAGCCCCGATAGCAAAGGACGTGTCCATTCTGTAGCACTGTATACGCCTCATCTGTCCTCCTAACCTCCCTGAACCCTATTATATTACATTTAACGCCCTCTAGCTCCTCAAATAGTACAGCTAGACGTCCTCACTAGATAAGGTTCTAGCGTTAAACGTTGCCAAGTTCAGGTTCCAATGGCGGCCTGTCCGGATCCAGAAATTCTTGGCACCCTCTGCTGCGTTGCAGATCTGACCACCGCCGTGGTCAATTGCTTCGCAGCTGCTGACTGAGGGTCTTGAGTTAATACAGGTATGCATGTGGGAGGTAGTTGCCAGATACTGCACTAGGGTGGTCAATTCTTCTCTGGTGAGAAAGTGTGTTACCGGCGGTGCTTACCAGTGAGGCCGCACCCCGGGCCTCTTAATGTAGTTCCATCACCACGCGGATTTTTTTTATTCGGTTGGGAACTGCGTGAAAAAGGGATTCGAACCACGGACTTTTTGCATGCGAGGTGGATGCTCTAACCACTACGCCATCGCCGCTCGCCAAAATTTGGTATCACGTGACGTTAACAGATGACGGAGGTAAACGACACATCCGAACATTATAATCATGACACGGAAGTCATGTACCTCCAGCTCCTAACGTTCCGCTGATTTATTCATTTATTTATTTATTCACAATACCTTACGGGCTCCTTATCGGAGCATCGTGTAAGGGGGGCGATACATGGTAAAACATGACTTGTGATACATATAAAAAAACGTGAGATCAACACGGTACAATCTGAAAAGTGCACTGTGATGTAAACGACTGCCAGAAAAGCAATAGTAACACCACAGTATAAAAACTAAACAAAGGAAAAGCGTGCACGAAACATGAACTTAATTAACATGAACAGACAGTAATTGTAAAATAAAGAAAATTTTGGCAGCGTTTACAGTACCACAATGCGCAACATAATACAACGTTAAACAATTTGAAACATAAGATAACACATCTAGAGAGAATGAACAAGAACTAACTACGCAAGCATAGAATGTTCGAGTAGGCAGTAGTGAAAGGCTTTGCGATTTGTGATCGAAATGATGTCACCAGGGAGATCATTCCAAAGCTGGATGGCGTGTGGCAGCGCAGAACAATTAAACGCCTTTGTGTTGCCGAAGATGCGTTCGAAACTGCCATGATTATGGAGCCGCCTAGACATGTGCAGTGGGGTTTTCCAAGGGCTATTGAGGTTTGGTGTTTTGAATATATTCATGCAGCAGGCGTAAAAGAAAAACACACCGACGAACCTGAGGAGGGTGCAGCAAAATTTTGAGTTTTATTTTAGTGATACTGGATTTTCGTTCTTAATTTTTGGTAATAAAACGAGCAGCATGGTTTTGAACGAGCTCCAAGTTAGTAATCAAGTAGTCTTGATAAGGGGAACAAATACATGACGCGAATTCTAACTGCGGGCGAATGAAGGTAAGGTGCGCTAACTTGCGAATGTTAGGTGGCAATTTACGGAGGTTACGACGAGTGTATCCAAGCGTTTGTGATGGTTTAGCACAAAGATCGGTAATGTGGGGGCGCCATGCAAGATTGGGAGTCAAGTTTATCCCTAGATACTTGAATGACTGAACACGAGATATGACAGATTTGTTAATGACGTAGAAAAAATCAGAGTTCGATTGTTTGTAGGTGAAAGAATGAGTTTACATTTACCGGAGTTCAATACAATGAGCCATTTTCGACACCACATAATTATAAGTTTAAAGTCACTTTGCAGAATATGGTGATCGTAGGGAGATGCTATTTTTCTATAAATGATACAGTCATCGGCGAACAATCTAATACTTGAGGAAATATTGTTGGGAGGTCATTATTGTAAATCAGGAAGAGTAAAGGGCCTAGAACGCTACCTTGAGGGACACCAGAAGTTACATCAGCTAAAGGAGAAACACAGTTAATAATTACGGTGAATTGTTGGCGAGATGATAAGCAATTTCTAATCCAAGATAAGTTAGCAGAGTCCAGTGGGAGGGATTTTAATTTGGAAAACAATCGACAATGGGCGAGCTGGTCAAAAGCTTTGGAAAAGTCAAGAAAAATGCTATCGGTTTGATTGTTATCTATGTTAAAGTGGAAGTCAGTAGCAAGTTCAAACAATAGCGTATCAAACGACATATTTTTACGAAATCCATGTTGATTTATGAAAAAGAAATTAATAGTCTTCAAGTGGCGGTAGATGTGTGATGCAATTATTTGCAAACATTTTACAGGAAATACAATTTAGGGAAATCGAGTGGTAGTCGTTCGGTTGATTTTTTCTTTCCAGCTTTGAATACCGCAATAACCCTGGCAATCTTCCAGTTTTTAGGTAGTTGTCCGGTCGACAATGATTAATTAAATATTCTGCACAGTATTTCACTTGAAAGCGGTGGGGTATTTTTTCAATATCTTAGCGTTTAAATTATTTACACCCACCAGTGTTGATAGTTTAAGGTTATTTATGAGACATGCAACTACATCCTCAGTGACCATCATTGGTGTCATGTAAGGGTAACCTAAATCTGGAACATCAGACACATTTAGGTGATCTTCTTTCGTAAATACCGACGAGAAAAATTTGTTTAACTCGTGGGAGAAATGCTTATCCGTTAGTGGTGTGTTGTCGTCATTGAAAAGACAGATTTGTCCTGATTCAATTCCAGGAGCTATGGTTTGCCAGAACTTTCGTGAATTTGACTGCAAGAGGGAGGGTAGGTCATGTGAGTAGTACTTGTTTTTGGCGGAACTTATAGCTGATGAATATTTTTTCAGGCATGTCTTGTAACTTTCCCAGGAAGACGCGCTGGATGAATGTTTGGCTGCAGTTTAAAAGCGTTTCTTTTTATTTCGCAATTCGCGAAGTGATGAACTGAACCAGGGGTTTTTGTTATCGTGAGCAATGGAAATAAGAGGCACATACCTGTCCACCAACTCTAACATTTTGTTCTTAAATGCAAGTCAATTTTCACCTACAGACTGAAGAGAAAACGATTTTATAAAAGACTGTTGAACGAAGGCCGCTAATTCAATGTTCATGCCTTTGTAGTCCGCTCTATTGTAGTTACGAATGAACTTCGTAGCCATGGAACCTATGTTTGGTACCGGTTTGTGGATGGTGAGTTGCAGGAGATTGTGGTCACTAAAACCATCACAGTATTCAATTGTGCCTATCGTATCAGAGGTGGTGGTTAACACCAAATCTAGAATATTATTACCACGTGTGGGTTTATTTACCACTTGTGAGAAGTTGAAATCCAACGAAAGATTAATGAAATCAGTTGAAGTTTGGCAGGGTGATTATAAAGTTGGCCAGCCGATATTGGGTGAGTTAAAGTCACCAAAAAGGTACACATGATCCGTAGGACATTTCTTGATTGCGGCCGAGATTCTCTTTCGCAAATCATCTTGGAATAGCGGACTAGCATCGGGTGGACGGTAGCAAACGCTTATTAATATGTTCTTGGTGTGAGCCCTACATGCTGCCCATATTATTTCGAGATCAGAGAACGTATCAATTACAAATGATGTGATCTCGTTCTTAATGGCCAGCAGTACCCCTCCGCCTCTCCTTTGTGTGCGGTCACGCCTACAAATGGTGTAGTCCTTATCAAACAGCAATTCCTTGTCCCTGATATTAGGGCACAACCAAGTCTCTGTAAGTGCCACGACCTTTGGACAGCTGTCATCAAGGAAGGATGAAACTAGGTGGCATTTCGGTAGAAGACTTCTGATGTTAGTGAATGAAGCTGATAGCAGAAAAGTGGAGGTGGGTTTTGATGTTTCACTACGACCACACTTATTCCTCTTTCTCTCTAGCTATCATGAAGATAAAACAACAGAGTTCGTGGAGGAGTATGCCTCTCTATTCGGAGCTTATCAACCGATAATCTATAAGGTTTAGCCTTTCACCTGGCATATTCCAGCACTTTTCTTCTTGTTTGACGTGTTGAGGGTGAATAGTCTTCGCTTATTTCAAATTTTGACCCTTTTAGTTCGCGGATGGAAGCCAGAATGTTTTGCTTGTCCTTGAAGGCGATCATCTTTGCTATTATAGGCCGACATTTGTTTGAAGCAAGGCGACCTAATCTAAGAACCCTATCAAATTGTGAACCTGTCATTGTAATGTCAAGATTTTTGGAACAGAAAGATATGATCTTTAGTTCAGTCACCGTCCAATCTTCCTTGTCATCATCTTTGATGCCAAAAAAAAGTATATTGGAACGTCGCATTCTGTTTTCGGTAATTCGCATTGTGACGTTGTGCTTTTTAGTTGATTGGCGATGTCAGAAACGGCGGCAGAGTAGGCCGCCTCCAGTGTCCCGACCCTTTCGTTTGAACTCTTGATTTCAAGGTCAGTCGCAACCTGTTTTTTCTTTACGCCCTGAAGTTCCCGCAGTATAGCGTTCGGACCTTCCTCGATTGTGCGAACTATTACCAGAACCGAAGCCAGGGAGCGCGACAGATCGGCAATAGCGGGACCTGGGTTCTGCTCTACGTCTCCAGCGACTAAAAGTAGGAGATCAACTATACTATAATACGTCAAGGCAGGAAGGAACAACAATTTCTTAGTGACGTCAAAAACACGAGGTGGGCACGTCACCGCAATGAAGCAACGGTCAGAGTTCCTAACGCTATAGGCATGATTCAAATAACTAACCTGCGTTAGCAATACCGGTAAGTGAACCATTGTGGCAGCGGTGTCGTGCATTTAAAAATAACATATCAACCTTTCTCATTCGTGCTTCGCACATCATCGATTCCCACTGTACAGTTTTGTTTCTTCAGTTATGCTGCTTCACCGAGAACTGATTGCGCAGGGGCATTAGTCAGGCGAATGCTAGCGCATATAGCAGTCCCATCGGTTTTCCTTAACGAAACCAAAGACAAGTGTGAATAAAAGATTGATGCTTATAGGATACCGAAATCGGCCGAAATTCTACCGATGTGGATCTGTCGGATTTGTGCAAAAACGTTTGGTGCTACTCGTAGTGCTCATGACAACTCGAAGCTTGAAGCTGCTTGTGCTAGAAAATATGGCACCCACACCATGCCCCAATAAGAATTTGAGTGCCGACCGCGTGCCACGAACACGTGCGCCCTCAATCTCGGCACATATTGTCCGGAAGCAGCGCTGAATTGCCGAAGCTCGGCGTGCGTGGAATCGCGCCCGCACTGGCGCCAAGCGAGCTCCCACCAGTCGCGACGCTGTTCCAAAAGCCGCACCATCACAAGCGGCATGCGTGCGAAATGCGTATTCTTTTTTCTGCTAAAACTCAACTCATAGGGTGGTGTTTTACTCGCCCAATGTAGAGTTAAAAAGTGTCAACCAGCTTCGTTTCGTTGATGACACAGCGAAGCTGGCGGTGTTGTTTGTTGTTTTTGGCCAGCCTGACGCATTTATTATGTGCTCCCTTACAGGTGCTTCCAACAAAGCTTCTACGTGGTAGGATAGTCGCCATCTTTCGTCAGCGCAAAGTGTCATGTGGCAACAGTGGGACACTTTCCCGCGTGCTAGGAATTCACTTAGCTAAAACTTCTGCTTGAGTGAGTTGGTTCATGCAAGACAGATTTACCGGCGTTAAGCTTATTTCTAGTGTGGAGGATCATTAAATTTGTTTTTCTTTATTGATTCTTGTCTTATCCATTTTTTTCATTTCAATAATCAATACCCTTAAAGCCAACAGCATTACAGGGGGAGTGACTAAAACAAATACACACATAAAAGTAAAAACAAACAAGAAACGCAGCAAACACTAAATAAAACTACAAGTTTTTCGGTTCCTATTTACACAAAGTAAAATAATGTTCTTCTGAAAAGTCAAAAGCATTCAATGGCGGCGTTGCTTCTCGGAAGGCGGTTCCAATCCTGTGATGCGGTGGAAAGAAATCTATGATAACAATTAACGGTATGACAGGTAGTATTTCCAACTTTGTGGGAGTGACCCATCTTAATAGACTGGTGGAATGGTTAAGCGATTAGTTAATTACTCAGATGACTGTTACGTATTTAATATGATGAAAAAGGCCCTGTCGAGAAACAATAACAGCGTGAAGCAAGGAATGGTAGAGTGAGCGTTAGTTTTACAAAGCAGATACTGGCAGTTTTGTTATAGTTGGGGAGAAGGAATGCAGCAGAGATCTTCTGAACAGTTAAAGCGAATCGATCAACTTTGCAATGCTCGGGTTAAGTACAACCGAAGCGCGCTTAAGTCTCAGGTGAAGTAAGCTTTCGTAAGGAAGCAGTTTTAGCTACACAGGAACGTGAGAGAAATTACGTTGTAAGTATCCGTGTTCTCGCTTAGCGTTGTTAGTTATATGGTTATTAGGAAGAGACCAAGGTTACTGGTGTTAAGGGCACTCCAACATAGCGGTAATGTGTTACTGACTCAAGGGTGGTGTTTTAACAAGGTATGCTGGAGGGTTAGACGCAGTACGAGATATACGTAAGACGTGCAATGTTTTGTTGTTCGGTTTAATTAGCCAGTCGTTACATCAGTCAGAAATAGCAATAAGCTCAGTTTGTAGTGTGATAACGTCCTGCGTGTAAGGAATTTCAAGGACAACCACACTGTAATCAGCAAACAATAAATGCTAGAAGTTACGTGCTGAACTATGTGGTTGGCGTACAGTAGAACAGGAGGGGTTAAGAGCGACCTATGGGGCATTCTAGGATCCACTAAGCTGCTCGGGGAAGTATCATTAGAAGTTACGAACTGATATCGATTAGAGAGGAAGTGCTTTAGCCAAGTCAAGATCTTCGGGCTAAGGTAAAGTTGCGCCAGTATTGAGAGAGGCAGTTTGTGGCAAACCTTGTCAAATGCTTTTAAAAAAATTCTTGAAAATACAGTCGGCAAACGAGCCGAAGTCAAGAGATAGATGTGTTCAACAAGAGAGTGTATTTCGAAATCCACATTACACGTGCGTGTGAAAAAAAAAAAACGAGTTTGAGTCAACAAAATGAAGAATGTCTGAGTAAAGCATCTGCTGCAAAGTTTTGCACGAGATACTGATTAAGATTATTTGCCAGAAGTTGTATACAGATGCTCTATTCCCGTACTTATGGATTGCAACCAACGTGCCTATTCTCCAGTCATCAGGGATTTCACCTTTATGAATGCTATTGAAAAATCATTAGCAAGGACAGAAAACAGTACGTTTTGGTACTTTTAAGAAATTTCCTATGAATAAGATTAGCACGGTATTCCGAAAATGTCAAACACTAATATTTCTACTATCATTGCTGCCAATGACAACGTCATTCATGGATAAGTACTTGTAAAAAAGTGTATTCGGTAAAAACAAACCTTTCTAAAGTACACAGTTGCTGTGAAAATACACTGTTAAAGATGATTTCACATTCGACTGAGCGATGGAGACTCCACTGGAATCGGTAACTGATGATTTTGATGGACAAATAATAACGTGCCAAAATAAATTGCTATAGCGGAGCGCCAATGGTAGTTTAGTCTGCATGAAGTGGCTTTTAGCTTGCTTTAGTGCCACAATGTAAGTTCTCGTATCTTGCTTGTATGTTGCCCAATGGTCTTCTGAAGGATTTAGTTTAACATGTGCGAGTAATCAATACACCATGGTGTGTTAGTATCAGAAGTAATGACGAGGTTTAGTGTATGTTTTCCAACTACAGGTTTTTCTGCTCACTTTAATCGAAGTGCCAGCTTAAATATTCTGCACGTCATTGAAATAATCTGAGTGCTGAGTTATTTATTCCTTGTGCAAACATTTATTCTAAGCGCCAACATATATAATCCAAGGGCCAACTCAGTGAGGCTGCGTGCCAGTGAGTTTATTCTTGGTGCCACCGTGTTTATTCCCATCGCCAATGACTTTAGTTCAGGTGCCAGTCAGTTTAATCCACGCACAAAAAGCAGAACATGTGGCGTGAAAACCGCAGTGCAATAGAAATACAGTTCCTACAGTATACAATACAATAGTCGGACGGTAGAATAAATTATTATTATTGGTATTCGCTTATAATATTCGTGAAAAAAAATGACTGCCATGGTTCGCTTGAGCCGTGTTTACAGTGCTTTGCTATGTGCAAGTTTATAGATGAAGTGCTTGGGCCAGGTGGAAAAATTTTATAGAAGACGAAAGAAAATACAGGAACATTATACCGAAAAACTTTCAGCGCAATGAAATTCAGGGTTTGTCACTAAAGCTCGTAACTGGCTTTGGCACACACTACAGCATTACAAGACCAGGACAGGTCATGCAATGCGAAGGACAAACTATGTTTATTGGAGTGCCGGAATGCATACCAAGATATCAAAAACCTGCCCTTGGGATAGCTGGGTGAAAGACAGCTACGTAATCAAGAAATGAGAAGGCTGTCGCGGGGCAGAGTGAATTAAAGATAATTTCAATATGTTTTTGTCATGCAGTGCGCATAGAACGTAAGCCGGTCATCCTAATGTGGCAATGGAAGTTATATCTTACATTATTGTTTGCTCTTATCTTTTTATTCCACCAAAATAAATGTCTCCAATGATATGAACCGCACTGATTGTTCGTTTAGCTTGGTAGTTTTGTGAAGTACTTCACCAATGCGATGGAACGAACACAGAGGAAATAAAATGAATATAATGCGCATTTCTCAATGGGCCTAGCTTCCTTGTTTATCTGTACGATTTTTTACGTGGCATTATGCCTCTCATCTTGCACATTGGAAGCTTGCGAATTCACTGCCATCACTAAATTATTTGGTCACTCCCTCTCTCTCTCTCTCTCTCTCTCTCTCTATATATATATATATATATATATATATATATATATCAAGAGTGCTTAGTGCTAATTATTCATGAAATGCAACATAGACACCGGTGAGTGTACTTACTAAAACATAACTGTCTCATAGGGCTCGCAGACGGGCGTTCACAAAACATCTTCACGCAAAGAGAAATTGTCCCGACAAAAGGCCGTGCAGTCCACGCTCTGTATTTGTTGCATGGAGTGGCCAGCCGCATCCAGCAGCAAAGAACGCCTGTGCTCCTTTTTCGTCATGTCTTGCGGTTTCTCTAAAACTAAATTAAGACGTGCGCTCAGGTAGGCCTTCACGTGTGACTTGAATTTTGAGAAGGCTTTTTTCATAGGGTAAAGAAGGGACTGTACACTTGCAGGCGCTTCATAGAGTGCAGGGAGTTAGCTAAAGCCACCTGTTCTGCTCGAGCGTGGGCAGGCGCATAATCAAAAAGGAATACGGCTTCGGTATTTCGCTCATCACGTTCTACGCGAGCCGAAACGTAGCTGAGGAAATCATTAAAAACAACCCAATGAACTGTGTCCACCACAGTCCAGTGAATACCTCCGTTTGCGGACCTGCATACTATAATGTTCAAGCTAGCTCCCTTTGTCGTTGGGGTCATGTGCACAGCTGGTTGTCTTTTAACCGCCGAGCCGAAGTTCTTTTAACACCACATATTGAAGTAATCTCATCCGATTAGGAGCGGCAAACACGCGGTCCATTAGACTGCATCCTTTGGCGTATAGCATGCGGCTGTGCTTGATATCATCACGGTTGCGATCTGTAGGCTTCTGCGTCACTAGCCTCATCGAGTAGCAGTGGGCATCCAGCAAGCGATCGGCTATGCTTGCACTGATTGTTACTCCTGGCATTTTTTCCTCCTGGGCCTTATTTATTTGCTTTAATGTAAATGTACAGTTTTCTTCGACAATTCGTCTCAAGGTACTCACGATGTCATCTTTAAAATTTCTTTTTGAACCACCACCATGCTTTGATGTTTCTCTGTCGGTAGCGGAAATCAATCTTGCTGTTTTAATGTTGATGCCTAGAGCGTTGGCCAGTTGCTTTAGGTCGCCGCCGCACCTGTAGACGTCCACAATCCCAGCCCTGTCGACGAACGATACTCTGTTGGTTTTTCTACGAGATTCTTCAGGGTCCTTAAAGTGTAGTCCTCGTTTGCTTCCAGCCATGCCTTCAAGCAAAGCTCTCTTCTCGTCTGCAAATGTGCCCGTATGAAAACACTTGTGTTTCAAGCAAACACGCTTCAGCTACACTAAGCGTCGTCTGTTACATGAAAACCGGAGTATCTCCTTTGATGCTTTAATAACAACTTCATTCCACATGAACCCGTATAGATACAAGTTTAGTATCTTTAAGTGGTTATTTCTTTCTCACTGGGCTGAGTCGATGAATGCGAAAGCCTCAGCGAATAAGTAGCCAAATGCAGTCTGCTGAGCAGACGACACGAATCTATGCATATGCGAGGGTGTAAATGGTTAGCCGAAATGAAGCAGTAGCAATGAAATAAAGACTAACATGGACTCTATTAGCAAATACATTTCGATACCCATAAATGCAATTACTACTCACTTTTTTATCTTGAAGTTATGACACCAAATTGTTAAGGGGAAGTAGCACTGCACATTTCATTTCATAAGAGCTAGCATGTATTGGTGAGGAAAAGTTCTTCCTGTGACGTAATGTTTACGTTATTCTGACTTTTACTATATAAAGGGGCTAACTTTGTGTTTCTAGTGCATGTAATAAACTGACTGGCACCTGAACTAAAGTCATTGGTAATTGGGTTAAACATGATGGCACTTGGATCAAGCTCACTGACGCGCGGCCTCATTAAAATGGCGCTTGGATTAAATATGTTGGCGCTTAGAATGAATGTTTAGCACATGGAATAAATAACTCGGTGCTCAGATTATTTGAATGGCGTGAGGATTATTTATGCTGGTACTTGAAATAAAGTGAGCGGGAAAACCTGTAGTTCGTGGACTTTCATTTTAAACACGTTTCTATAGATATTTACCCTTAGTTCTGAAAAATCATTCACAAATTGTCCAGCAACTTCCCTCATTTTTGTTGAAAACTTCTTATTTAGCTCTGCTGTAATCACGGATGGTTTTAGTGGTATGACCCATTTTAACTTTGATTGCGTTATTTCAAACGCTGGTATTGAATGGTCACTTAAACTGTCAAATAAGACACCAACTACACTTGGTTTGGGCATGTTGATAAAACAACCTCTAATGAATGCATTAACAATATGATTCAGTAGCCTGTTGGGCTTATTGATGACTTGACTAAAAAAGTAGACCTAAAAAGTATAGTGAGTAGAGGTGAAATTTAGCAGACACTCTTGGTTTGAAACACACAATATCGGAAACCGGCGTTGAGCGACGAATATCCGAAAATCTCACCCTTATTCAGCAAATGCTAGTTTCACTGCAATAGCGTATTTCTGCTGTACCAGTTAGATAGTGCAGTCACTGTGGTTGCTACAGAATAAGATGCTTGAATTCTAGCAGTAGTTTCACTTCTGGTAGAAAGCCTGCTTGTGGCAGGGATCAAATAGTTGCTGTAATAGTCAAAAATATTGCTGGCAAAATGACTTGTTCGTTTCCTGCTCTCTCCACCGAGCTTACAATTCTTGAAGAACCGTTCCTCAACTGGTTGCTGCGACCCTTCACTTTGTCAGTGTACGACTCTTTGGGTGTCTTTACCCTGCCTGAAGCTGCCCCCTCAGCATGCTCCTGGCCCCTGACTTTTTTGCCGACGCGATGTTTTCATACGGACTACTTCAAAAATGCAAGTAAGAGTCCGGTGGCTTCATCTTTGAAACTCTTTGTGGCGCAGTACACAACTGAACTATATCCGCGTTGGGCGCTGGGCCTCTCTGTATATTCTGGTACCCTTTGGCAATTCTCCCTCTTTGGACCACCGATGTTAAGCGGTTTCGAGGGTCGACAGACTAGAAACGGGGCAGGATGGGGTCCGTCACAGTTTTCACACTTAGGTTGTCGCTTGAACGTGCATTCTTTGCAATCATGGGCGCCCACACATACTTAGCATCTCTTGGTTCCCCTGCATACTTTCGCCATGTGCCCATATCTCTGAAATTTGTAGCAGCCTATAGCTGGCTCAATGTTTTTTTCTCGACGATGTGTCCCATGAAGCCTAGAGCAACTCTTTCTGGCAATGGCACCTCATGCCTAAACTAGAGTATCACATGTAGTATGGGCAGCATTGTGGCATCTCCTTCTTCATTTCCTGCCGCTCTGTTTTGTCGTCGGACTGAAATGACTCCGACATCTTTAAGGTACTCTAGTATATAGGCCATAGTGACTGTATTCCAGAGGCACATCTCTCACCTGTACTGGGGTCTTCTAATAAGACTGGGGTATCATAGCATATACCGGCAAACCAGCTAGACTCTCATGTTTCAGTAGCTTGTTTTGGTGAGTACAAAGGCCATACTCGAACACACAAACTTAAATCTTTGTTGACTCTTGATGATGACACTTTCTCCTTTATTATCTTCGATGGCGCGCGATTTGAACTTACCTTGCAGAATTAATGAGTCATCGACGGCGATGGGTCTGAGCATCACAGATTACCCCATCGCTGAGTTCTTGTGATGCATCATGTAGTCACCTTCATTTTAGCTTCTGTATACATCTGCGCTAGGCAATGAGAGAGCAAGCCGACGTGGCTTCGTCAACCTCTCAATCCTTCTCTGTGCGCCTCTTCTTACACTGCGTGACCCCGCTGTTTTCTAGATGGCTGCGGCCACAGCAACTTGAAGTCGAGTGGTATCGACTAGTGGCACACCGGATGGCGCCAGCAGCCTCTTTTTGTCACCCATAGCTGGGCTCGTGCCATGTATGTGGCACAGGTCCGCTGAGGGGCAATTTCTAACTCGTTTTGTGGTGGAACACCGACTAACTAAAATTTAGCTGCCTATCTGAAGAATATACACCCACCACAAACAGCCCAAAAAGTTAACGAACTCATTAAGCTAGTTGTATCAAGTGTCCGGTTTCTCAACAAAATTGACTTGCGCCGCAATGAGTGCATCCCCCGACTCTACTAAAAATGAAGAGCCCCAAGGCGTGAGCGATGCAGTAACACTGCATGCAGCTCAAAATGAGCCTCTAAAAAGGGTTCCGACGACGTTAGCGGAGCGGAAACACCTCATGCCCTCTTTCAGGCTTGGCACCTTGTCAAAGAAATCTCTCTCAAAAAGACTGCAGTACTCACCCCTGCTCCGAATTCTTGATAGTAAAGCTTGTTGCGACAGAGGCACTGTCCTCGTGCGGGACCCCTTCTTTCCACGGAAACGGTGGTGAGCGCAGTTGCGGCGATTCTCTTCCCCCGCGAAGAACCGGGAACCGGCCTCGGAAAGTAGACTGGAACCGCCGTGCCGGCGCCATGCTTGTGGGATTCACCCCAGCCGACGTCGTCGTGCTGGCCGTCTTTGTACCAACAATAATCTGCTTTAGTAAACGTTGCTGTTTTCGAAACTACTACCTCCATAATCCCCCTCTGGGCGAAAGCTCTTCAGAGACGTGTATGTTTGGCTGCTCGCTGCTCTCGGCAACCGCTACCATTGCGACACAGCGAAATACTAACAGTGGTAGAAGCGGTGGGATGCCGTCAAACCCCAGAAACCCTAACAATCTCAAGTACTTTTTCTACAGGCCTTGTCCTGCCTCGACTCCCTTTCTTTTCTTTTTTTTTTGCCTACGTATTTTTTTCCAAAATGGTTCTTGTAGTTATTTGCTGCTGAAGTCTCTTAATGGGAGAGGGAGTATTGTACGCCCTCCCCCATCATTCTTTAATCGATGTCTGCTCAGGCATTAACAGTAAAAATGTAGATCTCCACATTTTGCAGGACACCCAGGGCACTGGAACCCGGGTAATTGTACCCCACCACAACAAACAAGCTTCTCCGAGATCGAAGTGACCAAGGCAGGAAAAGGTGGCTGCGAACGCTTCCGGCGGAAGCAGCGCGTGACGGTGCTCGGCCTCGTGCCGCAGCAATTCGAGCGAAGCCTCACGTGCGGGGATATAAAGAGTCACGTCCGGACGGACTCATTACGAAGGAAACACTGCTCACGTGCCTCGCCACCTGCGCAAGCACGTGCACGGAATCACGGGTGCGAGAAGGTCGCACGCAATGAATCGAAAGCCGTGCATCACAAGTGAAAGTGTTCTTAAACTAGTTTGTAATTACAAAAATAAACAGTTAGCAGCAGCAATATATTTATTTATTTATTTATTTAAGATTTAATTACTGTAAGCCCTCGCCGGCTCTTACAGAAGAGTGAGAGCACAACATACTGTAATAAATAAATATCATGTACAAATCTGTTTCAAAGGACGCTAAAAAACTTGAGCTGACTCGTACAAATACACTGGAATCAAGCTTTCTCATATTGATAATTGCACGAGGTAAAAAGAATACTTCAACCCATCAATTTTCGTAGTATTGTAGGGTGAAGTAGCATACGGATGACTGATATGCGGTAACGCCCGGGCTAGGGGGAACAAGTACTGCATCTATGTTTATTGTTTTGTTATTCAGTTAAAACAAAAAGTTCAAGCGTGTAATTTCCCGGCGTGCAGACAAATTCTGAAGGTTAGCCCTGTGAAGTAATACGCTCACTGAAGTAGTATGCTCACTGACGTTAAACTGAGAATCTTTGCAGACGACTGTATGCTCTACAATAAAATACGTCATCACGATGATTAGGTGAAGTTGAGTAATTCTCTAAACACAATAGCTCAGTGGTGCGCTTATTGGCAAATGACTATAAACATTGACAAAACTGTATTTATGTCCATTACCAACAAGGTGTCTAGGTTTGACTTTCAATACCATTTTAATAATGTGCCACTACGAAGAGTTAACCAGTACAAATACCTTGGTATCACAATTTCATCTGATCTCATTTGGACAGAGCACGTGCGTCAAGTGCCCAAAAAAGCGATGAGCAAAATATTTATTATTATACGGCCCTGTCATTCGCCACACATTAAACGAAGCTTTTTGCTTATTTCACATTTGTCCGCCTAGTCTTAGAATATGCTAATAATGTGTGGTTTGTTCACACTGTGAATAATATCGCTATACTGGAAAGGGTTCAGCGGAAAGCAGTGCGCTTTATCTTCAACAGATATGGGCGCAATGACTCATCTACTGTTCTATTACACCGTGCTGGTCTAGCCACCCTTGACAGTCGTGCAAAGGTTTTCCGGCTTAAATTTCTTTATCTACTTTTACACAGTTAATTCCGCATAAACGCAGATCTTTACTTGAACTTTAGAGATGCCAGACCAACGAGGTGAAGGCATGCACGGAAACTCGAAGAATACTCATTTAGTAATAATACTTTTTCCTATTTGTTCTTCTCGCGTGTAATTCGAGAATGGAACACACTAAATCCAGTCATTACAGAGCAGCCAACATTAGAGAAGTCTATGAAACTAATTGAAGGTTCTGATCTATTCTAACCTAGTTAGCATGTACAGTGATCACCTGTTTTTTTTTTCGCGCAGTCCTTCCTCTTTCCAATCGTCAAACTGAAGCACGTGTCTGCATATATTTATTGTTTAATACGGTTCCTTGATAGCAATACCCGATCTGCGTTTTCTTTTTTCTGTGTTTCGTTTCTTCTCGACTCCTGTTTTTTGGTTGTGTATCATTGGTGTACTTTGTACTTGGTTATTGTTCAAATAACTATGTATGATTGTTCTATGCTGTATTGCTGTGTTCAGTGATTATGTATTCTTTGATATTCTGCTTTTTCTTGTTTCAAACGACGAAAGTTGTGACAGTGATTCTTACCCCTGTAATAATCCCCATGGGGGATTTAGAGTATTCTGTAAATAAATAAATAAATGAATTCTCTGGTAGCACTAGAAAAGAAACGTGTCATTTGCTGCTTCCTTCCTATCTCATCAACAATTTTTTTACTATATTTTATATTATGCTGGCATACTCAAGGGTCTCACGTGCTACTGTTCTGTAAGCCATCAGCTTTGTCACAGGTTGAACATCTCTTGGCTTTCTACGCAAAAGACCCGGTTTATGCTCAGCCGAAGCACAGATATGTTCAACGCAGTTGTTAAATGTCAGATTCAAAGAAACTGTAACGTCAATATATTTATTTATCTATTTATTGCACGAATGGCCACCAGATCATAATAATGGGAGACTTTATTGCCTCTCACACGGCATGGGGCTATCATATCACCACGAGGAAGAGTTCTAGGGTGCACGATACTGCTCAACATGACAGACTAACCCCGTGGAACGACCCTCTTCAGAAGACGAGAATCGGGAGCAGCGTCTTCAGGGATAGAAATTCAGATCTTATATTTACGGCGAACGTCACTAGGGCAGAGTGGAGTGTGCTACCGGAAACTTTAGGTAGTGATCATCACATCATCCAGCTCTCCGTAGCGCACACTCGTAAACAGACCAAGACCGGAATAGCGCGGTTAACGGAATGGCAATCTTTTAGGAATGACCTAGATGTTGAAACCACCATAATCGACATTCAAGACTGGTTTAAGAATGTGCTCAAAATAGCCGAACGGTACACCAAGGGCATACAGCTTGACGTCGATACACCCGCCGTCGACGCACATCTCCTCCACCTTTGGGAGGCCAGAAGAGGACTTCTAAAATGGTGGAAGCGGCAAAAACTAAACATAAAGTTACGAAAACGCATTTCTCTCCTCACCGAGCAAGCTCAAGATTATGCGCATCAATTGGCCAGGCAGAACTGGCACGCTTTCTGTGACAAGCTGCTGGAGACTCTGAGCACCAAGAAGACCTGGCATCTCCTACGCACACTTCTAGTCACGCAAACTTCCAAAGCAGCACAGAAGCAGCACCTTCAGAGGCTTATTCGAAACTACGCCGGTACAGAAGAACACCTCCTAGAAGAATTACAAAGGAAGCTCTGTGGTGATGCACCCACTGGGGCTTCAATTCACACCAAAGAATACGCTGGTGCACCAAACACTGAACTCACTCAACCGGCCCTTCAGCCTGGCTGAGCTGCACACAGCCCTAACGAAGTTGACAAGAAATACCAGCCCCGGAATAGACAGGATTGTCAACAAGCACTTACGCAACCTACCGCACTAGGCCACCATGGCTCTTCTCCGATATTACAACGACTGCTGGGATAAAGGAGAGCTACCTGCGGTATGGAAGCACTCGGAAATCACCATGATCCCTAAGCCTAACAAACCAGTCGGCATCGAGAACCTACGCCCAATTTCTCTCACCTCGTGCGTGGGAAAGCAGTTCGAACACATGGTGCCCGACCACTTAACCCAGTACCTGGAAGATAGTGGACACCTACCGGGCACCATTTTTGGCTTCAGGCAGCATCTTTCGACGCACGACGTGCTCTTACTACTCAAAGAAGACCTCCTTGATCACCTCACCCATCGAAAAAAGTACTCCATACTCGGACTTGACGTCAAGGCGGCCTTCGATAACGTCAGCCACGACGCGATCCTCAACAACCTCGAAGACATTGGCTGCGGCATTAGAACCTACACGTATGTCAGAAACTTACTGACAGACCATACAGTAACTGTGGGCATATGCAACATCCGCAGCAAAAGCTTCCAAACTACCGAAAAGGAAACGCCACAGGGTTCAGTCATCTCGCCGTTACTTTTCAATGTGGCTATGATCAATCTCCTAAAAATTCTCGACAAAATACCTGATTCACGGCACGCGATCTACGCTGATGACATCACGCTCTGGACCAGGGCTTCGAACACTGGGAGACAAGAGACCTGCCTGCAAACCGCCGTAGATGTTATCGAACGGTATCTCAGAAACTGCGGTCTCTGCTGTGCCCCCGAGAAATCCGAGCACCTCGTCCTCAAAGCGAGAATAAGAGGCAGACCCCCTCTATACGACGAGCCCGACCCTAGCGTAACGCTGAAAGGGACCTTAATTCCAAAATTCGAGACCATGCGAGTGCTTGGAGTTCACATGTACAAGGATGGATCGGGAGCTGCCACCATACCGAGACTCCAACGGACACTATCACAACTCACGCACCTCGTCAAGAGGATCGCGAATCAAAGAAACGAACTCAAAGAGCACGACACACTACTTATAATGCAAGCTCTGTTCAGCAGCCGCATCACGTACGGCACGCCGTACCTGAATTCGAAAACCGCTGAAATTGAAAAACTTATTATCATGATAAGAAAGGCCACTAAAGTAGCCCTGGGACTTCTGCTAATGGCCTCTACCACACGTCTCCTAAAGATGGGCGTCCACAACACGTGGCAAGAGCTCATCGAAGCGCATAGGAACAATCAGAAATCAGCTGGAGAGGCTCAAGCTGACGACCACGGGGAGGTCGGTGCTCCGGTACCTCAACTACAGCGACACGTTCACCGCCGATGCAGACCGGGAAAAGCGCATCCCGCTGTACATTAGAGAGTCGCTGTCCATCGCACCTATTCCACGCAGCATGCATCCTACTTTCCACAAAAGTAGACGCAAGGATAGAGCTAACGCTATTCGACGAAAGTTCAAGCAAGACCTAGACGCCCGCTACATTGACGCGGCCAAGTATCCGCATAGAAACGCGTACGCTGTCAGCGTCGTCTATTCTCAAGGCCGAGAATTAGCGTCGGCCACGGTCAATGTACTCAATTTAGACGCCGCCGAAGAATTGGCAATCGCTCTAGAAACCACAACATGTGCAGACGCCGCGGTGATTTTCACTGACTCACAAGCCGCTTGCAAGAATTTTGCTAAGGGCCGCATCTCAGCCAATGCCATCAATATTTTGAAACGGCGAAGCACTCCACTCTCATACACTTGTGTATTATGAGTGCCAGGACACGAGGGTCTGGAGGGAAATGAAGCGGCCCACGCCGCTGCCCGCGAGCACGTCAGCCGGGCTGCGCCCTGCCCACAGGACATTCGACCCGTCGTTGAAGAGCCGGAAGCTGTTCAAAACACCTACTCGTCGTTACTCCAGCATTACAGACTGGAGCGACGAGTATACCCTCCACCACACCCAAAACTGACAAAAGAGGAAAGCGTAATACTGAGATGCCTGTAAAACAGCACATACACACATGGGGCCCTAATGCACCGTCTCGACTCAACGAGATATAGCTCTATGTGCCCGCTTCGGAACGTACCGGACACCCTAGCGCACTTGCTTCTTGCATGCCAGTGTATCGCCAGACGTCATATGCAACAACACACGACTGATAACGAACCAGGACGGTCGAACGAAGACCTAACCGGAACGTCGGAGGCGAAGCTCGCCCTCGAGGACCTGGAAGAGCAACAACAGCTCGTCGCCAGGGCCAAGAGGGCAGTAGAAGCCACAGGGTTCCTGGACAAAGGAGCCCTCCCACCTCAGGGTGACACCGGGCATTGTTCGGGCACTGTTTCGAAAATAAACGTTGACTTCTCTCTCTATTGCTTTATTTATTTATTTGATTTTTATTGTCACGTAATATATTCAATCAATCAATCAATCAATCAATCAATTTTCAATCAACTTTCGCTTCTAAAAAGAGAGGATTCACGGGGGAGGGCCTTTAGATTCATAGGTGTGGACTTTAAAAACATGTCTGGAACCCATACTCTTTCTAGAAAAGCGAACACTTCAAAATATAAATAATGTTAAATATGATGAAGACAGGGCACCATTGTTTCACAAAATGCGGGTGATACCTTTTGATCATTTACGAGAGCAAAAGACTGCACTTACCGTCCATAACAACATTCATTACAACGTGCCCTTTGTTTGTTTGTTTGTTTGTTTGTTGCCTGTATGTGCTGGCACATATCAACTCTGGGAGATTGGCCATGAAATCAAGTAGTAGCCTATATGGGATACACTGATTGAAAGCCTATTGCTAAAAGGACAAAAATAATAAAAGAGTAAAAATAATAAAGTGTATATTATAATAAAATAAAAATAAAACAAATATGAATCAATAAGAGAAAAGGTGAGCTAATACCATATAAGAAGAATGAAATTTTCAGTGGACCAGACAGTTTATTTATTGTTTTATTTATTTATTTATTTGTTTACCTATTTATTCAGAAATACCCTGCTTCGCTCAAAGGCGTGTAAGCGGGAGGGGGGGCTACAGCTTTGAAAAAAAAGAAGTCTTTGTTATGACAGCACGCTTCGCCACAAGACAATGGATTCCACTCTTGTACAGTATGAACAAAAAAAGAATTAGCATAAAGGTTCGTTCCAGTCCGGTATTCTTGAATCATAAGGTCATGATCAAACCGTCTAGACAGATAATGCGGTGGTTTAAGGTAAGAGTCTTTATTAATGCCAGTCTTCTTATGGTATACCTGAAATAACAATTTCAAACGCAATTTTCTTCTGCGAGAGGAGAGCGCTTCCCATCCCAGCTCGTTTTTCATTTCAGTACAGCTGTGCCCTTGCTTATACCGACTGAGAACGAACCTCGCCGCTCTGTTCTGTATTTCCTCGATCAGATCAATCGAGGACTTTTGGCGTGGATCCCACACACAACATCCATATTCCAAAATCGGGCGGACAAATGAAATATACGCGGTACTTTTCAGGACAGCAGGGGAGGATCTCAGACTTCGTTGAATAATGTTTAGGGCTCAGGCAGCTTTCGCAACTACAGCGTGCATATGCGCATTCCATGAGCAGTCGCTCGTAAGTGTTACACCCAAGTATTTATACATTGATTGATGATCAATGGCGTCACCATTCAAAAAGTAACGCGCTTCATCTTTTTTCTTTTTTAGTAAAGACACGTGCAGACATTTTTTTCACATTAAGTTGCATTTTCCACTAATCACACCATTGCACAATTCGGGTAAGGTCAGCCTGCAATTCCATGCGATCCTGTTCATTTTTTTTATTTTTCTGTACACAACTGAGTCGTCAGCAAATAAACGTATTCGAGAAGTAATACCACCAGGAATATCATTAATGTGAACTAAAAACAGTAGTGGCCCTAAAACGAACCCTTGAGGAACATCCGATGTTACTTCCACCGTAGAAGTAGTAGTACCATTGAGAATGACACATTGTCGACGCTGTGATAGATAACAGGCTATCCTGTTATCTATCACAGCGATAACAGTTGAGTTTACCTCAACTCAGATTATCTCAGATTGGGTACGGCGGACCCAACATTGCCATGGCGCCTAGCAGAAAGCTGTTTTTCGTACTGCAGGGTTTGCTGGGAATCGCCGGTGGTTTACCAACGACTTGTCAGGTGTGCCACGAGGTGCGCCAAGCCAACGATGCATACCAGCTTTTTAAGTCAGTCTAGTCATCATATCAACTAGCGCCACTGCATGATAGCGTGGAACTTCTGGCGACACCTATCGACCAACGAGGCGTGACGTCATCAACAGCCGAGGATATAAAACAGATGACTCACGACTACCACTTCATTGGGCATGGCGGACCCGCAATGCCATGACGCTAAGCAGGAAACTGTTTTTCATACTGCAGGGTTTGCTGGGAATCGCCGCTGGTTTACCAGTGACTTGTCAGGTGTGCCACGAGGTGCGCCAAGCCAACAAAGCACACCAACTTTTCCATTCGGTCTCGTCATCAAATCAACTAGCGCCATCGCATGATAGCGCGGAACTTCTGGCGACACCCATCGACCAACAAGACGTGACGTCATCAACAGCGGAGGATATAAAACAGATGCCTCACGACTACCACTTCATTGGGCATGGCGGACCCGCAATGCCCTGATGCTAAGCAGGAAACTGTTTTTCGTACTCCAGGGTTTGCTGGGAATCGCCGCCGGTGTACCAATGACTTGTCAGGTGTGCCACGAGGTGCGCCAAGCCAACGATGCATAGCCAGCTTTTCAATTCGGTCTCGTCATCAAATCAACTAGCGCCATCGCATGATAGCGCGGAACTTCTGGCGACACCTATCGACCAACGAGGCGTGACGTCATCAACAGCCGAGGATATAAAACAGGTGCCTCACGACTACCACTTCATTGGGCATGGCGGACCCGCAATGTCATGACGCTAAGCAGGAAACTGTTTTTCGTACTGCAGGGTTTGCTGGGAATCGCCGCCGGTTTACCAACGGCTTATCAGGTGTGCCACGAGGTGGGCCAAGCCAACGAAGCATACCAGCTTTTCAATTCGGTCTCGTCATCAAATCAACTAGCGCCATCGCATGATACCGCGGAACTTCTGGCGACACCTATCGACCAACGAGACGTGACGTCATCAACAGCCGAGGATATAAAGCAGGTGCCTCACGACTACCACTTCATTGGGCATGGCGGACCCGCAATGCCATGACGCCAAGCAGGAAACTGTTTTTCGTAGAGCAGGGTTTGCAGGGAATCGCCGCCGGTTTACCAATGACTTGTCAGGTGTGCCACGAGGTGCGCCAAGCCCACGATGCATACCAGCTTTTCAATTCGGTCTCGTCATCAAATCAACTAGCGTCATTGCATGATAGCACGGAACTTCTGGCGACACCTATCGACCAACGAGACGTGACGTCATCAAAAACCGAGGATATAAAACAGATGCCTCACGACTACCACTTCACTGGGCATGGTGGACCCGCAATGCCATGACGCTAAGCAGGAAACTGTCTTTCGTACTGCAGGGTTTGCTGGGAATCGCCGCCGATTTACCAACGACTTGTCAGGTGTGCCACGAGGCGCGACAAGCCACTGATGCATACCAGCTTTTCAATTCGGTCTCGTCATCAAATCAACTAGCGCCATCGCATGATAGCGCGGAACTTCTGGCGATACCTATCGACCAACAATACGTGACGTCATCAACAGCCGAAGATATAAAACAGATGCCTCATGACTACCACTTTATTGGGCATGGTGGACCCGAAATGCCATGACGCCTAGCAGGAAACTGTTTTTTGTGCTGCAGGTTACTTCTCTTTACTGTATACGTTTCGAAGTGACTGCCTTGGCCTAGTGGTTCTGCTGTGCCCTAAATGGTGCTATAGCATTGCTTATGAATGTATGCTTATGCTGAATTTGCTGTTGTGCGGTGACGTGGAAGTGAACCCTGGACCTACACAAAAAGAAAATTTTGAAAAGGTGCTTCAGGGCCAGAAGGCCTTGCAATGTGGCTTAAATGAATTAAGGACAGAAAAAGCGGACATAAAAAAACACGATAGAAAAACTTACTTATAAAGTGTTCGAAAGTAGTCCTGAACCCTTCCTTCCTTCAGGACAAGCCGATTAAGTACAGGCAGTTCTACAGTCAGTAGAGCATGTCATACACTTTCAGGCCAACTTAAAGATCTAGAGGACCGAAGCAGACGATCTAATTTGATAGTTCATGGAATACCCAGATCATCCGATGAAACCCTACAAATCAATCAACCGATGGAAACAGAAACGTCGCTTAAGGATAAAGTTGTGAAAGACGTGTTCAAAGTTAAACTTGGCGTGAAATGTAGATCCATTGGTCGCATTCATCGACTTGGACATCACAAAGGCAAGCGCCTAGTGATCATATACCTCCAAGATTTATACGGAAAAAAGGAAATCTTCACTTATGTAAAGAAGCTAAAAGGCAGCTCAATATTCGTCAAGAATGACTACTCCGCAATAGCATTAACAAAACAAAAACTACTCTGTGAAAGTGCTAAAAGTAAAAAGCAACTCGGGAAGAAGGTCTCGCTTATTCACGACAGACTAAGAATAGATAAATAATACTTTTATTTGGATGAAACGCTGAACAAACGTATTAAAGCAACAAAACCCGCACAGTACACGCACGTAAAATGTCAGTGCGATAATACATCGACATTATGTTGCTACCGACAAGTGTCACAGAACGAGCGCTAAAAATGAGCGCGCCGCCAAATTCTTGCGACAACGGGCGGGAGAAACGCCGCGAGGTCAAAAGAAAAAAAAAGAAAAAAAAGCATCCAGGGCTCCCCGGGCGCGCGACGCCTCTCCTCTCGGAAGCGGCGAAGCGATGAACCTCCTCATCGCACAGCGGCGGCCGGGCAAGCGCTCGATTTTTCCAGAACGAAGGAGGCGTGGCCACGCCGAGCTGAGTCATCCGACGTGGAGGGCAGACAAACCGTCTCGCCTCTCCCCAGCCTTCGCTGCGTATCGCGCCGACTGAAATGACGAGAAATTTCTGTAAGGATGGCGCGGAAGGTATTTAATCGAGCGGCCGAGACGAGAAAGCAGGAGGAGACGGAAGTGAGCGCCAGAGAGCGCGTAGGGATTGCGCCGTGTAGTCGGCGAAGGTTCTGCCCGTAGAGACAAAGCGGGAGATGAAGAGGATTTCCACCTGAGGGGTGACGACTCGAGCTACAGGCAAGAGTGTGTGTTTACCGCTATCGAGCGAAGAAACGTGGCGACAGCTGCGGGTGTGAAGCCGACGTGTTCCGGCGAAGGAGTTGAAGTTTGAAGAGTGGCCAATTGAAGATGGAAGGTTTCCTGGAAGAGAAACTTCGAGGGCTGCGGAACGACAACAACGCTGGACTTTGAGTGAGTGATTCTCGGACGAGTATCATTCAGACTTTTGTTCCAAGAACTTTGGACTGGATAGGTTTGCTATCTCTTTAGTCTTTAAGTGTCTTGGTCGTTCAATGCATGCGACTGCATTGTAGTGCGTATCGTTGTCTGTGTCCGTTGTTTTGAGTGTGGCTGATTGTACCGTGTAGTACGTTGTTTGATTGGTGACGTATTGTATGTAACTATTGTGGAGTGTGCATTTTTGTGTTTTGTTTTCGATCTGCCATTATTGAGAATATAATTTGTTTGTTTATCAACTCTCGGCTCTGACTTGTTCTTTGGGCCACAGCCGGCGTCCGCTGGCGCGCCAAAAAGGACCACTTCAAAATTGTCCACGCTTTCGTGGTGCGGTTCGGGGGGCCGATACTTCGGCTCTTGGAATTAGCCCGGCGATCGCCTCCCTAATAAACGGGACATGTGTGACAATTATTCTGGCGTCCGCGATACAGGACCTTTTTGGTGCACAGTGTGTCCAAAGTAGTGAGAAAGAGCCTCGAGTTGTTGATAGTGCTATCGGAACGATTTTGTGTGTTGTTCAGTGTTCTCGTTAACGAGTGTAGGGGAGTGTTCCGATAGACTGATTTAGGCAGATACTTTTTGCACGCGGCAAGGTTTTATTTGAGAGTTGCGAGACACCATGGATCTCGAAAAGTTAGTTGCTCTGGGTGAGAAGATGGGTCTTTCTGGCGCCGAACTACGGAAGTGGGTCACCCAGAGGGAAAAAGAAGAAAAAGAGAGGGTCAAAGAGGAAAAGGCAGCTGAGCTGGAAAGGGAAAAGCTGGCGGTCGAAAGAGCCAAAGCGGAAAAAGAAGCTGAGTTGGAGAGAGAGAGGTTGGCAGCTGAAAGGGCGAGAGAAGAAAGAGAAGCAAAGGAGCGACAGCTGAAAGAAGAAAGAGAGGCAAAAGAGCGACAGCTGAAAGAAGAAAGAGAGCTGCAATTGAAGTTGAGCTGGAGAAAGAAAGACTGGCAGCTGAGAGGGCGAAAGAAGAAAGAGAGGAAAGGGAACGGCAGCGACAGCACGAGATGGAACTCGAGCGGCTCCGTTTGCAACAGCGAAGTGAAACTCCTGTCCAAGCTAGAGTTGAAAGCAGCGAACGGGAAGATCACGGCTTCCGCTTGAACCCAAGCAAGCTGCTCGTAGCGTTTGATGAAAGGAAGGACGACCTAGACGCGTACCTCCACAGATTTGAGACGATTGCGAGGAGCCAGAATTGGCCGGAACAGCAATTGCCAACTGCTTTGAGTACTTGCTTGAGTGGTGAAGCGCTCAGTGTGTACGGTAGGCTGACGCCGACCGATGCAGCCAACTACGCAAAGGTGAAAGCTGCTTTGTTGAAGCGATTTAGATTCACTGTGGAAGGATTCCGGGACAGATTTCGGACAGGAAAACCAGCTGACGGTGAGACAGCTACGCAGTATGCCGCCCGACTTTGCCATTATTTCGACAGATGGATTGAACTTTCAGGGACAGCGCAGGAGTACGATGAACTTAGAGAGCTGCTAATTAGAGAACAATTTCTTACTAGTTGCCACCCAAGCCTGTCACTGTACTTGAAAGAGAGGAAGGCTGACTCACTTGAAGACATGCTTGAATTGGCTGATCAATTCTTGGAAGCGCAAGGTGGAACTAATTTGGCCAAGGTCAAGAAGGAGTGTCCCGATGATTCGAAGAAATTGGCTCCCGAAGAAAAGAGGCGTGCACCAGAGAACATTCCGCGATGTTTTCTGTGTAACCGAGTGGGTCATCGCGCGAAAAACTGTCGAACGGTCTTTACGAGCTCTACGGCAGTAAAATTTTTCAAGTGTGGTCAGACTGGGCACAAAGCAGACGCTTGTCGGAACGGAGTGAGTCAAACTCACCAGGTATCCTGTGTGCAAGTGGCACCGAAATCCGATAATAATGCCGTCACCGACGGATTCGTAGAATTGAAAAATGGGAAGAAAATTCCTATTGTTGGTGCTGTAATGTCAAAACAGCCAACCGATGTTATGAAAGGAATGCCAACGCTGCCTGGAAAAGTTGCGGACAAAAAGATCACGGTGTTAAGGGATACAGGCAGCTCCACTGTTATCGTGAGGAGAGATTTGGTACGGGAAAGCGAGTTAACCGGCAAAACGAAACCGGTTTGCTTAATTGACCGTACAGTTCGGATGCTTCCCGAAGCAGAGATTGAGGTGGAAACTCCGTACTTCCGCGGGAAAGTTACCGCTCTATGTATGACGACCCCCCTTTACGACCTTGTCATCGGAAACATCGACGGGGCGCGAGGGCCAAGTGATCCAGAATGTTTGGGAGAAGACCCGAAGATAGAGCCCTCGCAAACACGGCGGCCGCGAGATACAGTGGAGCAGCATCCCGTGACGGATCTCACTAGAGCCCAAGGTGAAGCTGCGGCGCAAGAGACAGCGAAGGAAAAGACGATCGTGTCGAATAAGTTCACGGGCCGAGCAACCGGACTTACGTCGGCACGACCTCAACCGACCGACAGTGTAAAGGAGACGGAGTTGGCCAGCCGGGCAAAATTTAGAGGCATGATCAAGCGGGAAAATAAACAGACAGGACCCGTCGAATGTAATGACGCGTTAACAGTGTCAGAAGTGATAACGATGGCTGAGACGCCGCCTCAGATACCGGCGTTGGAAAGGGCTCGCCGAAAAAGAACGTGGAAACACAAGAAAAGATCGAGCGAGCACCGCAAAAAGGGGCGCAAGCGCTGCTCGAAGTACTCAGGATAAGCACTGAGGTCGAATCAGAATGTGTTGGACAGTGCTGAGTGCCATATGTTGTGTTAATGTTGTGTTATCCTGTGTCACACGTGTCGAAGTGTTGTGCTGTGATGTGATGTATAGTATTGGACCATTGTTGTATTGAGGGAACTTTGTACATTTGTATTATTGGGAATGTGTGGTGCAGTGTTGTACTCATGTGCTTGTGGTTGTGTTTTCACGTGTTGTGTAATTGAATCACAATGACCAATCGTATTGAGTGATATATTTTGAATGTGAAGTGTCATGAGCGACGGATTGTGTTACAGTCTGTGAGAATGTGTGGTGACTGTTCGCGCTCGTTTGTGTGGTTTCGAATATTATGAGATAATATTCTTAAAGTGGGGGGCAGTGTCACAGAACGAGCGCTAAAAATGAGCGCGCCGCCGAATTCTTGCGACAACGGGCGGGAGAAACGCCGCGAGGTCAAAAGAAAAAAAAAGAGAAAAAAAGCATCCAGGGCTCCCCGGGCGCGCGACGCCTCTCCTCTCGGAAGCGGCGAAGCGATGAACCTCCTCACCCCACAGCGGCGGCCGGGCAAGCGCTCGATTTTTCCAGAACGAAGGAGGCGTGGCCAGGCCGAGCTGAGTCATCCGACGCGGAGGGCAGACAAACCGTCTCGCCTCTCCCCAGCCTTCGCTGCGTATCGCGCCGACGAAATGACGAGAAATTTCTGGAAGGTGGCGCGGAAGGTATTTAATCGAGCGGCCGAGACGAGAAAGCAGGAGGAGACGGAAGTGAGCGCCAGAGAGCGCGTAGGGATTGCGCCGTGTAGTCGGCGAAGGTTCTGCCCGTAGAGACAAAGCGGGAGATGAAGAGGATTTCCACCTGAAGGGTGACGACTCGAGCTACAGGCAAGAGTGTGTGTTTACCGCTATCGAGCGAAGAAACGTGGCGACAGCTGCGTATGTGAAGCCGACGTGTTCCGGCGAAGAAGTTGAAGTTTGAAGAGTGGCCAATTGAAGACGGGAGGTTTCCTGGAAGAGAAACTTCGAGGGCTGCGGAACGACAACAACGCTGGACTTTGAGTGAGTGATTCTCGGACGAGTATCATTCAGACTTTTGTTCCAAGAACTTTGGACTGGATAGGTTTGCTATCTCTTTAGTCTTTAAGTGTCTTGGTCGTTCAATGCATGCGACTGCATTGTAGTGCGTATCGTTGTCTGTGTCCGTTGTTTTGAGTGTGGCTGATTGTACCGTGTAGTACGTTGTTTGATTGGTGACGTATTGTATGTAACTATTGTGGAGTGTGCATTTTTGTGTTTTGTTTTCGATCTGCCATTATTGAGAATATAATTTGTTTGTTTATCAACTCTCGGCTCTGACTTGTTCTTTGGGCCACAGCCGGCGTCCGCTGGCGCGCCAAAAAGGACCACTTCAAAATTGTCCACGCTTTCGTGATGCGGTTCGGGGGGCCGATACTTCGGCTCTTGGAATTAGCCCGGCGATCGCCTCCCTAATAAACGGGACATGTGTGACAACAAGATGCGTTTAAAAGCCCTAAACAAGTCCGAATATTCAATGTAAATGCCAACAGTGTGAAAAACGAAACTGAATCCTTAGAAATTTTGTTGCTACAGTATGATCCACATGTAGCTGCCTTAAGAGAAACCTGGCTGAATGAGGAGATATGTGACAATGACATATTCCCTCCTTCTTACACAGTATTTCGTAAAGATCGGCAAGCTAGGGGCAGAGGCGTGGCTATCTTAGTTAAAGATAGTTTTCAGGCGATTTTATTAGATGACGTAGTAGGTATCGAAAGCCTGCATGTTAAAATCTCTAGCTGGGGCCAGAGTTTCATGTTGTACGTACTTTATAGACCTCCAGATGCCACAATGGATGTATTAGAGACGCTCAGTATTGAAATGTTATTGCACGAAAATAAGAAAAGTGTTCTCGGTGCATTTAACCTGTCGGCAGTATATTGGCAAGGCTTTGTTGCCAGTAGCTAATATTATAAACATGTTAGCACTATGTTAAATATTATGTTAAGGTATAATTTAATGCAGGTAGTTCATGAATCAACTCGTGTAAAGAACTCGCCTTGCTGTGTGTTAGACCAGGCGTTCATCAGTCTTGAATTTTCTGTTTGCACTGTAGAAGTGGAGCCAGGGCTCTCTGATCATCATCTCGTAAGCGTATCATTACCGCTTCAACCACTTAAAAAGTATAAGCACGTCTCTGCACGTTCTTTTAAGGAATTTTCTCATGCCAATGACCCAAGCATTATCGATTACTTGCAAAACTGTTTGATTGATTTCGAGGACAACAACGCTCAATTACTTTGGAACAAGTTTTAGGATATTCAGGATTCATAAGTTTAAAAGAAAGTGCGACGCGAACAATACACATCAAACAACGTAAATTGGATAATAAATAGATGTCAACACATTTACTCGCTGCAATAAAAGAAAAGTAACTTGCTTGGGACACAATGTAAGCGTTATCCTAACTGTTCAGACTTGCGAGCCAAATTTAAGCAAAGCAGAAACAAGGTAATGCTATGATTCGCTCGGCTGAAAGAACCCATTTCTGAGCCAAGTTTAAGGATGCCAGTAACAGCAGCAAAAAAACCTGGGCTATAATTAACACCTTTAGAGACGTAAACACTCGCGTCATTATTTTGAATAACTTTTTTTCGAGTCAAGCCAATAACGCACAGGAGATTGCTGATGAATATAACGACCTTTTTTCTCGAACAATAAAAACACAAATTCCCAGGTAGGCCCGTGCACTTTACGTCACAGTGTTAGCGAATCGGCTTATCTACCTTCAATCTAGCAAGAGGACTTACGATTTATTATTTTCAGTTTGAAGTGTAAAAAATCTGCTGTTATTGATGATGCTTCTACAACTGACTTGCGCCATACATTTGAATGCACCCATGAAGGTTCTGCTAGCATTACTAAATCGCAATATTTCTAGTGGAGACATTCCCATAAACTTCAAAACATCAATTGTTATACCTCTACACGCAAGCGGTGCACGTGATAAACTTGAAAATTACCGTCCTATATCAATTCTGCCTTCTATAGCACAAATACTAGAAAAACATTTGTTGTTAACGATGACAAGCTTTCTCGATAGTCACAACATCTTATCACCTTGCCAGTATGGTTTTCGACAGGGGAAAAGCACTCAGACACCATTGGAAGACTTCTGTGATCAGTTGAACGAGGCGTTCGATAACAATAAAGTTGCCTGTGCGCTCCTTCTTGACTGCAGCAAGACTTTCGATAGTGTCCATCATACCTTGTCATTGGATAAACTTTTTCAGTTAGGGTTTGGGGGAGCTTTCTGGTCTTTGTTGGCAAATTTCCTCCAAGACAGGCGTCAACTTGTATCCGTTGAACAATATCACAGCGCGTTCCAAATCATCAAAACAGGCATTCCACAGGGATCAATTCTTAGTCCGCTGCTATTCAATATTTTTGTAAATAACCTTCACAGCGCGATACCCGTTTCTCTATATCAATACGCCGACGACACTGTGATCGTGACGACTGCAAACAACTTTTATGAGGCGATTACTCTTCCTCTGTTAGCTGCCACTATAGCCATGGATTGATTTCGAGACAACTTTATTAATATAAATGTGTCTAAAACTAATCTAATCTGCCTCCATAATCTGCCTCCAAAGAAAGTAACCCTTGACTATTCTTTCATTTTGCATTGTTCTGACTGTTCATCCTGCTCTTGTAGGCCACTACAGTATTCATCTGTTGTGAAATACTTTGGCTTATACATTGACAGTGACCTTTCCTGGATAGTCATCTGGGCAAAAGAGTACGCGCTGTGTCATGTCTATTAAATAACATAAGATACAACATGCCGTTTTCAGTACGTAAGATGATAGCACACGCTTTAGGTTACAGTATACTGCGTTACGGAATAATCATTTACGGACACTGTGCTGTCCGATGGCACAATAGAATAAACAGAATATTGCGTTCGATTTTAAAAATTGTATTTTACGACGTGGACATGAATTCTGAGAAAGACATTTTCAAAACGCTGTTTATGCCAAACTTCAATGATCTGTTAATTGAAACGGTTGTTTTAAAACATTTCTGGTCCAAAGAATTCCCGGTTCCGTATGTCACTTCTCGTTCTTTAAGGCCCAAAGTACGTTACTGGAGGCCGCGGTGTTCAACAAAGTATGAAACCAGAATACGAGCCTATATGTCCTAACCTATATCAACGTACTACCCGCCCCCCCCCCCGCTGTTTTCGCACAAAAACAAAATACAAAGTAAAGAAACTGCTACGGCGTATCTGTATACAATTGCAATGCATGTCGTGTGTTATTTCGTGTGTAAAGGTGAGGCCAAGTACCTTGGCCTCACCTTTACTAGCGATCTGAGATAGGGATGCCCACGTTTCTAACGTTACAGCTACCGCACTGAAACGACTTTTTTTTCTGAGATGATGCCTTCGACTAGCACCTTCTGAAAATAAACTGTTAGCCTACAACACGTACGTGAGATCTGTTCTTGAATATGCGAACATTCTTTGGTTCCCGTACACAAAAAAACATATTGCGAAGCTAGAAGGCGTGCAAAGAAAAGCTGTTCGATTTATTCTTAACAAGTTTAGGCAAACAGACTCACCAACTGAAATGCTCGAAGAAGCGGGCATGCTAACGCTGCAAAAACGAGCAAGACTAGCACGCCTACGATTTATGTACCAGCTACGCCATAAGCAAACCAACATCGATGCCTCCAGATACATTACACTTCAACAATCACGACCCACCCGTAAGAAGCACCCTGAAGTGCTACAAGAATACGCATTCCGTACGGAATGTTTCAAACACTCATTCTTCCCAGCATCAATAAGGGAATGGAACAGCTTAGCAGCTATGATTACTAGCGGCGATGGCGTAGTGGATGCGGCGATGGCGTAGTGGTTAGAGCATCCGCCTCGCATGCAAGAGGTCCGTGGTTCAAATACCGGTACCGCGCAGTTCCCAACCGGATAAAAAAAAAATCCGCGTGTTGATGGAACTGCACTAAGAGGCCTGGGGTGCGGCCTCACCGGCAAACACCGCCGAGAACGCACTCCCTCACCAGAGAAGGATTGGCCACCCTGGTGCAGTATCTGGCCACTACCTCCCACATGCTTACGATTACTAGCAGCAATTCTTTAAATATTTTTTCACGTCTTGTTGAAGAACATTTGCGTTTGGAACCCTAACATTGCGCTATTGTGGTCATCTTTGCAAAATCCATTGCTTTAGACTGTGTTATTTTGACTGTTTCACACTGTAATCATTTGGATATAGTACAATTACTATTAGAACTTTGTTGTTAGAATTTGGTTAGAATTTGTTTGAATTTGATTGTTAGAAATTGTGAGAAATTGGTAGCATCAATGTAACGCGTATCCTAAACGATGTATAACTTACGGATGTTTTTATTGTGTGCTTTTATTGTGTGTTTTCCCGATGTCCTTTCTGCGAAAATCCCGACAAGGGATTGGCAGTATTTTTAAATAAATAAATAAAATAAATATACACTCATTTGCAATGCTGGATGCTGAACAATCATCCAGTGTGGTACTTTGCTTAGGAAGCATATGCTATAATTCTCTTCTTTTTTCTTTTACACCTTGTCACTTTCAATTGCTGTAACTGTTGTATAATGCTTGTAACTATTGCTTGTATGCCCTGTTGTTTTTAATCTTATATGAACGTTGTTTTTCGTCCTATCATTCCTGTTACGCCATGAAGTACAATCCTGTAACGCGTCCGCTTTGTTTTGCTGTCTGCTAGGCTCTACCACTCAAGCCACGAATTGGCTTTGACAGGCCTAGTCACATGTACTGTTTCATATGAAGAAATAAAAGGTATTTTTATAGTTATTATGTGTCACTATTGCCTAGATAATTTCGTCCCTAATAAACTAAAGAAAGTTAAAAAGAAAACGCCTTGGATGAATCGGAAGATCATTAAACTAAAACGCAGGAGAATGTGATTTAAAAGAAACATGTGCATATTGACAAAATAAGGCAGATGCAAGATGAACTCGCTCGTGCACTTCGCGCAGCAAAAGATTATTATTTCAAAATATCGCTTCCTAACTTCATAAAAAATGAGCCTGATAAGTTATGGCACTACATTAAAGATAGCAAGAAACCGGATACTCAAACATCAGTTGACGGGAAGCCGGTGACAGATAAGTGTGAGATTGCTCAACACTTCAACAACTATTTTCAAAGTGTATTCTCTAGCGCAACTGTATGCGCGTGTGACGGAACATACTCCAAACTATTAGATACAAGTTTTGTATCGTATGCTGCGGTATTTAATATGCTTCTTAACTTGAAAACGAAGAGTTCAATGGTCCTGATGAAATCCCTAACATATCTCTCAAGCGATATGCCGAGCTTCTTGCAAACTTTCTTGTAATTTTGTTTCGTGTCTCAGTCATTACTGTACAACTGCCTATTAACTGGAATACAGCCCGGGTTTTTCCTGTGTTCAAGAAAGGCGACAGGACACTTATTAAATTATCGTCCGATTTCACTGACATCCCAATGCTGCAAACTTGTGGAACATATTATAGCCAACTATGTTCATGAATTTGTAGAAAATTATGCTGCACTAACAGAACAGGCTTTCGAAAAAGTTATTCAGCGATAACCCAACTAATAACAGTAGCTCACTCGTTCGCTTCATCTCTTGATTCTAATGGCCAAGTAGATGTAATATTTCTTGATTTTAGGAACGCTTTCGACAAAGTTGTGCACAATCAACTAATCATAAAGCTTAGAATTTTTGGCGTCCCTGAGCACTTCATCAGATGGATTTCTGCTTACCTGACTAACAGGAAGCAATATTTTGACATTGGAGGTGAACGTTCTGAAAGTTTGCCAGTCACTTCAGGGGTGCCACAGGGCAGTGTCCTAGGCCCCCTGCTTTTCTTGGTTTATATTAACGATATTGTTAGCGTAGTAAACCCTGGTGTTAAAATTTGATTATTTGAAGATGACTGCGTATTATTCGAAGAAATTTTTCATCTTGATGATCAGGTTGGGTTAAATAGAAATTTAAATAACGTATTGCAGTGGTGCGAAAAATGGCGAATGGTTTTGAACGCTGATAAAACCGTACTGCTCCCTATAACGCGTAAAAAATCACCCTTATCTTTTACTTACCAGCTTGGTTCTTCGCCACTTAGGCAGGTCGATAACTATAAATACTTGGGTGTTACAATAACAACTACCTTATTGTGGAATAAACATATAAATATTATTTCCTCCTCTACGTTCAGAAAGCTTTGCATTATAAAACATAAGCTTTATAATGCCCCAAGCAATGTTAAATTACTGACCTATTATTCTTTAATAAGACCTGAATTAGAATACGCGAGTGCAGTATGGGACCCATACACTCAAACTAACTTCACGTGCCTGGAAAGAATACAAAGGAAAGCCGTTCGATTGATTTTTAAGAAGTTCTCACGCTTCGACTCTCCTGAAATAATGAAGGTTAATGGCATTTCCCTTCTTATCACCCGTCGAAAACAGATAAGAATTGACCTTCTTTCTCTTCTTCTGAATCACAAACTTGCGATTGACCCATCGCCGTACCTGAGATCATAATCAACCAGACCCACAAGGCATAATTGCGCCAAATCTCTGACATCCTATTTCTGCAGGACAGACGCTTATAAGCACGGTCTCAGATTGGAACGGAACAACTCGTACACCCTCATAAAATCTATTTCTCCTTCGCTCTAGATAGCATTGTTTTGAAAATTCAGGTTTCTTATCTTTTATTACAGCGTTTTTCTTTTCTTTTCGTTTTCTTTTTCAGCTTGTATGTGCTGTACTTATTGTATACCTGTGTACTCATTACATTCTTGGCTTGAATGGTGAAAATGATTGTGTTTATTGTTTTTCATTTATTATGTATTTAGTTCTACTTTAATCGCACAACCTATGAAGTACAAATTTGTGGTGTTTTTTTCCCTCTTTTGTCTGGTACATGCGTTATTATGAAATAATGTGCTATGTCGTTCCTTGTGTTCACTATGAGTGTATGAAACACTCACCCAAAGCAATCTTATTGCCACTTATTGTTCCAACTATGTCCCCTTGTAACTGCCCACCTGCTTGGACCTAAAGGTCTGCAGTGTGTAATAAATAAAATAAATGAAATCTCACTCCGTCAAAATTGAATGAATATGCGACTTTCATTCACATTATCACAAGTATTCGTCTCAAATATATTTAATCAGGCATTATGGTGACATTCACTTAGACTCTTGAATGAAATTGCATACGGCATCATATACGTTTTTGTGGCAATGTCCCATGCCAGAGAAATTGAAACTAAGAACATTATCTGCAGTCATATATTGATATTTTCATCTAAAAGGGCGATTCTGTCTTCGGAACATAGAGCACATCCCCGACAGTCGGCAGAATACTTGGCATCCCACACCTCACCCCGCATTACATCAATTGGTTCTCGGCACATATGGGACCATTGGAGGGGTCGCTAACAAGCCTCAACGAGACGGCACGCGAAGCTGGCAAGACCTCCATGGGAGCCCGGACTCCCTCTCGGCAGGATGGGAGATCGAATGCGACCCCCTCATCACTTATAACGATCTCACGCTGCACTACCTGTTTATTAAGCGAACTATTCCACTACCACACAAAGCCCACAATAAAGCGCAAGTCACGTTCAGGCAGCTCCAGACAGGCACATACCTATGTCTGGCATTCTTGCACAAAAACTTTCCGGCGCACACCCTCACGATGCGTGTCGCTATTGTGAAGATACAGCTAGTTTAGCTCACGGGCTATTTGGTTGCTGCCTAGCACCGGGGACCAGGATCACTTAGGAAGAGTGGGACTGAGCTCTACGCTGCTCTGACCTTGAAGCACAGCTCTGGGCTGTCCATTGGGCGCGCGACGTGGCGGAGGGGCAAGGTCTCTCAGTGCCGACGTGGGAGAGGCTCGTTGCGCGCTAAACGCATGCACCTAGGGACCACAATAAAGTTTTTCATTCATCTTCTTCCCGCATCACCAGACATGCCAAACTACAAAGTCTGAATCTTTCACCTACTAAGAATGCTTATGAAAAACTATTATTACAATGTGCAGGTGTCAAGATAAGAAATAGTATCCCAAACTGAATAAAAAAAGCAAAAGTTTTTTTCCTGTGCCCTGAAAGAGTACTTTCATGAAAATTAACAGTTACACTAGCACATACTTTTGCTGCAATCTCTGCTTCATGACATATTGATTGTATATAGCACGTGACATTTTTGCACACCTGTACGTGTTTATATTTGATCTAAAGCATACAAATATTAGGCCACATATATACACACGTCGTTGCGCGGTACTGCTATTGCCCTATCCCATATAAGATTCATTTTCATGTTTTGCTTCATTATTTCTCGTAACGGTTGAAGTGTACTCTTTCTTTACTTGGGCTTTGTTGAACAACCTGTTCCTTTATATTGTTGCGAAGCGCACCTCCGACGACGTTACGAAGGGCGCTACGAATCTCACCGCTGCAACCACTGTTTCGAAAGACGGCGACGCCAACATGGTCCCGAAGGCGCCACTGCTTCGAACTCCGCAGGGAAGGTCACTTCTTGCGGAGTTCTTGCGACCTTGCGACCTTGCGCATTTGTGTAGCTTCCGATACAAAAGCCCTGCTTTCTCAAAAAAAAGAAACATTCTTTTTCTTTTTTCCCAAGTTTACGCTTTCCATTAGCGCTTTAATCGAGAGGTCCTCACGCTGCTCTCGAATGAGCGTTTCTCGATCAACCCTCGACAGCTCACTCCAACTTTCCGCTACATGCGAGAGCGTTGCAGCCCTCTCGCTCTGATTTAATGGCGCCATGTCGTGTCCCCTTGCTGCGAAACCGCGCCGGTTGCTTCAGCGACGGGCCGCTCGCGCGACTGCTCACATGACTCACGCGGAAAATTTCCTCTCTGAGATTCCGTCGACCCGCCGACAAGGTCACTTGAGAGTTCACCGCTTTGAACAAGATCGAGCTCTTGCGAAATCTTCCGCGCTTGCGATCGCGTGAGGGCCATGTACGTTAAGTTGGGGAAGAACGATTTACCCTGCTCTTTGAGAAGCTGCTCTTAGTTGTTGGGGAAAAGATAAGGAAAATGATCGGGAAGCGCGGCAGACACAGCCGCTTCGGTGCGAAGCTTACCGAACGGGCCTTCAATGACAACCGTGGCGATTGGTAAGCAAGCACTCTGCTCCTCGGCGACTTGCCTGATCCACGCGCATTCTCCTGTAAAGTCATCCGGAGACACCAATGAAGGATGGACAACATCCATGGTTGCTGCTGAGTCTCTAAGTGCTCGGCACGTTTTCCCATTCACCCTAATTTCTTTGAGATACGGCTCTAACAACCGCATGTTCTTTTCCGATTCTCGGATTGTTGCAAAAGCAAACTTTTGCTTACAGTTTATCGCGATGTGCCCTTCCTTTTTGCAGTTGTAGCAGATTAGTGGCTTCCGTGATTCAAACGCCCGTGTGGTATCAGTGCGTTGTTTAGGAACCTCACTCGATTTTTCCGCTTCTGTTTGCCCTTCCCCTACACTGTCTTTCGTAAGAGACGGGTCCTTCTTGAAATTACGGTACGGAGCGGGTTTCCGTTGATCAGGTTTCTTTGAAAAGCCCTCTTTCCTTTCATCCTTTTCCACGCGCACTGCCCTGCTATGCAACTTTCGGCGAGTATAATACTCCTCAGCTAACTCTGCTGCCTTGTTTCGCTGTACTTCCCCAAGTTTGTCCTGCAGCCAAAGTTTGACATCCTCCTCGATGCAGTGGTAGAATTGCTCCAATGCAACGCATTCCACCACTTCATCGCGGTCGTCATAAACACCTTCACCCTTGAGCCATTCAATTGAATCGGCTTTAAGACGAAACTCGAAGTCAACGTGTGACTCATTCCCTTTTTAGCATACCGGAACCTTTGCCTGAAAGCCTCGGGTGACAACTTATAACGTCTCAAGAGCACTTCCTTAACCTCGTCATAGCTCTCAAACGCTTTCCTCGACAAGCAAGTTATCGCGTCGGACACTTCGCCGGGAAGAAGAGCTAACAGGTTCTGCGCCCAAAGAGACCACTCCAAAGCGTTTCGCTCACAGACGTGTTCAAACTTGACGAGATACTTTGCCATGTCCTCGCCTACTACGAACGGTGGCAGTTGGTCCCGAATTCTATAACCGCTGACCTGAACTGTTGGAGAAGCTACGCTAGGCGCCTGCGAACACTGTAGTATTGCCAATTCTATTCGTTTCAACTCGAGGCGCTCCTGTCTCTCGGCTTCCTCGCGGCGTTTTCGCCTTTCAGCTTCTTCACGAACTTCTCGCCTTTCAGCTTGTTCACGTTCGCTAGTTTCTCGCTTTTCAGCTTCTTCGCGAGCTTCTCGCCTTTCAGCCTCCTCGCGGCGTGCTTTGATATCCACCCATGCCTCATCGACTTCCTCAGCCAACACTCCCTCATCGTTCATCATCTCAAGGATCGCTTGCTTTCGTTTCGCACGGCCCAAAGTAATGCCGAGTTCCTCACAAATTTCGATGAGTTCCTTCACCTTAAGGTTCTCCATCGTTCACACTAGCCTCTTGCTGTTTGCCCCTGTTAACAATTTACTTGCCGTACCCACTATAAGTCAACTAGCAAGATGCGCTAGCGATTTTTCACACTCCCGTGTTTACCCCCTCCGCATTAACTTTGGTTTCAAAGCGCTTCGGCTTGGCTTGAAACGATCAGAGCTCACTTCAATGCTTCACACAGCCCTTCTCTAAACTACTACAACCTAAGCTAGAGTAATCTGGTGAACTGAGGGGAAATTATCAGGCACTCACCGCATCAATGTCGCTGACGCCGGCCGATCCCACCGCTGCCACCACTGTTGCGAAGCGCACCTCCGACGACGTTACGAAGGGCGCTACGAATCTCACCGCTGCAACCACTGTTTCGAAAGACGGCGACGCCAACACGGTCCCGAAGGCGCCACTGCTTCGAACTCCGCAGGGAAGGTAACCAGCCGTTTGGTAGCGTAGGTTTTTCACCACGCGACTGCTTCTGCGCAGAGCTGATAGACGAGCGGACGAGACGACGGTGAGTTAAACAAGGTTTATGTACAGCATATATACAGAGGCGTTACAAATTCGGCCCTGGGGCCGACAGAGACTCGAAGAGCCGAGCTCTCCTCGCTAACACATAGGTGTGCTCTCAAATAGGACTGCTAACACATAGCTCAACTGCGACACACATGTCTGCTCTCACATACGACCGCTCGCGACGCGCCGCAGGGCTTCTTTTATATGCACCAGGTCCAACCCAGATGTCCAACCAGAAGCGCCGCTGGTCGTCAGGTCAGACTCCTCCAATGGGGGTCGCCGCTGGGCCGCGTCATTCTTTCTCAACGAATCTGGAGAGGCTGCGCTGCAGGTGGCTGCACCCAAGGATGAGTGACGTCGCCGCGCATTGCGTCAGACCCCCAGACAGGAAGACGCCGGTTATTTACTCGACGGGCTCGCTTGCTGCGCTGACTCCCTGCACGTGCGCGCCAGAAAGGCGCCGCGCGTATTTACGCCGTTGAGTTGTTCGCGTCAGACGGGCTGGCCTTGACACAGATTGCCTTTTTCAGAGGCACGGACGGTCGCTGTGGACTCGCAGGCATAACAATATGTATATTTTATCAAACCCCCAATAGCCAGTGCCTAATTATTTGACCAGTGTTGTGTATTGTCATGTACAAATAAAAACTTTAAATATTGAATGACTTATTGATTGAAATAATGATAATGAGTATATTGACCTGTGGGGGAAGAGGGAGAAGAGGAAGAATAGATAATGAAGGGTGTCAAACAGGGTGTCAAACGAATACATGAAAATGAAAGTTCGCCCGAATCTGCATATTACACTGCAAATGTCGTCAAAACACGATAGTCTTGCGTCTAGAAAAAGTGAACAAAACGTTTATTTGATGTTCTGCGCAAGAACATTGGTGAATGGTATTCTGGAGGCACTGCGTTAGAGCTCCCCGAGCATGTAGAGAAGGCGAACGAGCGCGTCGAGGCACGTTAGGCACGAGCGCCATCTGGCAGTTATCTTCGAAAGCGAAGGCGTGAGCGCCCACGGAAAAAATGTGCGCCAGTCTCGGAGGTCATAAGGTGTAGAACGCAAAGCAACGGCCAGGTGCCACTACCGTGTCGACATAGTGAAACCTTGGAAACACCTTTTTGATCATCGCGTTGCACTGTAAGCGCAGCGCTATAAACACTACCGTCCTTAGAGTTACTTGAGTGCCTCTTCTAGTATAAAGGCAGACATACAAAACATAGGCATGTTGTTATGATGCCTCGGATATGCGCAATATTTGCTTTTTTTAATTGACAATCGCACAACTATGAATGCTAGACCTTGAGTAATATTGGTGCGCACTGCGGATTGGGTTGACCGTTAGATGCCGTTTGGTGTATCGGTTAAGGTGGACAAACAGTGAAATGTACAGACAGACAGACAGACAGACAGACAGATAAAAATTTTTCCGACAATGGTCCCAGAGAAAGACTATCTCCTTTAAATAAAAGGAAGAAGATGGTACAATGAAGTAGAATTTAAAAAACAACTTGAGAAAGAACAGGTCGGAGAACGGGAGGCGGCGCCATTTTGTTTTTTGGAACCCATATTTCTGGGTTCTCCAGAGCGAACGTGTGCATGGCTGTCAGAGACTATAACACCATCATCATCATTTAATAACCCTTTAATGCCCCTGTTGGGATATAACATATGGGAAGGTGCATACAAATACAGAAAAGGAACGTTCAACCAGCCAATAAGCAAACAAAAAAGAGAATTGACAAAGAAACAGTCAGAACGCACGTGAAGATTAATGTGCTCAACAAGAAGAAAACACTAATACACAAAAATCTCAATCCATTACGCATCAGCACTCACTAAATTTGTTAGTGCGTTTTGAAATTTGATGGGGTCACATACGATCCCAACACGGTCAGGTAAACTATTCCGTTCTGCTATGGCCACTGGCAAGAAGGAGTTGTTGAATGAATTGTGAAAACCATGAATTCTTGGACGACTGAGAGAATTTGATAGGTCGCGTGAAGTGCGCTTTGAATGGAGAAGAAACATGTCACGTGTAGATAGTAAGAAGACTACGTGCCACAGTGGGTCATACCTTTAGCGAGGGGAGCCGAGCGCGAGCTGTTCCCTCGAGCGCTGTGATTCCTGCGTCCGTTGCTGCCACCCTCTTTCCGCATCAGTATACCTGCTGTACAAGTACTACTTACGCCAAAAAACCCCGTTTCAAAGTGGGGGAAGTGCGGGGTAACTCCACCTGGAACTCCGCAACAGGAAACTACCTGCCATCCCAGAAATGGCTGAAGAAAACACCCAGCAAGGTACGACCCAGCTTTCGATGGTCATCGTACCCACTGCGCTACGCGTGCGCGGTCCACCTTTTTTTGACGGTATCGACGAGCAAGACGTAGAAGATCGGCTGTCAACATTTAAAAGGTAGGCCCAAGCAGCAAGTAAGACGACCCTTCGAAGCTGCAATATGTACCCTTCTACCTGAAAGAGGTAGCGGGGTTTAACAACCACCACTTGGAATTCGGCACTTGGGGTGCCTTTAGGCTACGCATTACCGATGTGTTCGGTCGCCCCGGGGTACGCAAGCTTCGTGCCGAACAGCGCCTAGGGGGAAGCGCACAGCTTTAGGGGGAAGGCTTCAAGCTACATCGAGGATGTGCTCGATTTGTGCCAGCGCCTTGACCCTTCAATGATCGAAGCAGACAAGATAAAACATATATTGAAGGGGTTGGACGACGCTGCCTTCCAGATGCTGCTGGCCAAGGGCCCACGTACTGTGTCCCGAACTCGCCACTCTTTGCCAGAGCTTCGAGAAGTTGCGCAAACAACGGGTCATGACATGGCGGCCAGCGACTACCGATGAAACTTTCGCACCATTGACCCTGGGTGGAGACCACAGCACAATCATCTCGGAAATCAAACAATATGTGCGCGAGGAGGTGGCCCGTCAACTTTCGTGCCTGTCATATATACCGGCAACAGAATCCTCTTCTGAGCGTCTCGCGCCCGCCATCAGGCAGGTAATACAGCCGCAGGTCTCTGAGGCACTGCCATCCGTCTCTCAGACAGCACCCGTCACCGCGCCATTGACTTACGCTGCTGTTGCTGCTACTCCACCATGACCTCCACTTGGGCCGACTCCCCAGCCTGTACGAGTATCAACGACGCCATTTCCAGCAACACAAGGGCGCTATAACGGAAACCCTTGGCGCACACTTGACAATCGCCCGATCTGTTACGCATGCGGATATCCAGGTCACGTGGCGCGCTTCTGTCGCCGGCGCTTCGCATTGGGCCCGGCTGCAGCTCCGAGGTACTCTGACTACCCTTTACCGGCCCCGTACAATGCGCAACGAGAACTGCCACGTCAATGCGACCGACAATCAGTGGAACGCAACCCGTCACCAACCGAACTAGATCACCGCCCTGCTGCCGACTACCGACCATTCTGTCCCCGTCGCTCATCCTCACCGCGCTGCTACCGTTCTCCGTCTCCTCTGCGTCGCCGACCGAACCCCGTAGAGACGGAAAACTGACTGCCGCAGCTCCGGAGGCACAAGCTGCAAAATCGTCGCATCGTACGAGTTCACTCCCGTCCCCCACAAACGTTCTGTGAGTGTTTGTCGAAGGTCTACGAACTCTTGCGCTTGTTGATAGGGGTGCGGCCGTATCTGTGATGAGTCAGAAACTCTGGCGTTCGATACAAAAAGTAACAACGCCGCCTTCCTACGTTTTGCTGAATACCACGAGTGCGCAACCAATTCGACCAATCGGAGCATGATGTACGGCGAGAGTGAACATTCAGGACGTCCTGTACCACATCGAGTTTCTCGTGTAGACCACTTGTTCCCACGACGTGATACTTGGACGGGATTTTTTGTCGTGCCACCACGCCGTAATTGACTGCGCTCGCGCGCAGGTGGATTTTTCCGTGTTTTCAGATGCGCCATCTACCGACAATGAGCGCACTCACCTTAGCAAGGTTCTCGTTGCTTCCGACGTTGATGTTCCTCCTCTTAGTGCCATCGTTTTCCCCGTCAATCACGCTGAATTGTCCGGCTCTACCGTTGTGTGCTCCCCAGCTGACGTTTTCAGTCGCCGCCACAATTCGTCTCTGCCGTAAAATGTCCTGCCACCTCACCAAGATACTTCCTGAATTGTCGTTTGCAATCCTAGCTCATGGCCTCTCACCTTGAGAGCTCACGAAACACTGCGCTATGTTCATGCTGTTGATGACAACGTTATTGTGCCTATTGAGTCCCACGACCCTGGCCCGCAACTTCAACCGAACGCTGTTACTCCTCGTTTTACGCGGAATGACTACTCCTCGGATATTTTCAATCGTTCTATCGACAGCAAGCTTTCTCCTGACCAATGGGACCAGCTAATAACCCTTCTGCGTGAATTCTGAGATTCATTTGGCCTTATTCAAAAGGCACTGAGTCAAACTAACACCGTCACTCACACAATCTAGACTGGTACGCACCCTCCTTTGAGGCAACGTCCCTACCACGTATCACCCAAGCAGCGAAGTGTAATTGCAGAGCAGGTGGATGATATGCTTCAGCGCGGTGTCATCAAACCATCTTCTAGCCCCTGGTCTTCACCTGTTGTGCTAGTGAAGAAAAAAGACGGTTCGATTAGATTTTGTGTCGACTGCCAGGTGACTGAACAAAATTACACAGAAAGATGTATACCCTCTTCCCTGCATCGGTGACGCTATCGATTGCCTACAAGGTGCCAAATTTTTTCTTCGCTGAACTTACGTTCAGGTTACTGGCAGGTTCCGATGGCACATTGTGAGCATCCCAAAACAGCGTTCGTTACGCCGGATGGCCTATGCGAATTCATGGTTATGCCATTCGGTCTGTGCAGTACACCTGCAACGTTGGAACGACTGATGGATAGCATTTTGAGCGGCCTTGATGATGTCGTATTTTCTCTTGATCTCCCTACCCACGTCGACCGTCTGCGCACCATTCTTCAGCGTTTTACTAAGGCAAACCTCCAGCTTAACCTAAAGAAGCGCCGCTTTGGGGCTCGCCAACTTACTATACTTGGTCACGTTGTGTCAAAGGATGGAATTTGCCCCGACCCAGACAGCCTTCGAGCCGTAGCCGACTTCCCGAAGCCGACTTCACTCAAAGAACTTAGGAGCTTCATCGGCTTGTGCTCGTATTTTCGCCGTTTCGTCCACAACTTTCAAACAATAATAGCCCCACTTACGAAACTACTGAACACTCCAGCTAATCTTTCTAACTGCACCCTGGCATGTGACAAAGCTTTCCTTCAACTGCGCCGCCTGCTTACGTCCCCACCTATTCTACGCCATTACGACCCAAGTGCCCCCACTGAAGTGCACACAGATGCCACTGGCGTTGGTCTGGGAGCAGTACTCACACAATGAAAGCCCGGTATCCCGGAGTACGTCGTCGCATATGCAAGCCGCGCACTGACGAAAGCGGAGATGAACTACTCAGTAACTGAAAAAGAATGCCCCGCATTCGTTTGGGCGTTAAGCAAGTTTCGTCCTTACTTGTACGGACAGAATTTCGACATTGTGACAGATCACCACGCACTTTGTTGGTTGGTGTCGCTAAAAGTTTCTTCACGTCGCCTTGGACTTCGAGCTCTTCGCCTACAAGACTTCGACATTCGTGTCGTTTACCGCTTAGGACGAAAACTTTCTAATGCGGACACCCTCTCACGATTACCAGTGAGATCCAGCACAGACCTGCATTCGGACGCCAACTTCTTCATCGCTCCTATTTCCCTCTCAAGCATGTCGTCTGAACAGCGGAAAGACTCATTGATAACATCGCTCCTTAACATTCTTTCCGACTCTTCAACGTCTGCGTACCCACGCGCTCTTCGCCTTCAAGCCACACATTTGGCATTACGGGATGCGCAACTATACCGCAGAAACTACCACACGGATGGTCGTAAATGGTTCTTGGTTATACCACGCCACATGCGATCTGATGTCTGTGTGTAATTTCATGCCAACCCACAACATGCTCACGCCGGTGTGTTAAAAGCATATCACCGGATCCGCCAGCGTTACTACTGGCGCGGTAAGTACACTTTTGTACAAAAATACATTCCACCTTGTTCATTATGCCAACGACAAAAGACTGTGGCCCGTTCACCCGGATTATTACAGCCTCCACGGTGTCCGGCGCGCCCTTTCGACCACGTTGGAATCGATCTATATGGTCCCCTTCTTCGCACTGCCGCTGGAAATCGATGGATCATTGTCGCCGGTGACCATCTGACGAGGTATGCTGAAACATCTTCGCTACGTATGGCTGGTGCACGTGACGTAGCCAATTTCATTTTGCAACGCTTCGTACTGCGTCACGGAGTATCACGTGAACTACTAAGTGATCGAGGGCATGTCTTTTTATCCGAAGTTGTACAACAACTTCTTCAGGCATGCCGCACGGTGCACCGCACCTCTGCAGCCCACCACCCACAGACCAACGGTCTAACTGAGCTCTTCAACCGAACGCTAGGAGACATGCTCGGCATGTATGTCGATTCCGACCAATCAAACTGGGATGTCATTCTCCCAATCGTGAACTATGCGTACAACACCGCGACGCAGTCAACCACAGGCTTCTCGCCTTTCTTTCTTCTATATGGGCGTGAGCCATGCTCCACCCTTGACACCATTTTGCCGTATCATCCCGATGTCTCAGAGTTTAACCATCTTTCTGAAATTTTGCACCACGCTGAAGAGGGTCGTCAGTTGGCCCGATCATTCACCTCGGTGAAGCAAGCACTCAAAAAATGCCGCCAAACAGCGACCAGCAAGTCAAGATTTTTGCCGTGGGCTCGCTCATCTGGCTCCAACTGCCCTTCCACTACCCAGGTCTGTCCTCTAAGTTTGCCCCCAAGTTTCACGGTCCTTATCGCGTCGTCGAACGTCGATCTCCTGTCGCATAGGGGATCGAGCCGGTCACGCCATCTACAGACAGGCGATGCCTTGGTCGTGAGACTGTCCACGTGAGTCGTCTCAAGCCCTATGACGACCCACTCCTACTCTCGTCACCTTGACTTGCCGGGATGGCTCGTCTTTGTCGTCGGGGTATTGTAGAGAAGAAGAAAACTATGTGCCGCAGTCGGTCACGTCTTTAGTGAGAGAAGCCGAGCGCGAGCTGTTCCCCGGAGCGCCGTGATTCCTGCGTCAGTTGCTGCCGCCCGCTTTCCGCGTCAATGGACCTGCTGTGCAAGTACTACTTACATCAATTAACCCCGTTTCACACGTAAGTTTGGAAATCTGCAATATAGCTTATGAAAGAGGCATAAGCCAGATATTTTTAGTGAAGTGCTTATGATTTCATGTTCAATGAACATTTCATATTTGTGACACTTAGCCGATTGCCATACTAGGATGTAATAAACCGGGCTGCGCGGTTTTGGACAGCTTCAAGTAGGTCAACAAGGTACGCTTAATGTGGGCTTCATATTGCCGATGCAAGTTCTAGTTTAGTGTGGATAAATGTATCGTGTTCCTGTTTTCAGATCACAGGTGGTGAAGATGATCTTCTAATTAATCTCAGGGATTTGTTAGTGGTGGTCACCAGATTATGAATATGTTCATACCATGTAAGCTTGCTTTTGATGTTTACCCCGAGGTACCTGCATGATTCAACTAGGTGAGCTTGTTGGATCATGTAATGCTGGTGGGCATGTCGTTGATTAAAATTATAAACAAAAGAGTCCGAGGACTGACCCTGCGGTACTCCTGATAATAGTTCGGGGACGGTAGGCTGATGATGCCCGATCACTGTGAACTGCAATCGGCTAATTAGGATAGAACGGACCCATGACGTGATTAGTGGTTGGATGCATAAGCTGTTTACTTTGACCATTGGTCGCTGATGAGGTACGTGCTCGAAGGCCTTCGAAAAACCTGGGTAAATGACGTTTGTTTGGTGGAGAGAATCAAGGTTCAAATAAATTTCGGTGATGTATTTAATCAGTTGGGTTTCACATCAGCGTCTGGAGTGGAAGTCATGCTGATTACTGAAAAAAAAGATAAACTTCAAGATGAGAGGCAACATGCATGATAGTAGATAATGTGTTCAAAAAGTTTGCAGGCGATACAAGTGAGTGATATCGGGCGATTATTTGGACCCGTTTTGACACAGATTTTAAGTACCGGGACAACCTCACTTAACTTCCAGTCGTTCTAAATTGTACTGGTTGATATGGTCTACGAGAAAATTATTTGAAGGAATTGACTAGAGACCACTTTAGTGCTTTTGATTACCTTAGCGGGGATGTCATCCGGACCGGGAGCTCTGGATACCTTGAGTTTGTTAATAAAGACTGATATGCCCATAGATTTCACACCGATTGAAGGCATTGAGGGAAAGTTTCAGTCAGGGAGAGTACGACTGTTTAAGTTGGGCTCTATTGTGAAAACAGAAAGAAAATAAGAATCCATGACATCAAGTCGATGTTCAGTGGGCACAGGTGATCAGTCAGAGAATGACGTAGTTATATTGTCAAAAGCGCAGTTGTTGGTTGGTAGAAGCTTCCAAAATTTTGTGGGCTATCATGAAGAATATCATGAAGATTCATATGGAAACTTTTTTTGATTACCGCAACGAATGATTGTACTCTAGGAGGTAAACGAAATGCCTTTTCCATTCGAAATTGCAGTTTGAGAGCTAGGCAGCTCGAAAAAGGCGCTCCTTTTTGCTATCGAGCTTTCTGGAGGAGTTTGTGAACCATGGTTTGTCGGTGTTGCCCAGAACATGGACCAGTATAAAATATTTGTCAGCAAGATACAGCAATTGTTGTTTTTAAAGTAAGAAATTGCTTTCGACACTTAGCATGGAAGCGAATTCCTCAATATGCACAAGTCTCCAATTCCTGATTCATTTCTGAGAAGTCTGCTTTTTTGTAATTACAGATATATCTGAAAGGTTAGGCCAAATAACACCATCCTGTGGTCATTCAGACCATCTGTACACATAACCGACTGAACAGTGTCCCAGTTGGGAACCAAAACTAAATCAAGAATGTTAGTACCACGAAGTGATCTTGATACCAGTTATCTGAAGTTAAAAGTTTAAATAAGGTCATAAAATTTCCTAGATAACGGAGACGATGCTGTCAATTTATCCCAGTTATTGTCAGCAATGTTAGAACTACCGCATAGGGTGAAAATGTTTTTGGAAAGTTAGCAAATAAGTGCCAGAGCAAGTTGCGAACGTGTACATTTGAACCATACGCTCTGTGGTTGTGCCGCTAGTGACGCTTACGCCAAGAACAAGCAACAGTGGGCCAAAGTGCAAAGAAGTGCTTCACTAGCAGAGCAACTTCGGGCTCTCCAGGAGGCCCGCCAGGTGGTGGAGAGCTTCGGGCTCTCTGTCCCGACGAGGGAGATGCCCTCTACACCTGGCGTCTAGCCGAGTGTCCTTCAGGACCACTTTTTTGGGGGGCAATAAAGTTTCACCACCACCACCAAGTTGTGCAAGTTCTCGACAAAAGATCTATTGCAGCCGGGCTCACGATATATTATGCAATAATAATGCACGGCCAAAAGCGAAAAAACACCTTAACGCATGCTATTATTTGCTCAATGTGGGTAGGTGTAACGGAGGAAGATATATTACATTTAAACAGTAAAAGAACCTGTTCTCTCCCCCCCCCCGGTGTCCAACCCTGTCGAATCTGTGTGAGTTTAACGCGCCAAACAAAAGTTAGCGCGTGTCTGCAGTAAGCTATGACTCTGTAAATATTGCAACATCGGCAGAGCAGTCATCTAGAAAAGCTTCTAAGTCTTTTCTAGGAAGCTAGCTCCACAGGTTTCCCAGAAGGAAGTACTATCGTACACGGGGCTTTGATCCGAGGAAATTGTGGCTGTGTATAGCATCGCAGGATAACGGCAAACAGATTTACGGTGAACTCTATCACTTCAGTTATTTTACAGGGTCTGTCACGGATTCGTAAATGAATATTGTTTTTCATCGACGGCTCGTCAAAGCGAACTTTAAAGGAGGTGGAGCGAGCCTCTTGTGCAAGAGCAAAAAGTTTCTGGCGGGCGATTCCGACACACTCCGAGTACTCTTCGGGAACTGAAAAGGGTGTATCCCTCAACAGTGGCGTTGCAGAAAGAACAGCACTTTTGTCCTTAAACCTGGAAATCTTGGTGATATTAGGACGGTTGTTTCCAAACTGAATGTGTCCCAGTCTGTACGCTTTTCCTACATCACTGCTGTTAACTGTAATGCCAAGCTTAGTAGCACAGAATGAGAAAACTTGTGACTCAGATTGCGTCCAGCTCTCCCCATTCACGTCTTGGATACTAAAAAATAGTAGGTTTGATCGGCGCAGATGTTTGTCTGAGTCAGCGCATTTTTTGGCTAAAGCTATTAATTTAGCAGTAAGCTTGGCAACTTCGGCGCTAGAAGAGGACATAACTGAATCCTAGGGGGCGTCGACGCTACTTTCAGCTTGTTTTTCCAAGGCATCAGCACTAGTTAAGAGACTGTTGACCAACAGCTCAATGTTACTATGCACTGCACAAATCAAGGTTACCTCAATTAGCAAGATGCTCTGCGATGCTTCAAGTCGTGACAAGGTGTTAGATATGGGTTCAAGAGAGGGCGTGGTGGTAGGATTCGGACTGGGATGAAGTTCGACGTCTCCAGACGTAATGAGTGTTAGAGTCATAACAGCACTTACACACAAAGAATAAACCAGTTTAGGGAAACTTCGACAACAATCACATATTTCAGGGGAGCACGACACTGCAAGCAAAAATGGACTGCTGCTTCGAAATGATCGAGGCAGCGTAAGGAAAGTAACTAACCTGCGCCAAGAAAGGGGCCGTTATGAGGGTGCGGTAGCGGAAGGGATGCGTGCTGATAGTCCACAGTCGTCGTCCGCACACAAAGTAGATTCACGTTGCCAGATGAAAGCATCAGGGTGGGAATCAGCGGCCATAGATAATAATGGAATTATTAGCTTTGCTAGCTAATCAACATTACTATCCTAACGCGTCTGCACCATTATATGCGCATAAAAATGAGGATATCTTCATTTTAGTAGCTCTTATTTGAGAAAGTTTTTTAGAAAGACATATACAATAAATCAAGCACCATGATTGCCTAGGCAGTCTGTAATTTTTCTATTATATATGCTCCATTATTCTAAAGACTCATAAGATTTGGTAATTCCACTGAATTTTTGGCCAATCTCCCCGGTGACCGTGCGCCACAGTAAATAAGAACATGGCCAGCGGAGAGAAAGAGAGAGCGCAGAGCGGATTCGAACGGAAATTCGTGATAGTGGTAAGGTATTCGTTTTAGGTCCGCTTTCAGAGCCACTGGCAAGTCACCCGTCTTCACATCAACTTACTGTGGCCAGCGGGGCGCGACCAGGAGGGTGACAAGCTCGACCTTTGCTCCTGAGCACGCGCCCTGCAGCTCATCTCCGCGCACAAGAGGACGAGCGGTACAGTCACTGCGAGTATACACTTGACGCGGAGACAACGGGGCCCCCACGGTTGCTCCCGATGAAGCAACGTAATTCGGGGACCCGACAAGACTTCAGCCCCGGAGTCGTCACATCAAGGCCATGAACTTTGATGGAACTGTAAATACAACTTCTCAGTATTGACATAGAACACTCAAGGGATCATATTTTCGTGTTCTTTCTATTCATTGTGTTTATAGTTTGGTTTTCTCTGTCATAGAAATATTTCGTTGTCCTCAGTGTTCTTGTTTGTCTGTGCGTAGAGAGCAAGGCATGTATGTAGTCTAGTCAAAATCATATATATATCCTATCTTTCACTCCGCTCGTCAACAGCGCACAAAGTATTATTGAGAAAGACTTTGTCAGCAATACTTTTTCACACCTGTATATAACACATAGTCATCCGCGAACAGTCTCACATCAATGGAAGAGTGAACACTTTTTGCAATATCATTGGTACAAACAGGAGTGAAATGTGACTGAACACTTAATTTCTAGTGAAGAAACTAAGTCTTGTGGTAATCCGGACGTAACAAGCAATTTGATACCTCGCAAAGCATTGTGGAACTCCGGCGGTGGTACTCCGGATCCTGTGATACTCCAGCCGTAACAGGTGATATACGTGAGCACCCTCCAGTATTTTCTATACATTGCTCCGTATTATGCCAGTAAGCAGTGGCCCGATGGGTCTTTTTCTAATTCGAACAGCACCCCAAGTGGAGATCACCGATATCAAAACTTGTAGCTCTTGTACTCTGAAATTGCCCTCCACATGCTGGTAGGCAATCTCTGAGACCTGCATTCATGCAGGTCTCAGATGATGTTCAGATGCCTTAGATTCCATTCGGTTCTTCTATTGGAAGAAACATTTGCATGTTTGCGGCACCGGATGTCGCTTTGTCCGCACGTGTCGTCACGTTTTGGCCACGCAAAATCATGGCGCAAGACGTGCGCGTGCCTCCTCCAGGACAGCGTGCATGCACGGGCTACCTACCCGGAAAAGGCCAATTGATAACATGCACAGCATAACGAAGATCATGCATTTTTTTCGATCAGTTTTGTAGGAAAAACAGTGTCAAATGACTTTGACAAATCTATCGTGATCAGGTGTCAATTTTCTCTCTAAGAGTTCGTTGCAGCTGCAACCTTGTGTATTGTTTAAGAAAGCTCGGTTACACTTGACAGTCGTTTGACAAAACTTTGTTGATGTTTGTAAAAGAGCTATTACCTTCAGTATGCTGCTGTAATTGTATGCAAACAATATTGTCAAATATTTTACACGTGGTATATGTGATACAGATTCGGCTCCATGCAATTTGTCTCGAGATTTCAATATAGGCACTACTCTGGCAGTCAGCCATTCCCATTGACACCTTTTTTTTCGCACCGATACACAATTTTTTTTAATTATTGCGAGACCCTCTCACAATAATGTCTTATGAACTCAGTCGGGTTTATAGCAAGACTTGCTGATTTCTTGGTGTATAATTTCAGTAACGAAGACAAAATACGCTACTGGGAAATGATTATATGACTGCCATCACTTTTTTGCACTTGATAAAAAGAGGCGAGATGATTGCGTTTCGACTAAATACAGAACTGATGTAGTCATTAAATTCGTGAACTACCAATAGGGAATTGTTACATAAGTTCTATTTACAGTAACGCTGTTTGGGGTTGATTTGCAGCTTGACAGACATCTCGAAAACTTACAGCGTGAGCTTTTCATATAGACGATTTTTACGAATAGGAGAATGCCATTCTTTTTGGGCAGAGTGTACAAAAGCTGACGTCACAGCTTCGGCCCTGCATTTTTTGAGGAATCACGCATGTTCACAACAGCCCAGAGAGGACTATGGCGGCGCCCAGAGCTCCTTTAGTCAAAAGGTCTATACTCTGTAAATTTTTGATATAGAAAATGATGTTCAGATGCCTTAGATTCCATTCGAACACTTGAACTAGGACTGGCCATAACAATTGTCCGTTCTTCGTTTCTGCGTAACTGTTCTTCGAGAAGCTGAATTACGCCAGCGTGCTTCTCATTTCTTACATACGAAACATCTCTTTGACTAGCCTGTGTAAAGCTGTCTTTTCGCACCAGGGACATGCCAAGCAGGCCACGCTTTCCCTCGCAGTGCGCACGCGTGACGTCACTCTCTCACTATCCTGTCACCGCTCGCCGCGTGTCTTCTTTCACGCTCCACTTTCTCTACCGCTCCCAACGCTCAATTCCGCTTCTTACACTGCACCGTGCCCCCGACCGAGCTGCAGAAATCAGGTGCCCTTCTCCTCTTCCTACTACAACCACGTCGGCATCATCTCCTCACCCGCGCCACCTCTCTCTATCTGTCGGCGAGAAGAAGCCGTGGGTAGGCGCACCGCGGGTTGGCGCACCGCGGCCTGGTGCTGGACAAAGCAACCCCCACTGCTGCGGACTTCTGAGGTGCCAAGATGCAGGGGGCAAGTGTGCCGGACAGAAGTAAAATATATTCTCATAGTTGGCGATTAAGCTGCCACATAAGAGGCAGGCTGGCGAGTACGTTCTGGGGTGGAGGAGGGCTAGACGTGCAGGAGTAAGGAAGGTGCGTGCCTGAAGTTGGCGCCACAGGTATTGTTGGTGCTTTGAAAGGGATTGGTGTGGTGGGGGGAAGGTGAGGCGGGAGAGGCGGTAGTGCAAAGTGATGTGGTACGTGAGAAGCGCGTATCGCGTATTCATCCCCGGCGGGGGCGGGCTTGCTCGATCGGTCAAATCGCGAGCGATAGAATTGTCCGCCTCGTTGTCTCGACGATCAGCGTGAGCGGGTACCCAGATGATATAAATCGGGCGAGAGGAAATGGTGTCAGATCGCAGGATGTCTGTGGCCGGGGATGCCACCCGTCCTACCACGTAGTTGTACACCGCGGGTTTGGAGTCGGAAAAAATGTATTCTGCTGAGGTTTGTGTAATGGCTAGGACAATAGCTGCCTCTTCAGCCTCAACAGAGGCGTAACTACAGACAGAGGTGGTATTGATAGGTCGGAGGGAGTTGTCGGTCACTGTGAGGGCGTGGGCTGCATATTGGCGATACTGGGTGGCATCTACATAAGCCATGTCGGGTTGCCGTCCGAACTTACGCCATAGCGCGGAGGCTCGCGCTGCTTTACGGGAGGGGTGGTGTTCGGGATGCATATTCTTTGTGAGAGGATTGATGGCTAGAAGGGAAGAGACATGGTAAGGAATGGGAAGTCAGATGGGAAGAGGCAAGAGAGGGGAGAGTTTAAGGTTGGAGAGGAGTGCGCGACCTGGCCTTGTGTGAGAGAGACGGAGGAGCTGGGCCGTGCGATGAGCCTTTGTCAGCTCCGTGAGGGAGTTATGGACACGCATCGACAGTAGCCGATCCGTTGAGGTAGATCTGGGAAGGGACTGGGCTGACCTATACGCCTGACAAATAAGCCAGTTGACTTTGTCTATTTCGGTGCGAGAAAGGAAGAGATACGCTGGAGAATAAACAAAGCGGCTGAGAACAAAGGCCTGAAACAGGCGGCGGAGGTCATATTCGCGCATGCCGTGGGGGCGGTTCGCAATGCGGCCTATGAGGCGCATGGTCTGGTGTATAGCGTTGCTGAGTTGAGTGATGAGGCTACTGTGCTTACCATTGGACTGAAGAAAGAGTCCAAGGATGCGAAAGGTAGAGACGAGAGGAATTGGTGTGCCCTAAACGGAGATGGTGAGTGGAAAAAGAGACAGGGGGCCACTCCCCAAGGCAGGAGGAGCAAAATCTCCTATTTGGTCGCAGAGCAGCTCAACTCGATAGCTCGGGTGTGAGATGTCACCGTATCCACACCCGACTGGAGAATGATCTTCATGTCACCAAGATTGCCGAAGGTCACCCAAAGGGTGATGTCATCAGCACGGCTGTGATACCGCTGCGCCGGATATGTGGACAGGGCACCGCTGCTGGCCGCGCGATCACGCCGACGGGGGGGTCGCCGCCGGCTCATGCTTCCCGCTAGTGTGCGCGTACCTTTTCCGGCCGTCACCGGTTTTGCGGGCTAGCGAAGCCGATCGTGTTTGCGAATGTCGACGTCGCGCCTGAGACACCGACGAGGCGCGAGCCAGGGAAGCCGAACGCAAGCGTCGGCAGCGGTAGACCAACGACACTGACGAGGTGCGAGTCAAGAACGCCGATCGCGTTCGAGAATAGGGACGTTGTGCGGGTAAACTGACTAGACCCGAGCCGAGGAAGCAAAGTGCAAGCGTGTTCAACGCGTCCCTTCTCCTGTGTCTTCGCCTTTCAAACAAACGTGTACTCGAGTAAAGGCTACACTAAGTTTATCTGCAACCCGTTCCTGCAGCCCCCGCGTCGACGCTTGTTTCTACCGAGTTAACATCACGCGCACCGCTACTGCTTCGCATTTCATGAGAATTCCCTTCTGGGAGATGATCCATAGTGTTGTGCGTAATCAGTCAAGGTGTCTCCTCGGAAACCGACCGCTGCAGCCTTCAGTGGCCGATTACGCTGCCGGTACCAATGATCAAGCGCTGTAGTTGCTGCACTGTTCGTTATTGTTCTTTCTTTGAGCACTCATTCCAGTGCATATAAAATGTACCTCTAGTTCACCTACTTGCAGTTCTTCTTTTTGGAGTGCAGTTCCTAGACGCCCGTTTCTGCGTTTAGCAGCGTCGACGCCACCCTTGCCAGTGGTGACGCTACCGGTAAGACCCATTTTTAATGGGATTTGAACCCGAACCGTCTGCGAGACAGTCGAGTATTTGGATGCACAGCCTTGAAGGTGCTTAAAACTCAATTACTTAATTACAAAAATAAACATAAAAATAACACGTCGGCCTTATGTCGGGCGAAAAATCACGTTGCCTTGTGCAAAATAGCGCGATCGAAGACTGAAATGGCAACCAGTCATCACGCAATGAGTGTACGGTTTAACGGTTCCTACCTACTGAAAGTGCTCAGCCAAAATTTTTCATTTTCATCGGCGACATGAAGCATCGAAAAGAAAAAGAGAGAAATACTATCAGTGAAGGGGGGAGGCTAACTATACTAAGCCCAATTTTCTGTCCTACGCTAGGAGAGAGGACTGAGAGAGAGAGGAGGAGATACACATTGCACATAACACACACACACACACCATACATACAGTGCGGTGTGTGCACACACCGCAGCCTCTACAAAGTACACATGCTATCTTGTGGATGTCTATCGCAGGTCCTTCGCTTGTCCGCAGAAACACGAATATTTGTGTAGAGGGCAATGTCCTTCTTCACAAAAGATATGATTTATGGCGTAGTGGATACGTCCCTGAACTCAAAACCTCTTTGAGGGACCCGTTGGAGCCTCTCTACTGGGTTTCAGCCGTAGGAATGTTTTATTCGCTGTTCAGGAATACATTACTGCAACTAAACGATTTTCTTGCTAAATTAGGGTCCCACTATTTTTCCTTTATATTTTTCTGCATATTTGCAATTGGCACTTCAAGTGATAATTAAATAACAAAAGTTTTTTAGGAATTGCGCAATGCTGAAAGTATCGGGCGAATTCAATAATCGTCCAATCCCCTCCTGTGGGTACGAGCCATATGCAGAGGAAACCAGCAATAGCGCACTTTTTTCGCATGGACAGCGGGGACAATAAGCGCACGACAGTAGTGATCAAGTGCCTTGTCCTGATGATATATGGTGTTTTTTGGCGCAAGGGCCATTTGATGGCCAAAGAGCGCCAGTTCATGCGACAAGGAATGTGGACAATGATTGTGATTAACGGCTGTATAAGGGCCATAAAATTCCTCGCGGTAAGGCGGGTACAAACATACAAGTAATAAAATCATGACCATGCCGTGAAAGTTGTGTGTGGTGTGAATAGATGACAAAAGTTGGTGATAATAAAAAACGATGGTGTATATGTATGGCATTAGCACAAGTGCCTTACTGGTTCATACCCTTGCGTCCAAGGGCCGTGAGGCAAGTGCTTTCTTGTGTAGCCACCGCAGCAAAAACCTCTCTGGAGAGGTTGTGCTATGGAATGCCCGGGTATATGATATGAAAACTATGAATTTCTTTTAAAAACGCTAACACTGATTTATGACTAAAAAGCGGTTCCCTACCGACGATTGATTGATTTGTGGGGTTTAACGTCCCAAAACCACCATTTGATTATGAGAGACGCCGTAGTGGAGGGCTACGGAAATTTTGACCACCTGGGGTTCTTTAACGTGCACCCAAATCTGAGTACACGGGCCTACAACATTTCCACCTCCATCGGAAATGCAGCCGCCGCAGCCGGGAATCGAACCCGCGACCTGCGGGTCAGCAGCCGAGTACCTTAGCCACTAGACCACCGCGGCGGGGCTCCCTACCGACGAACATTGCAGGGTGTAAAGGTATATGTTGTCGGTAGGGTAATGGAAATTGTTATTTTCTTAGAGTTTCTAAGTGTTTGCATTGAATTAACATGTGAAGGACTGTCAATGCTTCACCACATCTGACACACAATGGTGGATCGCCACCGGACAAAAGATATGTGTGTGTCGTGTATGTATGTCCTATCCTGAGTCTCGTTAGGATTATCTCTGTATGACGTGATTTCGATACTGGCAGCCAATGACCAAGGTGTGGCTTAATAATGCGTAGTTTATTTTTTGTGTGTGTATCCCACTTGCTCTGCCAGTATACCCTGAGGTTTCATTTGAGAGACGGCTTAAGATTAAGGGCCAGAATTGATATGGGTGTGTAGGGGCAGTGCTTTTGTGGACGGATGCAGCGAGCTGATCCGCCCTCACGTTGCCTTGAATCTCTCGGTGCCCTGGAACCCAGCACACTGCAACATGTTTTTCGTTTTTTAAGACTGTGCAGAGCCGTTACCACACTGAGGGAGTCTGTATAAATTACTGCCTTTTGTATTTGTAATTGTTTGATGTGTTTAGCTGCCACAAGTATCGCGTAAGCTTCCGCTGTGAAGATACCTGTGCCTGGATGTAGAGGGCCAGCAGCCGAAAAGGAAGGGCCAACAACAGCGTAGGACACAGAGGAGTTGGACTTAGAGGCATCAGTAAAGAACTCAGGACGTGTGTATTTGTGTAGAAGTTCGAGGAAGTATGTTCGAATATGGGCAAGAGGCGCATGCTTTGTAACTTCAAGAAAAAACGCATCACAGTCTATAGTCTGCCATTGCCACGGTGGCGGGTATGCTACAGGAGCCATTGAACTGTGTTCAAGTGTGGCTCCAGTTTCCTCAGCTAGACCCTTCAGGCGAACTGAGAAGGGCTGCCTCGTCAAAGGCCTGTTTTGAAACAGAATTGAGCTCGACAAATCATTAATAGTAGAGTATGAGTGGTGCTTCTTGTCTGCTTTCACCTTAAGGGAATAAACAAAGGACATGTAAGTTCTCTGCAGATGAAGCGACCACTCATTTGACTCAACGTAAAGGCTTTCTACGGGGCTGGTGCGAAAAGCACCCGTAGAAAGGCGCATGCCCAAATGGTGCACAGGGTCCAGCATCTTCAAAGCACTTTGAGTTGCAGACTGATAAACAACGGCCCCATAATCTAAGCGGGTGTGAATGAGGCTTCGATACAGATTCATGAGGCATTGCCTATCACTACCCCAAGTAGCACGTGACAATACTTTTATAACATTCATGGCTTTTAAACATTTTGTTTTTAAGTACTTGATGCGTGGTACGAAGGTCAACTTGTTGTCCAAGATTAATCTTAAGAATTTATGCTCCGTATTAACAGACAGACGTTGACAGTTCAGTTCAATGTCGGGTTCTGAGTGCATGCCTCTCTTTCGAGAGAACAAGACACACGTGCTTTTTTGTGGGTTAAGTCTAAATTCGTTTTCATCTGCCCATTCGGAGACCTTGGTTAAACGCAGCTGAACCTGCCGCTCACACATTGCCAAGTTGCATGACTTGAAGCCAAGCTGAACGTCGTCGACATATGTACAATAGAACATATTGCTGGGGATGTACTTTGATGATAAAAAGTGTGCAACTAAGTACACCACCTTGTGGCACGCCTGTTTCCTGGACAAATGTTTGGGAGAGAACACTGCCCACACGGACACGGAATGTCCGGTTTGACAGGTAACTTTCGATTATGTGAAACATTCTTCCGCGCACACTAAGGTGAGGCAGGTCTCTTAAAATTCCAAAACGCCATGTTGTATCATAAGCCTTTTCGATATCGAGGAACACAGAGAGAAAATACTGTTTATGGATGAAGGCGTCTCTGATCTGTGCCTCGATACGAACAAGGTGGTCTGTGGTGGATCTACTTTCCCGAAACCCGCACTGAAATAGGTCGAGCAAATGGTTTGTTTCAAGGATATGTACAAGTCAGCAGTTTATCATTTTTTCGAAGACTTTGCACAAGCAGCTTGTAAGTGCAATAGGCCTATAACTTGAAGCTAAAGAAGGGTACTTGCCCTCTTTCAAAATGGGAATAATACTAGCCTCTTTCCAGGAGATAGGAATAGTGCCAGAAAACCAGATAGCATTGTACAAACAGAGTAGGGTTTTTCGTGTTTCTGCTGGTAGGTCTTTTAACATTTCATACACCACACGGTCAGAACCTGGGGCAGAAGTACTGCAGGAGTTTAGAGATGTTCGGAGCTCAGCTAGACTGAAAGCTTGGTTATATGCCTCGTATCTAGTGGTTTTGTGTTCGAGTTTCTGCTTTTCTATTCTTATTCTGTATTTTTGGAAAGTGTCAGTATAGTGGGACGAGCTGGATACCCGTTCAAAGTGTGCACCGGGGAAGTTTGCCTGATCTTCCAAGGTATCACCCTGAGTATTTACGAGTGGGAGTGAGTACTTTTCTTCCTGCTACCCTACGAACCATGTTCCAGACTTTGGCCTCTTGTGTATATGAATTTATCCCTGATAAAAACTTCTGCCTGCTTTCTCTTCTGGCCTGCCGACGTGTTCTCCTGCCTCGAGATTATATTTTCTTAAAGCTCTCAAGGTTTTCCGCCGTCGGCGAGTTCCGCAGCAACCTCCATGCCCTGTTCTGTTCTTTTCGCGAATTCTGACACTCAGTGTTCCACCACGCGACATGTCGTTTGCCGGGCAGTCCAGACGTTTGTGGAATGCACTTGGCTGCTGCGTCAGTAAGAAAGGCCGTGAAGTACTGCACAGCTTCATCTATGCCTAATCCGCATATGTCAGTCCAATTTAGGTGAGTAAGCTTTTGAAATTGTTTCCAGTCTGCTTTTTTTACCAGCCATTTGGGAACATGTGGAGGACATTCATTTATTATTGGTGTACTCAAAACTAAAGGGAAATGGTCACTTCCGTATGAATTATTTATGACTTTCCACTGAAGCAATGGTACAAGTGAAGGAGATGCGATACTGAGGTCTATGGAAGAGTAAGTTTTGTTGGCAAGGTTATAGTATGTTGCCTCTTTCCTATTTCACAGACAAGCACCTGATGAAATGAGGAATTGTTCAATGAGACTACCTCGTGCATCACAACGAGAGTCACCCCACAGACCATTATGTGCGTTCAAGTCCCCAAGGATCAGATAAGGTTCAGGTAGTTCGTCTATTAAAGACTGGAATTGGAGTTTTTCAAGACGGTGGTGCGGAGGTATGTACAAAGAGCAGACAGTGACAGGTTTGTTTAGAATAACTTCTCGGACAGCCACCGCATCAAGGGAAGTTTTAAGGGGTAATTGTGTGCATGCTATCCCTTGACTAACTATAACCGCTAAACCACCGGATGGTGGCATGGCATCATCTCTATCCTTTCGGAAGAATACGTACTTACGTAAAAAGTTTGTGTTTGTTCGTTTTAAGTGTGTCTCTTGTACACACAGCACTCTTGGATTGTATTCATGGAGAAGTTCTTGTAAGTCATCAAGGTTTCGAAGAAGGCCTCGGATGTTCCACTGTAATATTTCTGTCTGCATACTAAAAAAAGAGATGCTGCTGTGTGTACAGAGAGTGTCCTGTGTTAGAGTGAGCTTGTTATTTTAGGTGGCAGGACGGTCGTCCGGCCCCGTTATTGGTTTTTTAGTTTTCTTGGCGCGCTCCAAGGAGGCGCGCCGCTCTTTCGGTACCAAGGGTACCATTGTATCCATTGCCTCCTCAGAGGCACTGGATGCCCGCACATGCGAGCTGGTGGTTCGGATTTTAGGCCTCGCCTGGTGAGGTAAGGCCTTGAGACCAGAGGACCCTGGAGTCTCCGGCCTCAATTTGCTTGAAGGCGGAGTAGACTGAACTACTGCCGCCTTGGGGGCAGGCGCCACAGCCGACGGCTCGCTCTGCGCTGGCCGAAGGGGTGGCGAGGGCTGGTGCGGTGTTGCCCCCTGACGCGCCGCATCAGCGTATGTTGCGCCGTAAAATGGCGACACTCTTCGTCTTGCTTCTTTGAATATGATGTTTTCTTTGACTTTAAGAGTAATTATTTCTTTTTCTTTCTTCCAGTTAGGACAAGAACGCGAATACGCGGCGTGTTCCCCATCACAATTCACGCAGTGAGGCGTAGTAGCACAGTTATCAGATGTGTGGCAGTGGCTACCACATCTTGCACAAGTTTCCTGACCCAGCAGTTCTGCGAGCCATGAACAAATCGTTGACATTTATAACACCGTCTCGGATTGGGAATGTAGGGGCGGACAGAGAGTTTGATGTAGCCAGTGTCTATAGATGAAGGCAGTGTGCTAGATGCAAAAGTGAGTAATAAATGTTTGGTAGGTATTTCTTCGTTGTCGCGTCTGATGACGATTCGTTTCACATCCGTGACATTTTGCTCTTTCCACCCTTCAAGCAGTTCCTGTTCAGACATTTCAAGAAGGTCTGCTGCTGAAACAACTCCGCGTGAGGTGTTCATTGATCTATGAGGTGAAACAGATACTGGGACATTACCAAATGCTACGAGACTGCCGAGTTTTTCATAGTGGTGTTTTTCAGGCAGCTCAAGGAGAAGGTCTCTGCTAGCCATCTTTGTAACCTTGTATCCTGGGGCAAAGAGCTCAGTCAGAGATTTAGCAACAAGAAATGGAGATATGGCTCTGGCTTGTTTTGCTGGCTTTTCGCTGTGCACTACATGGAATTTTGGAAAGCATTGTCTGGGTTGGCTGAAAATTGATATTTCATCAGTACGTCCCCTCTTAAGCGGCAGACGATCTAGGAGATGGGGAAATGCAGGTGTTCCCATAGTAGTGTACTTTTTTTCGGCAGCAATGGCGACTACCCACCATGGAATCCAACCAGGGGACGCTGAAACACTTAATAGCATAAAGCTGCAGACGCCAGCCGTACATTGCCACTATAACCAAATATAACTACTCAAGGTTGAGTAATTACACAAGGTTAACTCTTGCCGCCAGGAAAAATCGCAAGTAAATGGAAGAGAGAAGAAGACAGGATAGATTTAAAGACGAGAAAAGACTAAGATGTAGGAAGAGAGAGATAGGAAAAGGTGACTGCCGATTTCCCCTGGGTGGGTCAGCCCAGGGGTGCCGTCTACGTGAAGCCGGGGCCAAAGGGGTGTGTTGCCTCTGTCGGGGGGCCTTAAAGGTCCAATCACCCAGCGTCGGCTCAACCCCCAAGATCCCCTTTTCCCCGGACACGGAAAGACCACGCACGGCTAGGCGTGGGAGGGAGTAGAATACTCCCCCGTTAGCTCGGGTCCGTAGAGTCGCTACACACCAAACGCCTACTTGCGCAGGCGCCCCTGCAGGGCGAGTGCCGTGTCCTTTTTGTCCATTTATTTTGTGTACAAAAGCATGGTATAATGATCAGTCACAGACTAGAGCAGCTCTGAACCTTATCAAAGAGTCAAACACAGTCGGTGTTTCTCCAACACGAAGCTGCGTTCAGAGTTCTCACTGCGCAGAATCGTACTCGACGGGGACGTTTTAAACGCGAAGAACTTCTTAGCAAAATTCGACGACTTTGAACGTATCTATCTATCTATCTATCTATCTATCCATCTATCTATCTATCTATCTATCTATCTATCTATCTATCTATCTATCTATCTATCTATTCGGCTACGACTTTTAGCTCTGCTCGCTGTTTCAATAATGGTATCGATACCAAACTTGGTATGGCAAACCATGACTGCATAAAGAACATATTCAAATAGTCGTAACATGAAAATCATGATACGTATGTCTTGAATGTCATGATTTACCCTTCATGGTCTTGCTGCTCTCGCGGCCTTTTCGTTCACATGACATGTTGAAAAACTGGTATGGTATGACCTGACTACATGGCGAACACAAGTGACAGACTCTAATGTGCAAATCATGATATGCATGTCATGTAAGTTGCGAGTCACGACTACACGACACGCTGTTGGTGCACTCACAGCCGTTTCGCTAGCTTCACATGTACCAAATTTGGTATTACAGGAAGTGAATAGATGGCGAAGGCATGTGCCTGGTGCAAAGATGACAATTATAAGATACGTGTCATGTAACAACATGACTACGTGCTACGCTCATGATTTGCTCGCGGTCGTTTCGCTAGCTTCACATGTACCGAATTCGGTATTACGTGATATGAACGAACGACATAGATAAAAAACACGTCCAAACATGATAATAATGGCATGCGTGTCATGTAACAACATGACTGCATGCCACACTCACGATGCCCTCGCGCCCATTTCACTAGCTTCCCATAAGTCAAATTTGGTAATACGTCACGTGAATAGATAACGAAGGTATGGGACTGGCGCAAACATGATAATCATGAGAAGCCTGCCATGTAAGAACGTGACTACATGAAACTTGAAAGCGCCAATGCACTTCGACGTGACGGCATGCGTGCGCGCCGGCGTTCGTTTCGTCGCGTCAAGCCGCAGATGCCACGCTAGGCGCCGATCTGCTTGCCATGCATACTCGCAGGCGCGCACCGCGCTGCGTCACCTTGACGCATGCGCGTTTGAGCGCGCCCGGCGTTTCTTCGTCACGAACAGAGGCAGGTGCAGTGCTGTCTGGGTAACGTCATCAGCGCGAAACGCAGCATGTCGCATTTCGCACCAGTTGCCACCGGGCCGCGCTGACGGACGCTGGTCGCGCCTGGCGTGGCGTTTTGCTAGCGTAGCTTCATTGCACCCAGAGTGCACGCGCGTCAAGTTTACGTCGGAGTATATTGGGCCCTTCATGATGCGCTCGCGGCTGTTTTGCTGGCTCCACATATGAGAAATACGGTGTTACGTGACGTCAGTGGATGACGAAGGTTTACGACTGGTGCAAACGAGATAATCATTACACGCGTGTCATGTAAGATAATGTCAACATGCCACGCTCATGAAGCGCTCGCGGCTGTTTCGCTGGCTCAACATATACAAAATTTGGTACCACGGGACGCGAATAGACGACGAATGAAAAAGACACGTCCAAACATGATAATCATGGCATGCGTGTCATGTAAAACTTTACTGCATGGCACGCTCATTGAACACTCGCAGCCGTTTCGCTAGCTCCACATATACCAAATTTGGTCTCAGTTGACGTGGATAGATGATGAAAGTAAATGAACCATCCAAACATAATAATCAAGACTTGGAAGTCATGTACGGCATACTTTTACTCCGCCTCGTAATGTTTTGCTGATTTTAAAGTGGCATATCGACCTTCCTCATTTGTGCTTCCAATATCATCGATTCCCACTGTGCGTGGGATCTGCCAACTTTTTATGCCTTTCTTTTCACCCAACCTCTGCATAGGCAGCCATTCTGAATGCAGCTCTAGTTCACCTCCTTGAAACTCTTTTTTTTCACCTTCTTGTTCGTTTAAGGACTAAGCGCCTCACTGACTGTGCGAGCAGAGTGGTATACTCCACCCCTTTGTCGTGCTGGTGCATGTATTTTGGGCAGACGGGACGTTGCATGCCTCAACGTCCCTCTAAAGGAGCGTGGTAGCTCTCTCAAAGGTACGCAATTTACGCATCTTGCCCTTCATGGCCGTCAGTGCAGCTGAGTTGAACTAAAGCGCCGTGTTAATGAGGCATAGTGACCAGCGCACGCTTGAAGTTGCCCAAGCGTATGCAATCATAAAAGCACGAGACAGGTGCGTGAGCCAGCCATCAATGCTGAGATTTTGTACCTACAGCATACTCGAATACGTGGTTGGGGGGGGGGGGTGTCAAGGTTTTTTAATACCCGCATGTTTGCATATATACGAAACATTTCTTTTGTGAAACTTTCAGTTGTTAGACATTGCTCTTGTTGTGCACATTCTTGTATTTTTGTCTTTTTTGTGCGCTGATTGTGACGAGTATGTTCGAACTAGCCTAACTTGCTGCTTTACTCGATGAAATAAAACATTGATGATGATGATGATGATGATGGTGTGTAGGGCTTAAAGGCGCAAGGGCCAATTGGTGGCCTAAGAGCGCCATTTCAGTGACTAGAGATGTGGACAATGATATGGTGCATGGCTGTATAGGGGACTTAAGATTCCTCGCGCAGACGCGGGTAAAAACTTAACCATTAAAATCATGACAGTGGCGTGATATGAATAGTAAAAATGGGTGACAAAGGTTTTGACAATAAAAGCATTTGTAAAAGTATTTGGCACTAGCACAAATGCCTCATGAGTGCCCTTGTATCCAAGGGCCATGAGGCAAGTGCTTTTCAATGTAGCCACTTCAGCAACAAAATCTCTTGAGAGGTCACGCTACGCAATGCCTAGGTATATTACATGGGGGAAACGGACATCTCTTAAAGAAGCTACCAACGATTGATGAGTGAAACATGGTTTTCTACCGATGAACCTTGCAGGGTGTAAAGGTATATGTTGTCTGTAGTGTAATGGATAGTGTTCTCTTTTTAGAGTGTGTAATTGTTCCCACCAGATTGAAATGTGAAGAACTGTTAGTGCTTCACCACATCTGTCACACAATGGTAGATAGCCACCGGGCAAAAGATATGAGTGTGTCCTGTATGTGTGTCCTATCCTGAGCCTCGTTAATGTTACCTCTGTACGACTTGATTTTGATACTGGCGGCCAATGACCAAGGTGTGGCTTAATAACGTGTAGTTTGTTTTGTGTGTGTCTATCCCACTCGCTCTGCCCGGAGCTTTCGTTTGAAAGACGGTTTAAGATCAAGGGCCAGGATTGTAATGAGTGTAGTGGCAGTTCTTTCGTGGACGCGTGGAACAAGCTGATCCGCCATCACGTTGCCTTAGATCCCACAGTGCTCTGGCACCCAGCACACTACAACATTTTGTTTGAGTGTGTATAGCGTGCATAAAATACAGTGAAGTGAGATGAGGACAGGGTTTTTGTTTTTTAAGGGTTTTTAGAGCTGTTACCACACTAAGAAAGTCGGTATAAATGACTGCTTTTTGTAGTTGTAGTTGTTTGATGTGTTTTGCGGCCACAAGTATCGCAGAAGCTTCCGCTGTGAAGATACTTGTGTCTGGATGTAGAAGGCCAGCATCCGAGAAGGATGGGCCGGCAGCAGCGTAGGACAAAGAGGAGTTAGGCTTAGAGGCATTTGTAAAGAACTGAGGACGTGTGTATTTGTGTTGCAGTTCCAGGAAGTATGTTCGAATATGGGCGATGGGCGCGTGTTTTGTAACTTCTAGAAAAGACACATCACAGTCTATAGTCTGCCACTGCCACGGTGGCGGGTATTCTACGGGAGCCATTAGGCTGCGTTCAAGTGACACACCAGTTTTTGAGCTAGACCTTTCAGGCGAACTGAGTAGGGCTGCCTCATCGACGGCCTGTTTTGAAACAGAATGGTGCTCAACAAATCGTTATTAGTGGAGTATGAGGGGTGTTTCTTGCCTGCTTTCACCTTAAGGAAATATACAAAGGACGTGCAAGTTCTCTGCAGATGAAGCGACCACTGATTTGGCTCAACGTAAAGGCTTTCTGCGGAGATGGTGCGAAAAGCACCCGTAGAAAGGTGGATGCCCAAATGGTGCACGGGGTCCAGCATCTTCAAAGCACGTTGAGTCGCAGACTGATAAGCAACGGCGCCATAATCCAAGCGGGTGTGAATGAGGCTTCTATACAAATTCATGAGACATTGCCTGTCACTACCCCACGTAGTACGTGACATCACTTTTAAAACTTTCGAAGATTTTACACATTTTTTAAATACTTCATGTGCGGTGCGAAGGTTAGCTTGTGTTCCAAGATTAGGCCCAAGAATTAATACTTTGCATTAACAGACAGACGTTGACCATTCAGTTGAATGTCAGGTTCTGAGTGCATGCCTCTCTTTCGGGAGAGCAAGACACACGTGCTTTTTTGTGGGTTCAGTCTGAATCCATTTTTTTTGCCCATTTGGAGACCTTGTTTAAACCTAGCTGAACCTGCCGCTCACACATTGCCAGGTTGCATGCCTTAAAGCCATGCTGGATGTCATCGACGTACGTAAAATACAACATATTGCGGAGGATGGATAGGTGCAAGGAATTCACTTTGATATTAAAAAGTGTACAATTAGGTACACCTCCTTGCGGTACTCCCGTTTCTTGTACAAATCATTGGGAGAGAACACTACCCACACGAACCCGGAGTATCCGATTGAGCAAGTAACTCTCAATTATGAAAAAAAATCTACCTTGCACACCCAGTTGAAACAAGTCTCTTAATACGCTAAAACGCCACGTTGTGTCGTAAGCCTTCTCAATATCATGAAACACAGAGAGGAAGTAGTGTTTGTGGGTGAAAGCGTCTCGGATCTCTGCCTCGATACGCACCAGATGGTCGGTGGTGGATCGGCCCTTTCGAAACCCACACTGGAATCAGTCGAGCAAAATGTGTGTTTCGAGGAAATGTAAAAGTCGGTGGTTTAACATCTTTTCAAAAAGTATACAAAGGCATCTTGTACGTGTAATAGGCCTATAACTTGACACCAAGGAAGGGTCCTTGCCCTCTTTCAGAATGTAAATAGTTATAGCCTCTTTCCAGGAAGTAGGGATAGTGCCAGAAAGCCAGATAGCATTGTATAGGGAGAGTAATGTTTTTCGTCTTTTGAGTGGCAGGTTTTTAGACATTTCATACACGACACGGTCATAGCCTAGGGCAGAATCACTTCAGAAGTTTAGTGAATCTTGTAGCTCAGTTGAAAGGCTGGTTGTATGCCTCGTATTCTGTAATCTTGTAATATAGTTTCTCCTTTTTCTATCTTTGCTTTGTATTTTTGGAAAGCATCAGTATAGTGTGATAAGCTAGACACTTGTTCAAAGTGTGCGCCCAGGAAGTTTGCCTGATCTTCCAAGTTGTCACCATGTGTGTTCTCGAGTTGGAGTGTGTGTACTTATCTTTCTGCTATTCTCCTAATTATGTTCCAGGCTTCAGCCTCCTGTGAATATAAATTTATGCCTGATATAAAGTTGCATTAACCTTCCCATCTGACCTGTTGGCGCGTCCTCCTGCCTTGAGACTTTATGTTTTTAAAATTTGTAGGATTCTCCGCTGTTTGGGAGTCTCTAAGGAGCTTCTATGCTTTAGTTTGCTTTCTGCGTAAATTCCGATACTCACTATTTCCCCAAGAAACGTTTCGCCTGGTAGAGCGTCCAGTTTGTGGGATACACTTTTTTGCAACATCAATAAGAAGTGCGGTCAAGATGTCTACTGCTGCATCTATACTTAATTGACATATGTCCAACAAACTTAATCGAGCAGATTTTCTGACTTTTTCCCAGTCCGCTTTGTCTTCCTGCCATCTGCAGACCATATGGAGGACCTTTTTCTAGTGTTGTACTTAGCATGATCGGAAAGTGATCACTTCCGAAAGGATTGTTGATCACTTTCCATTGAAGTAGGGGTACAAGCGATGGGGACACACTGCTGAGATCTATGCATGATTAGGTTTTGTTGGAGAGGCTAAAGTATGCTGGCTCTTTCTAATTCAACAGACACGCGCCCGAAAATAGGACGAACTGTTCAATTAGGCAACCTCGTGCATCGCAGCGAGAGTCGCCCCTTAAACCATTATGTACATTCAAGTCCCCAAGGACCACACAAGGTTCCGGTAGTTCATGTATCAGAGACTGGAATTCGTATTTGTCGAAACGGTACTGTGGAGGTATGTAAAGAGAGCAGATGGTGACAAAATTGTTCAAAAGAACTGCTCGAACAGCCACTGCCTCAAGGGATGTTTGTATTGGTACATGTGTACATGCTATGCCCTGATTCACTAGAATGGCCCCACCGCCAGATGAAGCTTCAGCGTCATTGCAGTCCTTTCTGCATATTACATACCGACGTAGGAAAATTGATGTTCCTGGAATTGAAGCGTGTCTCCTGTACACACAGCATGCATTTGGGAAATGTTTGTGTAAGAGTTCCTGGATATCGTCGAGGTTTCTAAGCAGTCCTCTGACATTTCATTGCATTATTTGTGTATCCTTTATCAGTGTAAATGAGTGCTGTGTGTACTAAATAAGTATTGCGTCAAGTCAAGAGCCCTCGTCAGGCCCCGTAATGATGGTCTCTGATTTTCTGGAGCGCTCCGAAGAGCCGCGCCTGTTCTTCGGCACCAAAGACACCATTGGATTTGCTGTTGTATCCATCCCTTCGGACGAGGTGCTGGATGCCTGCTCGCAGTTCACGCGTGCACGGAGGTCTTACGGCTCTCTGTCGAGACAGAAGGCCCTGTGGAGTGAGGTCCGGGGGCCTGCAAGCCTTTTGGTGGCAGAAGAGCCTGTGCTACTTCCGCTGAAGAAATGAATGGCACTGCCGCTTATCCACTTTGTGTGGTACGTGCTGGCGCCACAGATTTTGGTGGCACTGCCTCCTTTCGTGCCACCTCCGCGAACGAAGGACGCTGCATTAGTAGACGCTTGCGCACCTCCCTAAACAAGATGTTTCGATTTTCTTTCAGTGTGAGTATTTTTCGTGTTGCCATGTAGGGCATGTGCGAGAGCAAGCGGGGTGTTCACCATAGCAGTTCGCTCAGTGGAAAGTGGCTTCTTCACCTTTGTCTGTAGCGTTTTCGTACGAACTACACTTTGCACAGGTTTGACGGCCGCGGCAGCTCTGAGAACAGTGGCTGAATCTCTGGCACTTAAAACAACGTCGGGGGTTGGGGATCTAGGGTCGATCACTTGACTTTTGTCAAGTGATAAATTCAAGTAGCCTGTTTTGATGTATTCTTGAAGTATGCTTGCGCAAAATGTAAAAATCAGGGTTTGTCAAGGTTTCTTTGTTGTCACGCCTAATCTTGATTCTATGTAGATGCGTTACATGCTGTTTGTTCCAGCCCTCAAGGAGCTCCCTTTCTGTCAGGTTAATTAAGTCTTGATCAGACACTACGCCTCGGGAACTGTTCATGGAACAATGTTGTGTGATAGATACAGGTGTGGTTCCAAAAGAGGTGAGTTTTGTCAAACTTTCCTACTGCGTCTTGGTTTGTACTTGAAGAAGAAGGTCCCCACTAGCCATACGTGTAGCCTGATACCCTGTACTTAGGGTACTGGTGAGGCATTCAGAAACGACAAACGGAGAGATGGTTCTTGTGTTCTTTTCTTGTGTTTCACAGTGGATCACATAAAATCACGGAAAGATTTTTTGGCTTTACGAATACATTCAGGGTTGCTGCGGTGCGCCCCTCTCAGAAGGAAGGCGACCAGGCAGTTTAGGAAATGAAAAAAAGGCCATAAAGTACATATAAATTCTGCAGCCATGCCAGCTACCCACCATCGAGCCCAACATGGGGACGCGGCAGCACAATCATAAAGGCATGCCAGCGCCAGCTGTACAAAGTCACTATGACCCAATAATAAATAAGATGTGACCAATAGAGGGCACATACACAAGGTTAACCCTTGCCGCCTAGAAGATGGAAGTAAACAGAAGTGAGGAGATGACAGGAAAGATTGGAAGAGAGAAAAGACAAACATCAGGAGGGAGAGAGAGAGAGACAAAAAAAAGGCGACTGCCGATTTCCCCTGGGTGGGTCAGCCAACGGGTGCCGTCTACGTGAAGCCGGGGCCAAAGGGGTTTGTTGCCTCCACCGGCCTTCAAGGTCCAATCACATGGCGTCGGCTCCACCCCCAGGATTCACTTTTCCCCAGACACGGCAAAGCCACGCACGGCTAGGCGTGGGAGGGAGTACAGACTCCCCCGTTAGCTCGGGTCTGTGGTGTCGCTACGCACCAAACGTCTACTTGCACAGACGCCCCCGCGGGGTGAGATAAAACATTGAAACTTGAATATCGTATGCATCTCGACTCGCACGTGTCGCGAAGTCAACTGCTCATCCGTATTTTGAGCAATTTTCTTTACGTAAGAATGACAATACATCGCTAGATCTGGCTGACATCATCATAGTTTTAGCTTCATTCAATCTTATAACGCGTGTATGTCTTTACGTGTTGCGTGCATGTATGTTTTTTTCTCGTTCGCGTCTAAACACCATATAGAGGGGGAGAAAACTCTCTATACATCTCATGTACGCACTTGCACGCTGATACGCAGCAGCAGCGCGACGCTTACGTCAGAGCAACAGCGTTGCCGTGACATAGAAAAGCTCACTTTTTAAAATGTTGGCTGCAGCGACATTCCCTGTAACGATTTTCAGAAGCATTCAGTACAACACATGCATTTGAGCGAAAGTATTAAAAGTAAAACCCACAAACTTCCAAATCACGGCTACATGAATTTCATGAATACGACGAACGCCATGATTGCTTCACATCATATGAACTACTAGCCAGGATTAGAAAAAGCAAAACCTCTGTTGGTGAGCCAACACGAATTCAAGGTTTTTATTAAGCTCGTTTCGCCGACACCTTGACGGCCATCTTGACTAATTAGTCTAGCGACACAGCTCTTCTATGAGCCCAGCCAGACTTGCACAGAACTCGGTTTATTTATATATTTATTTAGTTATTTATTTATTTATTCAGAATACTGCAACCCCGTGCTGAGATTATTACAGGTGTGTTGTCACATTGCACATTGTTAAAACAAGCACTGATTGATATTGATATGTGGGGTTTAACGTCCCTAAAACCACCATATGAATATGAGAGACGCCGTAGTGGAGGGCTCCGGAAATTTCGACCACCTGGGGTTCTTTAACGTGCACCCAAATCTGAGCACACGGGCCTACAACATTTCCGCCTCCATCGGAAATGCAGCCGCCGCAGCCGGGATTCGAACCCGCGACCTGCGGGTCAGCAGCCGAGTACCTTAGCCACTAGACTACCGCGGCGGGGCATTGTAAAAACAAGCAATACACAAACTAAAATACATGTTGCAAGCATTTAAAATTTTGAGCAAATATCTCAAACATAGTGCAAAATTCTTCGTAGAGATAGGCAAAGAGTCTTCATGAATATAAACATCAGATGAATTGCTGGGGCAAGCAAAAAACAAATACAAAACGTAATTGTACAGACACAGTTAACAGTTGTGACATCATCAATTCAGGAAATCACGGCTAAATAAAAGTCAGCACACATTCACTCGCTCGATTAACAAATTTATCGACTGTCGGCTGTGTCAACACGGTGGTGTGCAGGGCATTCCAAGCGCGTATGTCTCGCGGAAAAAAAAGAGTGGCCAAAAACATTGTTCTTGAAGGGATACTTATCAAGTGTGTGACAACGCTAATTTCGTAGTTGGCGCTTATTGTTAACCTTAACATAATTAGGCACATTTATTTTCTAAGAGTTGTGTAGCCCCAGATACGAAAATCTCAGACTATGAAGCTTGGCGCGGCTCACTAGGGTAGGCAGATCCGCTTTTATCAAAAGAGCATGTTATCAAAAGAGCATTACTCATGTCCTCACGCACAATGAGTACATGCTCGAGTAATGGACACAAATATTTGCGCTCACTCACTAGGAAACCTGAAAAAACTTCGCGGAACTGGGAATCTTTGGGTAAACAGAGGCATGAAGAACATGTGTTACCTGATCTTCATCGAATGCTCAGCGTAGCTCTGCACGCTTTCTGTCTTATCTTTCCCGTAGTTGCCATCTTTGCTGTCACGCCAACCCAGCGAGTTGACTGAGCGTCATGCAACTTGTATTATCACAGAGCAAGTGGCGAGAAGTGCAAGCGCTACGAGAACGAGGCAACCATTTCCTGTGCTTCACCTGACTTAAAATTTGCAAAATAAGAAACCAAGAAGACAAGTAAACAAAAAAGAGTTCTTTACAGAGACATCGTAATACATAATAAAAAAATGCCGCCCACATCTTCCCACTGGGGGAAATCGAGTAAATTCATCGCAGAGTGGTAGGGGCTATCTGGTGAATTTTGCGTCATTGGGTATGGTTTCAGAATTCTTAATTGTTTTTTCGTCTTTATTATTCTTATTTATAGAATAAAGAAGAATCGAAGGCAAGGAGTGAAAACCTAAAGTGTGTCTTTATTGCTTAGCGCCGTCGTTGTACTGAACGGATAGGATGACTGCTTTGTGGTCGCTAAAGTGCACTGTCAAGGGGTCATTCAGGAGCGGTCGTGCGAATGCGTAAATGGTGAAGACGAGTTTGATGCATCTGCCCTAAATGGTGGTTGCCGGTGTCAGCGTTGTTGTTGGACACGCAGTGCAGCCCGTGTCAAGCGCACACGTAGTCAACTAACCAATCGCCCTTGCGTATGTCGACGTTGAAATCTCCGACGAGCACGAAGGGGTCCGATTTTCACAAACGTGCGTACACGCTGTTCAATGCACGGTCGACGTACGCGGTGACTAGCATTCGAGCAAGATTGGGTGCTAGGCAGATTGTCATGATGGTAACCCTCACCCGGTCGTGGGCTCCAGCAGTCTCTCGTCGTCATCGTCGTCACTGTTAACATTGTCGTTGACGTCTGCTTCGCTTTGTTCTTGATGCTCCCGACCAGCGTATGAAGCCGTTGTCGAACCACAGTCAGTCGACACACCTTAAAGCTGTGTCCGAAGCTCTGCTCTTCAAAGTCGCGTTTGAAACGAGCAGCCAGCTTCAGCAAACTGCTTGGCTGGCCCCGTCCCTTTCGCAGCACGCTGGCGTTCACGAGCAGCTTCCGGAGCCGCCTCTCGATGACGACGTTCGCACGCCGCTTCTCGCTCACGTGCCTCTGGTCTTGAAGCTCGCTACTGTCGTTTCGCTGCTGCTTCTCGTGCACGAAGTTTGGGATCCCCAGCTCGGCCTAGCCGTTTCGCAGCTACTTCTCGAACTCCGAGTGCAAGATCCGCAGTTCGCTTCAAACGGTCAGCGTCGTATGCTCGTCTTTTCGCAGCCTTGCCTTCTGCGTTGCTTGCTGCTGTTGACGCTGAAGACGGTGAGCCTGCAGTAACGTTGCCTTGAACGAGTGGTGGGACGATGATGTTGGGTTGTGTCCCAGAACTGAATGAAGGTACTGTTGCCAGTTGTTGCTCTTATCGCCTCTACTCGAGTCAAGCAAAGCGTGAAGTCAAGCGAAAGAGGGGAAAGGAGAGGGATGAAAAAGGAGAGAAGGAGGTAGAGGGAAGACGAGCATGAGCAGGGGGGGGGGGCAGGGTGTGGACGCTGACGACGAGTGAGATGCTGCGACTAAGAAATGCTCCACATTTAAACCTTGTGAAACCTAATAAATGCGAATACCCGCATGAACCACACTCCGTTTAACCAGATCTTAGGATGACCGCTACGAGTGTGCATGTCCCTTAAAGCTCTAACTATACATAACTTGCACCAACACCACACCGCGGAACTCCGGGATACACGGAGGAGGGGAAGGTAGGAGAGACCCTGACGTCACTCGTTGTGAAGCTGCGATGAAGCCGGAAGTCGGCCATATTGACTAGACAAATTCTCCTGTTTTGTTTACATCCGGATGTAAAGCAGAACGCACGACTCTCTCTCCGGCTCGGAAAGCACGTCAGCTGCGCAGCGCGCGGGTCGGGACGACCCGAAACTAAGGGAGCGGGGCTCAAAGCTCTGGGCTGGCGCGACACCTTCGGCGAAATCTTTTCGTCCGAGTATTAACAGCGAGCAACAGCTTACCGACAACGAAGCAAGTACAAGAGAACGCGTCCTAGATGCACTGACAACGGCGAGTGTTATCACGTCAATATTTCAGCAACTGCACAGACAACACGATCAATCGTGCGCCTTCTATGGTTGCATTCCGACACAAAACCGATGCAGCGCCCGGCCACTGTCCCCGTGTTGCGCGTGAAACTCACCGGCGTCAGCATTCTGCGACCGTGGTGACTTTCAGCACGGTGCAAGTGACACTTGAACGCGGTTGCTCTAAGGTTGAGATTAAAATGCTTGGGGCGAGTATAACTAGCGGTACAGAAAAGGTCTTTTATTACGCCATTGCAAGTTGTTACTCTACACACAGAAGTCGAAACTACGTATGTAAACGTGGTCCTCATTGCGTCTTGCTGGGCTCAACATCTTCATCCGTTGTCACAAGCAGAAGCACTGCCCAACCTTGGAAATCGCACAAGCAAGTGGAAATTGCACCGGGATGAACCCGACGTTGCAATGTTTTGCTTGCCCAAGGTAGTCAAACACCAGTGCGACAACACAAAAGAGCTGTCCAAGAGGCAAAGGAGGACTTATGGTTTGCGCGGATCATTCGGAAAGATTTCAAGACACTGAACAACGTTCGTGTAGGCGGGCGTCACTTCTTAGCAGGCAAGTTTTTCCGGACCTCCTCACATTTTCGCTCCATGAATTGAGGCGGGTCAGTTCGTCAAGTGCGAAGTAAATTTTTGTCGAAATCTGATGCATCGCATTGAACACAGCAAACGCGCTTTGCTTTGCAGGAAGGCCCGCTAACTTCTTCAGTGACACGAACACTGACTGGGCGCTGAACACGTTGCTGGGTCTTGGTTGTCCGGAACAGCCGGCGTCAAAATCGGAGCCGTAAAATGCGGGTAGCGACGAGCGCTGCTGTAGGCAACTCATGCGAAGCTGCTTCCCTTCTTGGCGGTGATTTGCCAGACCCATCCACTAGTGAAATAACTGTGAGAGTTCAGCGACTTGTACGCTTTCATCTGGTCAAGAGAAACATAATTTTCGACAGTATTAAGTAATTCATAATGTCGACGTGGGTGACCGCCAGAAGAAGGCTTGTATTAAGGGCGGCTTGAGCACCAACCCACAGCTCGTACGAATCCACGCCATCCCACAGGACTATTTTTCCTTGTATCTGGACCGCGTTGGTCCGACAAGTCCTTCAAAGGAAGCAGGACAATGTCCTGCAGGATTCTCTATAGCCAAATGGCTAAGGCGAACGATGAAAACACACTCACATATATGTCAAATCGGCCCGCCGTGCGGACGTAAACACGATTCGACGGCAGCGACTTATGTGCTCGAGCACGGCGGGCGCAAAATCGGAAAAAACTGACGTCACGTGCAAAATATGTATAGTGTACTAGAAAATACTAGTACATTAAACTGAAACTAGCGCTGATTTCCCGGTGCCTGCTTCAGAAGGCTTTACACGGCTGTACTCCATCTTTCTTGACGAATGTGAGAGTGGACTAAAAATGCAAGGAAGGAAGGTGAGCACAATGGGAAACATGACGATTTTTGCCGTCGACTTCATGACCCGTGTATGTGAGGATATATGTGGTAATGGTACAATAAACAAAGCAATCAATCAACTTTATTTGTGTTCATTTAACAAACAGACACACGTACTGCGAATAAAATCTGTCTTCAGACTACTTGACGAGTCCGCCACCCCCATTCTCAAGTGCTCACAGCTGTGTAGTGATAATTAGATTTACATATAAATAAAGAAATCAAAAGAAAAATCTACATTACTGCAAAAAAACGGTACCTCACTTACAAATAACGGCATTGAACACGAGAAAAAAACCAATAAGCGCAAAAGAATAGTGATAAAATATTCCAATTAAAAGAAACAAATAAGTACATACTAACAACCAATAGCGTTTTCAAATTTCAACCGTAACTGGCTTGATGAACAACAACACAGATCAAAATTACCTAATGCGTAATAATTGAGAAGGGAAGGCAAGGTATGGCACAAGCGTTGCATTAAAAATTCTAAACACGCGGCCGGTTCCATCTATATATACCCTTTTTGTGTCACAGGATTATCTTTTTTTTTGTTTTCCAGGCGAACGATCTCTTTTAAGTAATTTAGGTTCTCTTTAATTTCAAATTTAAAACCAACACGTAGCCTATACCGATACAGATGATAAATGGTATTGCGATCGGCTCCCGTGTCTTGGCACAGCTCGAAGATTGGAAGAATTTTGGCTTTGCAGCGCTTCCTGAAGTGTCCAGAATCAGCAACAGCACAGTGAAATCTTTAGGTCCATCCGTTCACCTCAAGTCCTTTGGATCTGCATGGCCAACGGATTACTACGAAAGGGCCTTTGTGTTGTCTGGGCTGCTCCACGCTGCTGGAGTCGTCGAAATGCACCCGACAGTAAGCCGAGTGCTGGAGAACCATTTTCAGGGACGTTTCTCGCATTTGAAGGACCTTTCCAATTGATCATTTCCTGCGCACCACGGCCTGCCCGGCAGCAATGCCTCCTTGATGAGTCAACTTCGAACTTTTCCAGCCAGACGGGTTGAATCTGCGCGTGGCGTTCCAGACCATCGCACCATGCCAGCTGTGCCGTGTTGTCACATATCGTGTTTGCGTGCCTTTCCCCCTTTCTTGGGTCCCAAACAGAGGTGGGGTGTGACTTTGCATCTTCGGGGGTGGAGTATAAGACGACGATCCCGTTGGAGGATCCTGAACTTCATTGCTTTCCCTTGCAGGGATTATTGAGAAGACTGAGGGTATAAAACGCGAGCACAGAAACGCTCGGTTGCACTTTTTTTAACGCAGTATCACATTTCTTAATTATGTAATGCTGTAATTACACCTTCCTACCTTTCTTCTCTCTTTCTCTCTCTCTCTCTCCAGTTTTTAGCCCCGGCTCCTCGGTTCATCTTCGCCCTGACCCTTGGATGACTTCGGGTCTCAGCTAAAGTCCCCCAGTCACAAGAGTGGATGGCAGCGGTGAGATGATCTGCGCAGGCATTGGACACCGGCTTGGTGAGTGCACAACCTTTTCTCCTTGAGCTGCCAGGCTTAACGTGACTCTTCCATGTAACAGGAGTGTTGGAAGCCTGTTCACGGGAACCTTGCTTCAACACTATTCTTTGGAAAACTTGTAAGAGTAGCATCCAGGCTTGCACAAGTTGCGCGAATCAGACCTAGACGTGATAAGCGGGAAAGAAGGATTGATTGTGGGAAATACCTAATCAAGGTGGAAGTTATTGAGACAACACAGGCAAGCGGCAGTAAAAATGTACGTTTCAAAACCACAATATCATTATGAGAGACGCCGTAGGGAAGAGCTCCGGAAATTTCGACCACCTGGGGTTCTTTAACCTGCGCACAAATCTGAGCACACGGGCCTACAGCATTTTAACCTCCAAATAAAATGCAGTCACCGCCACAGGAATTTGATTCCGCGACTTGCGAGTCAGCAGCCGAGTATCTTAGCCACTAGGCCACCATGGCAGGGCAGCGCTAGATGAGGTTCGCCGCAGGGCAATAGATGCTTTGAGACGAGTGTCGATACACCCATCTTGCCCTCTTTGAAATACACTTCAGCACGATAGTGACGAAGAGCGATGACATCGGTGAACATTTCCTGGAGGAGGACTACTGATCGCCTTTCGGTAGCAGAGCTAAGTAAGCGCTGCAGTACCGCCTTCCTTTTGCAGAAGTTGGCGCAATTCCATTGCCAGAGTACTAGATTGCTTGCGTTAGCCATTTTACAGACTCGAAGGGGGTGTACCAAGCAGTGCGTGCTGCCTGTCTGATTTCAAAATTTGAAGCTTTGCTGTGTGCTTGGTCAGTTGGAGCCTGATAGGGGTGATTTCAGCAATAATGTCATTTCTTAGCTTTTCAAGCAGTATTTGGATGCCTGAGACGTTAAGCGTCTCCTCTTCCATGGGGTGAGGGCCTGCCATGCGTTTTGCGTCTCTGTTGATGAACCCTGTGGCTGCGGTAGCTTGATCGCTGGAAGCGCGCTCTCGCTGCTGCATTTCTTGCAAGATTGACTTAATATGAGATAATTCCTGTCGAAGAGACGCATTCCCGTGCTCTAGTGACTGAATTTTGTCTCGCGTTTGCTGTGACAGTTGCTGTGGTGTCGCGGGAGCATTGGCCCCACCTGTTCCGGCTACCTGGCCTGCCCAGGTAGGTTGGGAGTACAAGTCACCCCGGGAACTCAGAGCGTTCTGTGGCGGCGTTTCTGGGAGCAGCCGCAGCTGGTGCCTTAGTAGGAGCGGCGATTTCCCGGTCTCCGTCGTTGCTCGTAGCATTTTTCGTTTTGTGACTGCCTTTCCTTCTCATAGGGGCGAAGCTCTTTATAGCGGCACCCATTCGTCCCTCGTAACCGTTGTAGTATGCAACAAGTATAACATTTTGACCTCCAAGGTGGTGCCGGTGAGAGATTTCTTCTGTTCGTTGTCGAACAATAAAAAATAGTGCTCAATGTGCATGCCAATGGCTGCTAATGGGAAATGAGAGACAGGAGCATTCGGCTTTTAGTTGACAAGCAACCTGTGATTACCACTGTAGTCATTGGCATGTACATTGAGCACAATCTGACAAGAAAGGGTTGCTACGTTATACTCGCTGGGCGTAACCTCCTTGGTTTTTGAAAGGTTTAGTGAGCGTTCGGCCGCAGTGCCATGAATACAGTGAACTAGTCTATACCATAGAAAACTTGAGGTGGCAAAAGGTGGGAAATAGACACGAAGCGCAAGCCGTAAAAAGTGTGCGTGTGCCTTCTCTCGTTTAGTCCTTGGAATTTCCACTGGATGGCGGTGCTTCTATTTTGGGAATTTATGATGAAAAGATGCGGGATGGTGGTATTTGGAGTGTTGATTGGTGTGTTGGAGTGTTGAGGATGAACGGACACACAGGCAGATGCATGAATAGACGCATGAATGGACGCAGGGGCAGATGTATGGACGAACGCAGGGACGGACGCACGAACAGACACACGCACGGACAGGCGGATGGACGCATGGACGGTCACACAGACGGACGCATGAATAGATGGAAGCAAGAACGAATGGACGGACGAATGCTTCGCCCCACTCTTCATCATTCACTTCGTGGATATGCTGTCAATTTTTTCTACGTCATCTTCTTACAACGTAAGGAACTTGGTACCAGCAGGTATGGTCACCGGCTAGATGAGCGTCTCCACATAGCGCGCACTTTGGTTGCACAGATTCGTGTCCGCTTGTGATTATCGAAGTCCCGCACTTTTCACACACTTTTTCAGTCGGTCTATGGCAGACGTCGTGCTTGTGGCCGATTCGGCCACAGTTACGGCAAGCGTCGATTTTTCTCTTGTACAGGGTACAGCGAAGCATGCTGTGGCCGCAGTAAACATAGTTGGGTGCTTTCATGCTGTTGAACAGTACGATCACGGTGGGCGTCTCTTTTATGCGCCGGTCTCCGAGCACCATCGGGTTTCTGGGTGTGACAAAACGAATTTCCAGCGCAGCTTCGGCCAGATTGGTGTTGATGCCTCTGACCACACCTGTACAGGTGTTTCCCGGAGCTGTATTGTAAGCCGAGATAGTGTGCTTTTTACTTGCCAAGAGTATTTTCTGCACTTTGCAGTATGCACTGGCATTCGACTTCGAGGGTGTGCTAATAACGAAGACATTCTGCAAGGCGTTCGCACACACGATATCCTTCTCGGCGGCCGCTTGGGGCAGCCTGGCAGCCAATAAAATGGCTTGCGCGACATTTAACTGACTGCATGTTCACACGTGCAGCCCTCCCCCCGGGCAGACGACTACTCGAAAGTGTGATCTGGGCAGGCGCCGTAGCCTGGAGGCTGCGGCAATTTTTCTCGGCTCGCTGGCTTTAGCAGCGCCAACGTGGGCTCTATTTTGCTTAGCCGAGCGCGTCTCGTGCCTGAAGCGGGTTTTATCCGCATTCCGCTTTCTGTGGGCGGTAATCCAGCTGTTGGACTCAGCTTACTCTTTGAAGATTTGCTCTGCTTCTACCATAGCCTCATAAGGCGTGGCCTCCTCGGGGGTAGGCCGAAAAAGCAGCCGCGAGTTCCGCTTTTGCGCGCTATGGTGCCCGATGCCGTGTATAAGCACAAATAGGCCTAACCCTTCGTGTCAGAGAAAGTATCCACAAAAAAATATTGCAGTGAGCCAACCATGAGAAATGGGGTATCCAGGTGTTCTTTGAAACTTCCCGGAGTTTCTCCAGTAGAAATCTTGAAGGAAAAGCACATCGGACTCAGCGGAACAACTCGGTTGGCGGAGCGGATGCAGACGCATCCGCAAGCCACCCCACTACCTAGCATCTCAGAGGCTTCTCCGGCCCAATTAATACCTAAGGTCAGGATCGGACAGAAGGTGGCAACCCGTAGCGTCTCTCAGGAGAGAGCTCTTGAAGGGCGCAACGATGGCGGGACACCTAAATAATTACGTAATTTGGCAGTGGAACTGCTGAGGCTTCCAATCAAAGAAAGCAACCCTACAGCAGTGCATTAAATTCCAGCCGATTCGACCACATGGTATTGCCACGTTCCAAGTTTTTGTTATCGTCCCAAAACACCACACGATTCTCAGCGCAAACCACGCCTGCAGTTTTCGAGAAGGATCCGGACTGTAGTAAATCATTTTGATAAGATCACGCCCACTGTGCGAACGGTACAGATTGTTCTGGAACCTACGCCAGCGCCAGCGATAACGCTAGAACATTCGACGGCAAGAGTATAAATTCCGACGCGCTTCGCCGCTTGTCAGTAGTTGATCGAAGGCCGACGCTCCGTTCGCCGCTATCAGTCCGAGACTGCTATCTGTGCGAGACTGCTGCTGTAATTGTACTTTCCGTTTACCGGGCACAGGTTCGCCCAAATAAACAATTATATCCCAACACAAAGTCTCCTGTCTTCGGCCACGTCACGACCCCGTGACATCTGGTGGAGGTGCTGGGCATCGATCCCAGTACCTCTCGCACGCCAAGCGAGAATACAAGAAAGGTACTACTGGCCACGTCTTACCACCGACGTCACTCGTTATGTGAGAACATGCCGTGAGTCCACGTTCGGAGCGTGGACTCACGATTTTCTAGCCAGGTCCTTGCTGTGTCTTCCAGGTAAAAGTACACACGACGGAGCTTTTCTTCGTTGTCCCAGTGGTTGAGGGCGGCCACACGGTCGTATGTTTCTAGCCAGGACTCCGGGTCTTCGAACGATGACCCATGGAAAATTGGTGGTTCCCTGGGTTGATGCATGACCATCGTGGGCTGGGATGCGGCGGTTGTCATTGTCGCTGCAGTCGTGGTCATGGCCTTGGTCTTCCGCGCCTTGTCTTCTAGAAGCCCGTACTCCGGTGGTAGCCCTCGCTGTCGGCGGCTTGTTCGCTGCTCCTGGTTGGCATCAGTGTCTTCTCCACGACGTGGGCTGGGTTCACGGCTTGACGGGGGCGTCCGGTACATGAACGAAGCAGCACCTCCACCAGATGTCACGGGGTCGTGACGTGGCCGAAGACAGGAGACTTGGTGTTGGAATTTAATTGTTTATTTGGGCGAACCTTTGCGCGGTAAACGGAAAGTCAAATTACAGCAGCAGTCTCGCACAGATAGCAGTCTCGGACTGATAGCGGCGAACGGAGCGTCGGCCTTCGATCAACTACTGACAAGCGGCGAAGCGCGTCGGCATTTATACTCTTGCCGTCGAATGTTCTAGCGTTATCGCTGGCGGTGGCGTAGGTTCCAGAACAATCTGTACCGCTCGCACAGTGGGCGTGATCTTATCAAAATGATCTACTACAGTCCGGATCCTTCTCGAAAACTGCAGGCGTGGTTTGCGCTGAGAATCGTGTGGTGTTTTGGGACGATAACAAAAACTTGGAACGTGGCAGTATTATGCTACAGGAGACGCTTACGGAAATAGTGAGCCTGTCAGATCACACCAAATAGTACCTGACATCAACCTTAAAATTAGCATTTCGTACTCCACATATATATCTCTCCAAGAGGCAGGCACCATCGCTTTACCTCATTTTTATTAAAAGCCATCATGATCACTGGGAAAGTGGACGCACCTATAGTGATAGTCGGAGATTTCAACGCACCCCATCATGCTTGGGGCTACCCTCGCACCACTGCCATGGAAGTCGAGCTCTGGCAAGCGGTAACGGATCTGAATCTGAAATTCGTCACTGACCTCATGTTTCCTACTTACACTGAAAGGAAGGAAGGAAGAAAGGAAGGAAGGAAGGAAGGAAGAGAAAGGAAGGAAGGAAGGAAGAGGATAGAAGGAAGGAAGGAAGGAAGGAAGGAAGGAAGGAAGGAAGGAAGGAAGGAAGGAAGGAAGGAAGGAAGGAAAAAGGAAGGAGGGAAGGAAGGAGGGAAGGAAGGAAGGAAGGAAGGAAGGAAGGAAAAACTTTATTTCAAAGGGTGTTGGACAGGGGTCATGAGCTTGATGGGTGGGGCCCTAAGTCCAAGGCTCCATTGGCTGCCACCGCCTGCCTGACGTGATGCAGAAGTGCAAGCTGCACCTCTCGGTCAGAGCTGGCGAGCTGTGCCTCCAATTGCTCGAAAGTATTACGAAGCTTGTACTGACCTAAAAAGGTATCTAAATTTGGTGGTCGTTTCAGGCATCCCCACGAAATGTGGTAGAGCGATGGCGAGCCGCCACACCACGGACACGCATGCCCATACAGCGTTGGAAAAAAATTGTGTAATTTTTGAAGATTGGGAATGACTCCCGTTTAAATTCGGCGGAGGTCAATTGCGTCCTCCCCTTCCAATGATTTGTGGGGGGCGCTGTATTTTTGTCGCATGCCTCGCTGGTTAGCAAGAATTTCGCCAGGGGCCATTTTCGATGGGTCATTATCCTCCTCAATAGCTTCCTGCTGGAGTGTTTCAAAGGATCGAATGTGCTGTCGAAGCTCTACTCGGTTCGTGAGCCCTCGAGCACAAGCGTCGGCCCTTTCGTTTCCCTCCAGGCCTGCGTGTCCTGGACACCAGATAAGCCTGTATTTGTTCTTAAATCTCCCGCCTAAGAATTTGCTTATTTTTATCGGAAGGGGGCCTCTTAAAAAGAAACAGTACGCTTCCTGCGAGTCGGAAATGATAGTTGTCAGTGGCTCATCTCTCTGTTCCTGCGCTTTGATTGCAAGGGCAATGGCAAAGCATTCCGCCTTGGCAATCGAGGACGTGTACAGCGATGCTCATGTCACCATGCCGTTGTCGTTGCTAAGTACTGATGCAACTGACCGTTTCAAATTGTACCTCGAAGCGTCCACATACAAAACATTTTATTTGTTTTTAATGTTTTTCGGAGCCATCGCACTTTCTCCTCTCGGCGCTTTCTGTTTGTTTTTACGTCCATGTTCTTGGGCAGCGGTGAGATCGAGACATTGCTGCGGACGGGACCCGGGATTTCTACAAAAACCTCGTCCAGGTTCGGGGGGTATGGCGGAAAGCCCACCCTAGCAAGTATCTCTCTCCCCGCTTTCGTTTGACTTAGACGGTTTCTCTGCGCAGTCAGTACCGCTGTCTTTAGCTCAGGGTATCTATTATATATACCTAGGTCCAAAAGCTTTTGGGCTGTTGTGCTTACCGGTAGCCCTATGGCCACTTTGTAGGCGCCCCTAATTATAGACTCAATGGTTTCTTCTTCTGATTTGTTTAACACGTGGAAAGGTAGACTATACGTAACCTTACAAAGTATACAAGTGCCTGTACTAATCGAATTGTGTCTCCTTCCTTTATTCCCTGTTTGTGGTATGTTATTCTTTGGATTATTCGTGCAACTTGTTTCCTGGCTGATTTCAATATGTTTATTGTATGGTTCGCTCGTCCATTAGTTTGAACCCAGTAACCCAGAATACGTGCGACGGTCACCTCACGTACTTTGACAACTTCATTGTGTATGTCGATGCTTCCATTACTTTTGTATCTATTCCATGTACCCTGATAATTTCAGATTTTTCTGGGGCACAGCTGAGCCCGCTTGCCTTCGCAAAATTTTCAACTGATGTTCCAGCCTCTTGAAGTGTCTGCTCTTTGTTAGCCAGAGATCCGCGCGTTGCCCATAGGGTGATAACATCCGCATAGAGAGTGTATCCTAACTGCGGAACTTCATCCAGAGCTCGCGTGAGTCCTAACATGGCGATATTAAAGAGCAGAGGAGAGAGGATGGCTCCTTGAGGGGTACCGTGGTTTGGCATCTCAAAAGCGTCTGACGTGACTTGTGCTAGGCTTATCGAAGCCTGCCTTTCAGTGAGGAATGTCTTGATGTAATTGTAGGTGGTTGTCCCACATCCGATGTTGTTTAATTCTGTTAGGATGACTTTATGCGAGATATTGTCGAATGCTCCTTTTAAATCAAGGGCCAGTATTAGATGTTCTCCTCCTGTAGGTATATAGCTCAAAACTTCCTCTTGTAATAGAAGAAAGGCGTTTTGTGTAGAGAGGCCATTGCGGAAACCCAGCATAGTGGCTGGAAAAAGGCTGTTGTCCTCTATAAAGTTTTGGAGCCGATTATGAATAACCCTTTCAAAAAGCTTCCCCGTCCATGACGTCAAAGATATGGGCCTGAGGGCTTGCAGAGATGGCTTCTTCCCGGGTTTCAGTATCGTAATAATTTTTGCTACTTTTCATTCCTCGGGTATCTTCCCTTTGAGCCAATCATCATCATCATCATCAGCCTGACTACGTCCACTGCAGGGCAAAGGCCTCTCCCATGTTCCGCCAGTTAACCCGGTCCTGTGCTTGCTGCTGCCAATTTATACCCGCAAACTTCTTAATCTCATCTGCCCACCTAACCTTCTGTCTCCCCCTAACCCGCTTCCCTTCTCTGGGAGTCCAGTTAGTTACCCTTAATGACCAGCTGTTATCCTGTCTACGCGCTACATGCCCGGCCTACGTCCATTTCCTCTTCTTTATTTCAACTATGATATCCTTAACTCCCGTTTGTCCCCAAATCCACTCTGCTCTCTTCTTGCCTCTTAAGGTTACACCTACCATTTTTCTTTCCATTGCTCGCTGCGTCGTCCTCAATTTAAGCTAAACCTTCTTTGTAAGTCTCCAGGTTTCTGCTCCGTAGATAAGTACTGGCAAGATACTGCTGTTATATACCTTCCTCTTGAGGTATAGTGGCAATCTACCTGTCATAATTTGAGAGTGCTTGCCGAATGTGCTCCACCCCATTCTTATTCTTCTAGTTACTTCAATCTCGTGGTTCGCCTCTGCGGTTATTACCTGCCCTAAATAGACATAGTCTTTTACAACTTCAAGTGCACTATTACCTATCTCGAAGCGCTGCTCTTTTCCGAGGTTGTTGTACATTACTTTCGTTTTCTGCAGATTAATTTTAAGACCCACCTTTCTCCTCTCAGTGTGCAACTCCGTAATCTTGAGTTGCAATTTGTTCCCTGAGTTACTCAGCAATGCAATGTCGTCGGTGAAGCGCAGGTTACTAAGGTATTCTCCATTAACTCTTATCTCTAACTGCTCCCATTCTAGGCTCCTGAAAACCTCCTGTAAGCACGCGGTAAATAGCATTGGGGAGATAGTGTCCCCCTGCCTTACACCCTTCTTGATTGGTATTCTTTTGCTTTCTTTATGAAGCACTATGGTAGCATTTGATCCCCTGTAGATTTCTTCCAGAATGTTTATATATACTTCATCTATGCCCTGATTCCGCAGTGTCTGCATGACGGCTGATATTTCTACTGACCAATAGTTGTATTGTACAGCCAATTTTTGTCATTAAAATTGTTTGTTAGTGCCTCTATAACTTTATCGCTGAGGTTCCTTATCATTGCATTTATGATTTGATCTGAACGAGGGGCAGAATTTCTCTTGGCTCTTGGGCAGCCGCAACGACCTCTTCCTTGGTGATTGGGGCGTTGAGTATCTCGTTTTTTACACCAGTGTACTGCATTTTAATACTGCAACTATCCGTATTCTCTCCTACGTATCTGTCCTTAAGTGCTTGTATTAACTCCTCCTCTGTGCACGGAAAATCATGCATTATTCGTTGTAGTGTTCTGTTCGTGGCCGATTTTGATTTTTCTCGGTCAAGCATGTTCCTTAAGATGGCCCAAGTTTTTGCATTGCTCAGAGTGTCGTGTAGTCAACTGCAGAACTGGATCCATCCCTCAGTTGCAATTTTGTTAGCGTATTGATTTGCCTCCTCTCCTAAAGCAGCGATTCTGTGGAGACGGTTCCGGTTGAGTCGCTGGTTTTTGCACCTTCTCAGCATACGCTGTCTGCTCTCCCACAGGTGGAGCAGGTGCCTGTCGACTGCAGGAGTCTCTGCTGTTCTTGCGATAAGTCTAGATGTTGGTTTGTGAACTGAGATTATGTACTCTGACCATTCCCCAATCAACTCCGGTACAGAGTTGGGTGGGGGATCGCGTCGTCTGTACCTTACCCAGTCAGTGATCACCACGTCTCATAAGACCCTACGTAGTTTTGGAGTTGACAGGGAAATGCTGATTATGTAGTGATAGCTGCCGAGATTCTCTTCCAGGTTTGTCCAGTTAGAGTCGTTAATATTACGTGTGAATGTCAGATCTGGGAACGTGTCTCGACTCACGCTGTTACCCAGCCTCGTAGGTGTTGTGGGTAGAGTATTTAAGCTCAATCCTAGTTTGGATACGGCGTGTTCGAGACGCGTTTCCTGGGGGAATCTCTCGAATAACCCCTGGTGGTACTGTGTGCGTTAATGTCGCCCAATACCACAAGTCAATCTCTCGTCCCTGCAATGCCGACGACATCTTTAAGCAGTGCACCAAAGTCCTCGTGTTTATCTTTGGGAGGGCTGTATATTTATAATATTACCGTTTTCACTTTGCCTCTCTTCAGAGGAAGGAGGGTAATTATCTGATGATTTATCCGCAAACTTTGTATGTGCTCAACCTTTGCTGCAATACTTTTGCTGACCAGCGAGGCTACGCGGGGATAATTTGGATCTTGTAAACAATAATATCCTTGTAGTTTTACCACCTTGGGCCCAAACTCCTGCAGGCATATTACGTCTGGCTGAATTGGTACCAAGTTCATGTAATTTTGGAGTGCTGCGGCGTGCTTGTGAAAAGTGCGACAGTTCTACTGCTAAATCTCTAAATGTTCTAAAGTTTTTGTAGTATTTTTGGCCATGCTTCATGGTCTTACCTATGCTGTCACGGCCCGCTTTGGATGCTTTGTCAATGACTGGGGCGGACAAACAGCGTTTGTTTAGTGCCCTCTGCAAGCCTCCTACAGCATTGTTAACATACTGCCTCTGAATTTTTAGTTCTTCTACAATAAACGTTTTCATTTCCGCCATGAAATCAGCTAGAAGTTTATTTAAAGTAGCTAGGCTTTCCCTGTTTGCTTGAACCTGCGTCTGCACTTGCTTAACTAGTTCACTGCTTTCTGATTGAGTAGCGAAGGAGTTTTCGTCTATCGTTTTCTCGCTCGTTTCTGCGCTGTCCTTTATGTCGGCTAGACGCTCTCGCGCCTCTTTATTGCCCTCGGTGGGGTTGCCTACCGACCGTGGGTTTTGTATTTCCTTAATTACATTTTCTCATTTGCTTTCGATTGACGAATTGGCCAGTTTATACTCTTTCCACTCCACAGTCATTTTATTTCTAAGCTGTTTAATTTCTTGTGTTAATCTTTTGTTCTCCTCTAGAATTTTCCTATACTGGGGGCTATCATTTACCGGAACATTGGGAGGCACTGGACTCGCCCAGCTCACCTTGTTTGGTTGGTTGTTTTGTACGCCCTCTGTACTAAGGCCAGTGGTTGCTGCAGCTGCTTCTTCTTTCCTGGCATGAGCGGAGCTTGTTTCCCAGCTGCTGCTCAGTGTTTTCTTCAAGTTTGGCTTGCCAGGGGCCTCCGCAGGCTTGTTGATGTTTCGCTGTTGCGGGGTCTTTGATGTTGATCTTGATATTGATCGTGATCTGGAGCTGAATCTAGATGTCTGCCGCTTCTGGAGCGTCGCTTCCTCTCGGTCTGAGCTGAACCAACGAGGAGGTTTCTGCTGCTGTTGTTCAAGTTGGGGGAAATCCTTCTCGGAGTAGGTACACTCTGTCATTTTCACTGGTATAGCGCACCACGACAAGGACACACACAAAGGAGAGATTCACACACACATAGCGCTGTGTGTGTGTGAATCTCTCCTTTGTGTGTGTCCTTGTCGTGGTGCGCTATACCAGTGAAAATGATGAATCCCAACCAACTAGCCCGGCAACGTGCCTTAGCAAGGTACACTCTGTTTGTCTTCGAGGCATCTCCACTCGTGATTTTCGAAGAGCCACATTTTTCAGTTTCTCTCTGCACGATTTGTCTTTTGTAGCGTGCTCTTCACCGCATTGGGCGCAGTTCAGGGCACATTCGTGTCCTTGACTAGGATCACACGTCCCACACTTGGAGCACACGTTGGCGTTCGGAGTCGGGCACACATCGGTTCGGTGTCCAGTTGATCGACAAATCTTGCAAACCTGTACGGTAGGCTTGTATGGATAACAGATCGTCTCTGTAGCCATAAAATATACACACCTGGGGAGCACGTCCCCTGTAAAAGTTATTATTGCTGACTTCTAAGAGCCCAGCATCCTGGCTATATCTTCACCCCTTGTGTCCGTATTCGTAGGTTTGCCATCAGGTCGGCCTGAGTGGTTCCAGGCGGTAGTCCGTGAACGATGCCTCGCAGCACGTCTTCGGGAACGGCCACGTACGCATTGAAGGGGTGAATCCGTCCTCTGATTTTCAATTGGTTGATCTCTCTCAGCCTGCCCGCCACTTGTTCGTGTGGCGTGGACAATATTATGATGTTGGATCCGGGGTGAACCCGCAGCAAAAAACTTTCTCCTCCAAAGCTGTTCCGGCAAGCCTCTATCACTGCCATTGAGAGCTCCGATCCGAATAGATTTTTCACTGTGAGGCCCTTGTGCGGTCTCAGGATAACTTTTATGTCTTCCTTTGGAAGGGGCGTCGGACCTCAACGTTTTCTGCGCTGGAACTCCCGTTTGACTTGGCTGTCCAGTGCTGCGTCGACAGGCGGATGGGCTGCTGACTTTTCGTTTTTCTTCTCTAGTTCCTTCTCGGGTTTTTTCTGGCTTTGCTTATGGTTCTTTTTTCTTCTGCGGGAAAGGACGGTGTGCCAGCCGTCCCACGTCCAAGTAAGAGGCACACCAGCGTCGTCATCAGTTCTTGTTATGGAGAGACGCGGCGCTGGGCGCTCGCGCGTCGTCACTTGGTTCCTCATTTGACGGGACGCTACTCGTGTCGTTCGGTCGATTTTCCGACACCAGGGATGCGCCGGGAAGGTCTTCGTCGACGTCCATCTAGACGAAGAATTTTTAGGCGTCCTTATGCATGCATGCTCAGTAGATACAGGGGAATAGGCCGACCTTCGTTTTCCCCTGCGCAAGGCGTATATTCCGAAAGGGAGGTAAAATGGCACTCACCATTGACTTCTAAATCGGTCAGAAAATGTCGAAGAAATTCGGTCGGATGGTGTTGAGCCAGTCGACGCACATACACCCGTCGCCGCACCCCACACCGTTTAGCGGCCCAACACCGCTGACCGGTGCCGGTGATACGGTGAGTTGCGTTCGTGCACGTCGTGTCTTCCAATGTTGATTGTTTCTCGTGAAGCTGGTCCAGGTCCCAGATTTTGGTGTCCTTCCAATCCTCGCAACTTCACGAAAAAGATGACGCACACTTCAAGTAGACTTGACTTGAAATTTCCGCCTGAAAGCGTTTCATAAAGCAGAGAGCGATGTGAGCACGTCCTCACCACACTATGCCACCTAGCGGATCCTCACTCGCACTGGAAATTCTTGTTCGAGGGGTGCTACCCCAGACCTCACCTTCGTCGCAACCACGGGGGAGGTATCATTGTTAAACTTGAGAGTGGACTTGGGGAGTGACCATTGTATTCTCAGTACGACATTATAAATTCAGGCAAAATTCACAGATTGGGACCTTTTCCGTGAGATCAGAGCGGAGAGTAGACAGGAATATAATGACCCACCGAATTTTGACAAGTGTCTGTCTCAGCTGGTCGAAGACGTCAAGTCGGCCACTAACATGAGAGAGACTGATTTTCCGTTCAATAAAATGGATAGGAGGCTTGCCCATCTTCTTGAGGCTAAAAGCGCCCTCCTTGCCATGTGGAAAGCACACCGTCTGAATCGAAGACTGCAAAAACGCATAGCAAGTATCATCCAGTACATAACCACTCACTGTAAGACTCTGAAAAAACAGCATTAGGAGGTGATTTGCAACACAGTGATCTGCAGGCGTGCCAGAGGAGAGTTGGGGAAAAATGGAACCTCCTGAAACGCCTGCTACAGGAGACCAAACCTAAATCCAACCAGACGCGCTTGGTAGATCGAATACTCCACTCAGAAAGGAAGGTTATCAGAAATGGAAATATTAGAATGTCTGGCACAGAGATACCTCCCGCTGGATACAACCCAGCCTCTTTCTGACTACGCGCAATATACGGGATCACCAGCTTTCGAATCATACAAGCCCTTCCAGGAAGCAGGGGTCCGGACCACCTTAAAACAATCCTAGTGGGAACTCCGCCCTAGGCCCGGGTGGCATTACAAACAAGACACTACGCAACTTAGACAATGACACTGTCACCATCCTCATCAAAAAAATCCATCGCATTAGGGAGACGTACACTTTCCGTGAGCTTTGAAAAATGGCGTCCGTTATTCTCATACGTAAACCCGGCTGGAGTTCCTGTCTTAGCAACTTACGACCCCTTTCGCTGACGTCTTGTATAGGCAAGGTCACTGAGAATGTCATTACCAATCGTATATCAAAGTACATAGAGAAGACTAACCTGTTCGCGTACAACATGATAGGTTTTAGGTCACACCTATCTACTCAGGACGTCTTGGAATTGCTGAAGCATCACATCATAGATAAGTAGACGAAAGATGATAGAGTCATTCTCGGACTCGATCTTGAAAAGCTCTTTGACAGTGCCTCGCACTCTCACATACTTGCCTCCATCTATTCTCTCAACTTAGGCCCCTTTCGCTGACGTCTTGTATAGGCAAGGTCACTGAGAATGTCATTACCAATCGGATATCAAAGTACATAGAGAAGACTAACCTGTTCGCGTACAACATGATAGGTTTTAGGTCACACCTATCTACTCAAGACGTCTTGAAATTGCTGAAGCATCACATCATAGATAAGGAGACAAAAGATGATAGAGTCATTCTCGGACTCGATCTTGAAAAGCTCTTTGACGGTGCCTCGCACTCTCACATACTTGCCTCCATCTATTCTCTCAACTTAGGAGCCAACTTTCTGAAGTGCATCAGCTCGTTCCTCAAGAATAAAAAAGCCACTATACAGCTAGGAGACCTCAAGTCTGAGCCCTATGATCTCGGTTTCTTCGGCACCCCACAGGGCTCAGTCGTCTCCCCACTGCTGTTTAACATTGCAATTTGCAGCCTTGCTGCCAAGCTCTTAAGCCATGAAGGCATCAAGTTCGCCATCTACGTGGACGACATCCCCATATGAAGTGCCGGTGGCTCGGAGGGCTCTGTGGAGAGCTCTCTTCAAGAGGCTGTCGACTGTGTTGAAGTCTACATAAAGAAAATCAGCCTCAAGCTCTCGCCGTCAAAGTCCGAACGTCTCCTATATCAACCCTCGGGACAGGAATCCAAACCCAAAAACTGACAACAACTGGCCGACATTGACATTAGGCTACATACGGCATTGGGGCAGCATATTCCAAAGTTGGACTTCATACACGTTCTGGGCATGATTATCGAGGCTAATGGAGAGAACAGCCGCACGATCGACCGTCTGACTTCCAAGGCGGAAGGGGCCATCCGACTAATCTCACGCATTTCGAACAGTCGGGGTGGTCTTCGAGAGGACAATCTCCTCAAACTGTTCCATGCATTCTTGATGAGCTACATAAGCTATGTAGCATCTCAGCACAGGTGGCAACTTCATGAAAGAATTAGATTGAACATCCTCATCAGAAAAAACATCAAGAAATTTCTTGGCATTCCTATGCGCAAAAGCACTGAGAACCTTGTAAAACTTGGAGTCCACAACACGCTTGAAGAAGTTATCAAGGCTCAACAAACGGCACAGGTTGCCAGGTTTTCGATCACGCCAGCGGGAAGAAAGATTCGCGTTGGCACTGGAGTGAACCCCTAACGTTCGAAGGGCAAAATACGCCATTTCATGATTCTATACGCTTTCACATCAAAGTGTGTCCCCTTCCACGAAATATGCATCCACAGTCGCCCCGCTGCGGTGGTATAGTGGCTAAGGTTCTCGGCTGCTGACCCGCAGGTCGCGGGTTCGATTCCCGTCTGTGGCGGCTGCATTTCCGATGGGGGCGAAAATGTTGTAGGCCCGAGTGCTCAGATTTGGGTGCACGTTAAAGAACCCCAGGTGGTCAAAATTTCTGGAGCCCTCCATTACGGCGTCTCTCATAATCATATGGTGGTTTTCGGACGTTAAACGCCACAAATCGATCAAATCGATGCATCCCCAGTAGAACGTGGGCAGGCATGTCGCTCGAGCCTCCTCTCCTTTAGCTCAAGCTCACACCCACTCGCCTCTTTTATGCTTTATTGATGCCGCCCAGTATGACGTTTCCGTTTACTTTGCATCAGTATCCGTAGGTATTCAGGGTCATATTTTATCCTCAGCGTTGGTTCGAACTACTTCTTCTTACAGAGTAGAACCGGTGGCCATTGCACTAGCTCTCCTTGATCCACAAAGGAAGTATATTCGTACAGATTCTAAATCCACTGCTGGGCCCTCGCTTCTGGTTCTGTGTGCAAGGAAGTTTTTAGAACTCTAGCTCGCAAGAAACTCACCCGCCACACTATTACTTGGTTCCCTGCTCACCTTGGCTTGAAGGTCGGGGGCCTTCCCAATGTTAATGAGCTAGCCCACTCCCAGGCGCGAGGCTTCACTTACCGCACCGTGACTTGTGCTTCTTAGACAGAGGAATCAGCCCTCAACCTTCATTTTATGGACATTTTGACTACCTTCAACGAGATCATTAAGCACCATTAATTAGGCCGTAAATCCTTTTTATTGACACACGAAAAATTTTCTTGGTCACAGGAAATCTTTCTTCGCATGCTCCAGACGGGAACATACCCTATCCTTGTAACCTATAGCCATTACTCCAACATTTCAGAACTTTGTCCTGACTGCCATATTCACAGTGATTTTAACCACGTGCTCTGAAGGTGCCCCTCTTTACAAGGAAAAAATGAATAATTTGCCAAAACTTCCTTTCATATAAAGCTCGCGAGTCCGGTTCTCAAACAACAGCTGAAGGCTGTCCAGAAGGCCCACGATACGATGGCGAGGCTAGGCGTCCCCGTCCCTACGTGGGAGCGGTCCGCAATACTGCCGCTATAAAATGAGTGTGAAATTCTTCAGGACCCAAGTAAAGTTTTTTATCTATCCATCCATCCAACTATGTCTCTTTTAAACTAGACAAAGAAGCGTCACGAATCTCAACAACGTAATCTATCCAAAGCGGATACGAAGCCTGTAATTCCCATAATTCTCATGAGGGTAAAAGCGCCGCTGAAGGATCCCGCGTAAACACTAGCGAAAGATTCCCCTCTAGGTATTATTGTATGAAACTCTATGTATTCGATGAATTGTAGTTATTATGACTAGCTTATAAACTTGAAATTGCAGTAAAGCTACAAACCAAGCAACGCACCGGCAACTTGAAGAAGCGTGAATTTGTTGGTCTCAGCATCTGTAGAATCTCATGCCAGCGGATAGCTTCCCTTTGTGGCTCTTGTTCTCCGACGCTGTTCGTGGCTCTCATATGTCTTCGTCGACGCGTTCTTTCGCGTCTCCTGCGGCAACGCTTCTTTTCTCTCTTTTACAGTGAAAGCTGTTATGAGATTCGCGTCTCGCGTCTGTGTTTCGCGTCTCCTGCTGCAACTCTTCTCTCCGCCGCCACCGCCACAGGTGTCCACAACCACATCACGCGAAATTAGAAAAAAAAAACGTAGCACCACTAACACAGAGGGGCTGGAACCAGGATCCGCTGTGTGCCAGCACAGCATTCTACCCCTGAGCTACGCCTTATTGCCTTGCACATTAAGACTGTTCACATTTCACATATTTACATATTGTTCAAAATACAGGTGTGTCACAAAATACGGCAACAAAATTCATTAAGTACCGTCAGCTCTTAGTTGACTATTGATCAATACTTGGGCATTCATAACAATGGCTCAATGCGCACAATCCAGTCTGGTACATGCTCTTGCCTCTTCAGCACTTCAATATAGTGGCACACAGATTCGCAAAAATATTGGCGCACAGTTAGCACTTCTACATCCTCGTTTTCAAAAGCACATCGGTCTTTCCAGATACTGTGCAAGCCCAAAAGCATGATTAGATCACAAGGTACGCCTGCCTCGTTTTTAACCAAAAGAAAACGAATGCCATGTGGACTTAACAGTATTTTTTTGTCAAGGTTCTCTGTAGAGCGTCCCAGAAAAATACCCCGCTTTAGCAGTCTCTAAACACGTGGTAAATTGTTTTCGGCTTACTACACAAGTGTCAATGTGTGCTCCATGGGACAAATATTCTCCTATCCTGCAACCACGTTTTAACTGGTAAGGTGCCTGCATGTATTTTAAAGATAAAAGCCTTGAACCCTGTTGCTACAAACATTCATTTAACACGTTTCAGAACAATTTGTTTTGGGCCAGCATAACATATCGCTGACGGTACAATGGTACTGGCAGTAAAACATCGACAAGGTTTCTATAGAATTTTTTTGCGTGATATATCAGCCAGATACTCTAACGAAAATCTGACTGATAAAAAGTTGAAACACGAAACAACTTCCTTTAAATACCTTTGTATTGGTTCTTGCAAAATAGTTAACGATACGAGAAATCCCGGCAGCCGTCTAGATAACTTTAGTTTTATAACAGTTCTCAAAAAAGGGTCATCTAAATCACGCGAAAAAAGGAAGCGATGGACAAGTTGTCTTAAGTACAAATGAACTAATCCAAGCCACCATCTCGATTTTTTCTGATGAGGTTTGTGCAGCTTGATCTTTTCCAGACAGAGCTTCAAACGAAAGCTGCAAATACTCTGTGTATTTTCTGTACACTTATTCTACTGCAGCGCAAAATCTGCATTAGGTACTACAGCTTGCTCACTAGAAAGAAGTTGCATGTTGTGGCCAATACGAATATCGAAATACTCCAACATTTTCATTTTCTACATCATTGTGCAATGCCTGTGTTTTTTTCTTCAATATGGTTCATTGTCGTGATAGAATTCAAGCGGCACTCCTAAATACTTCACTAGTGTTTCCTCCAATTTAATGTTTAGAAATATTCTTGGTGTGACGTCTCATTCCCCATGCCAGATTCCAAATCACTTATCCCAGCTCGCGGCACTACCACTCACCTGTCAAAGGGTTTTCACAGCATTTACAACATACATTACTCTCTCATTATTTGTACAGAAAACTGCAATGTCATCTGCGTATGCAAGGCGGCTAACCTCACCTTTATGCAGTTCAAAGCTTATTGCACTGTTATGATTTACGCTTAAACAGAAAGGTTCAATAAAAATAGCTAAACCAGGGGCGATAGCGGGCACCTCTGCTCACTGAGCGCAGCACAGGTACACGTTCACCCGAGGTTTTATGTATTACCAATCTCATCGTGCATCCTGTGTAAGCCATGCACACTCCATCGCTAATGAAACTTCCAACGTTCATGTGCTCAAGTAATGAAAGGAGCAAGGCGTGTGGCACGCGATCAAATGCCTTTTTGTGGTCCCCTTGAAGCATGGCAACATTGAGATGCATAGTGCCACAACTTTCTAGGATTGATTGTGCTATGTTTATGTTGTTCATAATTTTTTTCTTTTATGCCACAAGTTTGGCGGGACCCAACCAGTATTGTGATACCTGTCTGGAGTGTTCTGGCCAACATTTTCATAAATATTTTAGAGTCAACATTAGTTAGGCTAATTGGTCTATATGCAGTAACACTTCTTAAGTTCTCGGGATCTTCTGTTTTATGTATTAAGACCATGTGGGCTGGCAAGAACGATGGTGGAAGTTGTTTACATTAAAAAACCTCGTTAAATACCTCCTTCAAAATAGGCAGAGTTTTTTCTTTGAATTCCTTGTATACTGCAGCCCTCAGGCCATCAGGTCCTGGAGACTTACCATCGTTTATCTTATCAATTGCTGTTTCAACTTCTAAGTCTGTTATAAGCAATGCTAGAATTTCGTTCCTGTCATCATCAAGTCTTGGCTCTAATGAAATTAAATCTCTAATAAAATGATCTGCGTGTACACTGGATTGTGTACACGCACATCATTTCCTTTGTAATATTCGAAATTCTTTGTAATATTCGAAACGCGCACCAGCTATTGCTTCTTTCGTATGGTACTTTGTTCCTTTATATTCTACCTATCTTCTTTCACTTTTACAGACATGTCTTTTCTGAGCTCCAAGAGCTCGTTTTGTTGGCAATTCTCCCACTGCCAAGTTTTATGCTCGAGCTCAAATCAATGCTCTGCGATAACGTTTTTGGTCTATCAACTCTAGCTTCTGTTTAGCTCTGTTTATCTCCTCTGAAAATGTACCGACCTGGGTATAATCTTCAGCTATATACTGTTGTAAGTTTTCACGCAAGCGCACTCCAAGTTCTTTTTCAGAATGTCTCCGGGTACTGGCTGTCTCAAGTGCTTTCAGTTTAGTGGTCTGTTTAAGTAGTTTCCACTTGTGTGCCCGAGGTTTCGAGTGTTCTAATTGCTCAGTCTTCTATGCCCTCTCGAAAAAATGCGATTAGACTCTTCATCCTTTAATAGCTTTACATAAATTTCCAGAGGTCCCAAGAGAAATGTTTGTTGTTCCTTTTATGTTTACCCATTGAGAATTGAACCAAATACTGATCACTAAACTTGACAGGTGTAACTCTGTAGTCATGGCAAGAAGGGATGATTCCAGAAGGCACATATACTCTGTCAAGTCTAGCATGGCTTCAACGCAGAAAGTGGTTACACAGAACCCTTTTATCACTGCAGACACATTCCCCCACGTTCTATAGCTGAACCTTTGCCAGAATATTGATTAGAACGGCGGTGCTTGAATCCTTGTATGGCCTGGAACTTAATTTGTCTATGCTTGATCAACTGCAGTTGAAATCCCCCGCAAAAATTAGTTTATTTTCACATTTCAAATACACGTCAAGTTTTTCAAAAGAACTCTTTTCGATCTTGAATAGCAGTGGGTGCGTACACGCAGATAACTTTTCATTTTTCTGTTGGTGTAACGGAAATCACATATAACAAAACGACCCGCGTCGCAGGTAGTTACTGAATCCACTTTCACATGAAGGCTTCTGCTGAATTAACAAGAAAGAGAGAGGAACAACATTTCATAATAAAAAAGTGGTTCATCGTGAGTGAGGCCCTTCTTTTAATGCTCCACTGGCTATAGTGGCTCAGCGGGCCTGACCAATGGTTGGCTTCCCAGGGTCCGTTCAGCGGGTCGTGCCTCCCACGACCACGTATGTGGACTGTGACAGGTCACTCTGGACAGCTCTAGGTAATATGTGTTAGTGTAGGAGTATCTCCGCACCACGAGCATGTGTTGGGATATCTTGCGGGGTACATCATGTGAAGCTTCTGCACATTTTGGAATGTATTAGTCTCCAGGCAGCTCCAGTCCTAAGCTTGGTGTCTATTGAGGTCCTCATGGGGAGGTGCCCCGATGCGGCGATCTAATCTTTGTCTCTCTACGATTCCACGCCGTGTCACTTCTTCATCTGTATCCTCTTCAGCAGCGGGTAAGAGTGGGGCTCGGCTTCTGAGTGCGCGAGCTTGGCAATGAACACGTTCATTGCCATCCTGGCCCGTATGGGCCGGTTACCACACTAACCCATGGTCAAAGAGGAGCTCGTTTACCAACAGCTTGATGGCCTTTGTAGGTAATATGCCCTTGACGTACATGCGACAAGCTGTCTGAGAGTCTGAGACAACGTCAGCAGAGGTACACTGTTTGTCTGTCATTCAAATGGCGAGAGCAATGACAGCTGCCTTGGCTGACGCGCAGGATAAGGTACGTAGAAAGGCGGAGTTGACAAGCTTACCCTGGTAGACTACAGTGAGAGAGAACGCATGAGATTCCCTTGCTGCATAGGGTAGAGACTGAACCCTGTAAAATAAACGTCAGGAGGATTATTCAGCCGCTGCAGCTTCTGTACTCGAGCTTTTCGGCGTCCTATATGATGGTACCTGCCCCGCTGCGGTGGTCTAGTGGCTAAGGTACTCGGCTGCTGACCCGCAGGGCGCGGGTTCGAATTCCGGCTACGGCGGCTGCATTTCCGATGGAGGAAGAAATGTCGTAGGCCCGTGTGCTCAGATTTGGGTGCACGTTAAAGAACCCCAGGTGGTCTGAATTTCCGGAGCCCTCCACCACGGCGTCTCTCATAATCATATAGTGGTTTTGGGACGTTAAACCCCACATATCAATCATTTATATTATATGGTGGTACGGAGGCATATTGCGCGAGGTGGGCTGCGTCATGATGCACTTCCTGCGATTTTGTGAGAGTAGGTTGGTGGCTTCATAACAATATTGCGGTGGCATAGGATATCCGAGTATTCGTAAGAGAAATTTCTCTGTGGTATGCTGCAGAGTTGTTCTCGCTGGGAGATGAGTGTGGAAGCCGCCAGCTCGTTGAAGGTATATAGCATCCCTAATTCCAGCAGGTGTGTGCTTGTACTGGTAGATAGTCCAAGAGCGGCTTTAGTCGCGAGTCGAATTAATATGTCGGCTTGCTCCTGCTCTGTTCGGTGGGTTGTCTGGTAAGGGAGAGCATAGGTAAGCTGATTCAGAACAAGTGCTTGCACGAGCCTCAGCGTGTCGTGCTCAGTCATGCTGTTATTTCCTCTGGAGATTCTTCTAATGAGTCCCGTCAGGCTTTTTACTGTATGCTTCAGCTTATCTAAGGCAACTTTGACACTCGTTGTTTCCTGAATGTGCATGCCGAGTATTCAAAGGGTGCTAACTCTTCTGAGTGGCAATACTCCAAGTAAAATGTTAGCTAAGGTGCTCGGCTAGACCACGACCTATTTGAACGTGTGTGAATGTATTTCGACTTCGCCGGTGTGCACTTCATCCCGGCTTTTTCTAGGTAGTGTTCCACTATACTCAAGGCAATATACAGGGTATCCTGGCATTCTCCGTAGGACCCTTGGGTGGTCCAAAGAGTTATATCGTCTGCGTACATTGCAAAGCCAAGACGGGGTTCATAAGCTAGCAATACAGCCAGCTTCCGTAGCCCGAACTTAAAAAGAAAGGGAGACAATACAGAGCCTTGTGGTGTTTGAGTGAACCCAATGCGAGGGTTGCAGTGCGATTGCGCCGAAATATTTGAACGCAGTGGTAAATACGTTGGCCACATTCAATATCTTCCAATCCTTGCAATATCGTTTCGTGAGAGATAGTGTCAAATGATTTGTGCACATTTAATGCCAAGACTATGTGTGTTGTCAAAACTGCCTGAGAGTGGATTCAATACTTTCTTCTTGAGTATAAGGAAGATGTCCTGTGCCGGGACCCCTCTTCGGAAGCCGAACATCATACTTAGCATGAGCTGCTATTCCTAAACATGCATTTCAAGTCGCTGCAGCACGACCTTTTCGAACAGCTTACCCAGACACGAAGTCAATGAAATAGGGCGAAGGTTATTGAGTGTTCTCGGTTTGCCTGGTTTGGGTATAAAAACTATATCAGTCCTTTTTTCAAGGGGCAGGTAGTTCTCCTTATGGCGTTCAAACTACGCTGTTAAAGAAGTCTGTTGTGAGACCTTGTAGTGTTCCTCTGTTAAGATTCTTTATCATGGCATTGGTGGCACCATCACGTCCCGGGGGAGCATTTTTATGAAGGGGCTGAGCAGCCAAATAGAGCTCCTCGACCGTGATCGGAGCGTCTAGAATGAAATTTGGGGACCCTGTGTATTGTCGTACAGCTACATTGCTCGTGGTCTAAGGCCTGGCGCGGGCGATATATTTTATTCATTTATTTATTTCACAATGCTGTAGGCCTTTCGACAGGCCCATACAACAAATGGTTAGAAAAAGTATACATGAGCATGAACTTATTAAAATAAAAAAACTAAAGCAGAACACTGAATGCCTCAGTAGTAATAGATCAAAAACAACGCAAACAATGCACAAATGGGATCACACATCAAGAATCACCATACATTTGACAAGCTTCTGCACACATCTACGTCATAAAGTACTTGCCTGCGTACAATCAAGAAAGAATTCCAGTTTAGCAATAAGTTGGCATTCAACAATTTCTCTTGGTAAAGCATTCCAAGTTCCTTTATCCCATGGAAAAAAGCAATATTTAAACGTGTCATATTTGGCCTGATAAAGCCTGTTGTGTTTATTGTGACAGGTTTTGATGGAGTGACAGTGTGGTGTCTGCACGTAGTCTTGTTTGTTTATGTTAATGTGCTCGTGACAGGCCATAAATAGAAACTTCATTGCGGGCACAACATGCCGACACGCTAGGGTTGGCAATGCTGTCTGATTTCTAAGTGCGCATACGCTTTGGTGTCGAGATTACTTCGAATATATAGATCTTAATGTTTATCTTGTATACTTTCTAGTTTTTGTGCAAGTTCTTTCTGGTGTTGGTCGCACACAATATTATCATCCTCAATAAACGGCCTCACTATCATTTTATATGCACTTAACTTTACATGTTATAGAGCTGCAGACAGTTTGTCTTTTCGTAAACTCGTCGAGAAGTTGGTCGGTGCTCCCGTTATATTTAGCCGCTGGTTTTGTTTCTTTGTTTGTCATTTCGGTTCTCGTGCTGGGAGGATCTATAATTGCGTGAAAGATGGCCCAGGTTTTTTTTCGGTTCGTAAAGTGCCTTTGAGCGAACCACAGAAAGTTACCCAATTGCTTCGTGGGAGCTCTCCAGCATAGGAATTGGCTTCGTCAGTTAGCTGGCGGATCCGCTGCTTCTGTTGCTGATTAAGTATTTGGTGTTTCCAGCGTTTAAAAAGTCCCCGTCGGGCCTCCCACGTGTGTGCTAGGTGGTTGTCCACTGCCGGTCTGTTCAATGTGGTTTGATACGTCTTGGTAAATTGAGCATGAGTTTCAGTGATGTATTCTTCCCACTCTGTGCTTTGGAGGGTTCGTGGAGTCTGTTCTCGTGTGCTTCGCGGTATTTCTTCCAGTCTGTTAACTTGATTTTCTGCAGTGGCCGTCTAAGGCGGGTAGAGCTGCATCGGATTTGCGTTATGTAATGGTCACTTCTAAGGGTTTCCCTGAAGTTATTTCATTGCACTTGCTGCATGTTGTTGGTAAAGGCAAGGTCAGGTGTGGTGTCTCCTGTGAGCTGATTCCCAGGCAGGTTGGCATACCAGGGGGGGGGGGGGGGTAAGCAACTCTGAAATGTAGTGTTGATTTGACTCGTAGAGCTTGGTCCCTTTCGGACGATCTACTCTATAGCCCCAAGTAGTTCTTCATGCGTTGAAGTCACCAAGGAAGAATAAGCGATCTTCGCCAGTTATGTTGTTATTAGGTGCACGTATTAGTGTGTTGAAGTCTGCCGAGCGTGCCTGAGGTGGGCTGTATACATTGTAAATGTATACAGCCCCTTCTTTGTTGGCCATATAGTGAGCGTTTGTGAGGCAATTTCTGGAGAGGAGTGGCTGTCATATGTATATGCCAAGTCTTTCTTTACCAGGAGTGCCACTCTGGGATCAACTGTGTCTGATAACAGGTGACAGCCTGTGAGTGTCTTCGAGCTTTTGCCAGCTTCCATCAGGCTGGACCAATGCTGTTCGGACGAACTGTGTTAGAGAGCCGTGTTTGTTTTGGAAGAAACGGCAATTCAAAGACCAGAACGAGAGATTATCTTGTAACTGAAAGTGCTTAGCCATGATTTCGAATTTTGCTGCTGCAGGCACTTCGGTCTGTATTTGATACAATGACCTTTGCTCCTTGAGTCGGTACCAGACTGCCGTTTCCTCCTTAGGACGCTCTGAAGGGTTTCAGCTACGTGACGTTTTATGTCTTGAAAATCTTGGTAAAAGAGCTGAAATTGTTCCTTCATGTTCTGTTATACGCTTTTCTGCCATTGTTCTAGCAAAGTCTGTTGAAGTTCTTCAATCTGCTGGTGTGTGACATTCAGCTGTACAGCTCGTTCGGAAGAGCATTGGGAAGCAGCTACCAGTTTCTTGCTCTGGCTAAACCGTAGAGTAGGTGTCAGTTGGGGCACTTGTAACTGAGGCGATTGTATTGTTCATAGCTTTGTGTTTTCTGCCTGCCTTTGTTTTAAAAGCAGCTCTATTTCCTTCTCCAGCAGGTCTATTTTCTGGGCATAGCTCTTGATTAGCACTTTGAGTTGTTTGTTTTCTGTTACAACCAGTTGATACGCCTGGCAGTGTATAAGTGGAGTGACCATAGGAAACGCGACGGCTTCCTTTCTTACCTCTAGATCTGGAGTGTTCGTCCCCTGCTGTTGTTGGTCTTTGTGATTCTTGAATAGAGGTGCCTGTCTTAGCTGCAGAGCTGCCTGGTTTGTTGTCTTGGTCGCCTGGAATCTTTGTCTAAAGCGAGAGCGAAAATGAGAGCGACATCGGGATTTAGAAGGAGTCCGGGTAGGGCGCCATCCGAGCATGATAGCTTCTTCTTTTTCTTCAGAGGAAAACCATCACGGTGGCATCTCGGAAGCTTTCGAAGGTAGTTTTTTTTTGCACTTTTTTGTAGGGTCGGTTGCACAGTAGCACCTGCTTAAGTCTCCTGGAGCACGCAGGATCCCCAGTAAGATGCGCTTCCCCGCATGAGGCGCAAATCAATTGGCAAAGATGTCCAGAGGGAAGATCATGTGTGCCACAAAGTTTGCAAATGGGTTTATCAGGTTGCGGGCAAACGTCTGCACGGTGTACCTTTTCCCTGCAAGCTTTGCAAACTTGCAAGGTAGCGCGAAATCGATTACTAATAAGTTCACCTCCATAAAAATAGACAGTTCGAAGAAGCTTGTCCCCATAGAAAGTGAGGGTTGCGATGGTGGTGTTGCCTATCATTCTGAAGGGAAAAAGTTCGATGCCTTGAGTGCGTATGCGAAGATGGGCCATTAGTTTCCGTAAACGTATTCGGTTCAATACCATGCACAACTCCACGGAGTGCTTCTTCCGTAGCCACGTAGGCGCGTACCAGGTGCGGTCTGCCAATAAAGACAAGATGTTGAAGCTTCCGAATGAGTTCAGCCACTTTGAAAATTTTAGTGGTTAGTTTGGCAATATTGGATCCTCGGTTGATACGCAAAATGAACTTCTCGTTCGTGAACTGGTGGTCCCAGGTTTTAATAATTGCTCTTGCGAGTTCAGGAGCAGCGATCGCTTTCAACGTGACAATTTTATGACAATTGTATGACAATTTTATAAACAGCCTTTGGCAGTGGATGGAGTTTCTGTACTCGCGGTCTCAAGTTTTTACTATTTAGTGCTTGCTTTTGCTGCGCCTGGAGCGCGGCAAGGTTGCGGCATTCCTGGGATTGTTTCTGGCGTTGCCGAAGCGTTTGGCTGAGCTGCCAGTTCGCTTCATCGGCGCCGGTTGGATCGGGTAAATTTTTACTCATAGGGGCATGGCCGTTGGCGCTGGAAGTTACATCGGTGTGCCAGCATTGTTGTCTGCACAGGCGCCAGTTGTTTCAGTCACCGCGTCTGCTCTAGCGCATCCGGAGACGCTCCAAGCTGTAGCGTCCCTCCGCTTGCCCGGCGGTCGCTGAACCAGCGTTAAAGTTGGCAGGCCATCAGCTGTGGTCCAGGCGGATGTGGTGCGATTTCGAGATATATGCACCCTGGTCTACAGATGCACTCTTTTTGGACGCCGGGATACTTCCCCATTCTATTACGGAACTTTCTGTGCATTATCGTGAGATCTACGCCAAAAAAAATCCATACTACAGAGTGTGAAGTGAGGACATCTTTCCTGCTTCGCGCCACCTAGCGTCTCCTTCCGAATGAACAAGAGGCACCCTGCAGAAGCACCCACCGCGGGACAAACGCACACATCAAACAGTCTCGTGAAAGGCTGCACCATTCGCTCAGCGTGCTCTTCACTCTCTTCTTTAGTTTCCTGTACAGCGACGATAGCTACATCTTGTTCTATAATCTGGCGGTAGAGCTGGTTTTACCACCGTTTGGCAGAAAGCCCCCTTACATTCAGCGTCACCAGTTTAATTGTCGCCATAGTGATGAGAAAAAGCCGAGAGAACGATGCTTTACTGTCCGGCCAACACTCAAGGCTTCGTCCCATCGCCTCCGCGTGAAAGCGACGACGAACGCAGGTGGCCAGCACCCCGAGACATTAAGGAACCAGCCATTCACCACTGCCCTTGATCTTCCTGGGTCGGATACTGCTGGGACACCGCGTCTCCCTCATTCAGACGTCGTTTTACTGGCGTAGTTTTGACTGTATCCATGTCCAAAGTAGCGTCGGGGCTGATGACTGATTCAGGCTTGTGTTCGGCTATTGTCCGAATCGAACGCCGTTGCATTGGAGTGCCAATAACTGTATTTTCATCTGTATCTTGTTTAGGTGTCTCCATCTTTCTCTCGCTGGTCGCTACTGCATGCACCACTGCCTCCGACACCGCGGCCCTCTCTGCTTCCTCTTCATCCATCAGCAATTCAGTGGTCGGCATTTGTTGCTCGACTTGCTGCACTGGCGTAGAAACGAGTAGAGTTTACCTGCACATACCCGATAGCGCGACAACCAGCGCACCTGGGCACTCTGCAGTCGCGACAAATGTGTCCAGTTTTCCGGCAACGCAGGCACAGCGCGCTCTTTCTGGCACGACCACCAGTGCGTGCCACTCCCGAGACGCATCTGGTAGGGTATGTGATCCGTAATAACGCCTTCGAAGCATTAGTAATAGCCGAACTAATCTTGTGGCTGACTCAACTCCTTCGAAGTCTTCGTCTCTCCACTTGTCGCTGATGACGTCTTTAACTACAACGTATTCCAGGAAAGCCCACCGTACAGTTTCTGCGTTGACGTCAAAGGCTACCCAATGCAACTTGAGACGAACCTCTTGCCCCATCTGGGTCGACGACGAGGCCGGGCCGGTCTTTCACGGAGAGTAGGCCAGCGTCCAGAAATGTCTTCTTGGCCTCATCTGTCTTCATGCTAAGAAACCAGACGTGTGACATCTGATACGCTCCTATGACGCTCACATTCACCTCTTGAATGACGCCTAGTTCCTTGAGCGGCTTTCGAAAGTCATTATTCCCGTAAGGACGCCCTGCAATGTCGCGGTGCGAAACCAACGCGCGTCTGAGTCTTCCCCCTGAGGGCAATGGTGCCGCAAATAAACGGCAGTCCTTGGACAGTGATGTGCACGAGAAACCGCGGCCAGTGTTGGCCGCTTTCACAGCTCTTGACCAGACTGTCCTCTTGCGCTCACATGCGTCGGTGATCGGAAGCAGAATGACTGAGCTACGCTGGTGCTTGTAACTTGTTCATAAGCTTGCCTTCGGTAGGGTTGATTTCGGGAAAATAATTCTTAAAACATTTTTAAAACAGCAAAGAACAACCAGTCGTCACACAATGTGAATAGCGTAACGGATGGGTCGTCTAATGGTTCAATTATTTACATATGCTTATTATTCTTCCCCTATTGACTGTGGCGCATACGCACTTCCAGCATAATTTCTCATCGTCGTCTGCCACTACATGAGCAATTGGCACGGAATTCCTTGCAAGTTTTTAGCGCATACCAGGCTTCTCAAAAGAATGGCGAGAAATAGCACAGCGAATACATGCCTACTACCCAAAAGTTCATTATTAATGCCCTAGTGGGTATCAAGCAATTGGGCTTGCAGTAGTTATCTAATGAGCTTCTCTCTAAGTGAAACATCTAATGCAATAACGAAAGCGGTGTTAGACGGACCAGCTATCAATGTTACTTTTACAACAGCCTTTATAGTAGCTTCTAGACTTCGGAAGCAAATGAGGATGCTAGAATTCTATCCGCCATCTTTAAAAATCTATAGATTTCAACCATCTAAAGACACCCTGGAAACTTCCTCATGCCATAACCGAAGCCTGGAAGTTTTATTCACTCGACTATGCTGTCGTATTCCTTCATTAATTTTTTTTATTTTTTAGAGCAGGCTTCACTCCCTCCCCATTTTCTTTTTTTGTGGAGAATAGGAAACTGTGGGGCCCTTTTTATTCTCTTGTAGAAAGTCTTCGACATCGAGAAAGGTATCACTTAAATTACTGTTACGAATCCTTGACTTCGCTTTGACAACGTCAAATTTACTATTTCTAGGTGCACATACTCTAGGGCACAGCAACAGGAAAGCGTGCACGGCCGTGCAAGATTTCATTGTACAGAACAAGAGATTTACTTAACGACGTTAACACCAAAAAGGTCTCAGTTAACCATTGTAGGCTATAGAAAAATTAAAATATTTTTAATATCAATCATTTGTTGTTCATTCAGTAGAAACTAATTCATCTAAATTTTTTTCAAGAATGATTTACAAAAATCTATAATTTTGTTAACTTTCTTTACGCCATTATTTAAATATATACTTTCGTTTTTTTTTTAGGCTACCCGATTCTTGAAAGATCCTCCGGGATGGGTGTGAGCGACAAGTTCAGGATCTACATCTTCTCTTTGTGGTGCCTCTGTGGCCTCGTTGGGGTTGGTCGGTCGGTCAGTTGGTTGGTTGGTTGGTCGGTCGGTCGGTCGGTCGGTCGGTCGGTCGGTCGGTCGGTCGGTCGGTCGGTCGGTCGGTCGGTCGGTCGGTCGGTCGGTCGGTCGGTCGGTCGGTCGGTCGGTCGGTCGGTCGGTCGGTCGGTCGGTCGGTCGGTCGGTCGGTCGGTCGCCCAGCTTTATTGTGGTCCTGCAAAGCACGCGTCAGCGCGCTGTGGGCGACTCCCAAGTCGGCACCGTTAGGCCAAGCCTATCAGACGCTTCGCGGGCCTGCTGGACGGCCCAATGTTGGTCGTCCAGGAGGGAGCTGCGTAGGCCCGCCTCCCACCTGACCGATCTAGTGTCGGGGCTAGTGTAGTTGGCTAAGTATCGAGCGTTCTTAGTTCTCAGTTTTATTTTCCAGTCTGTAGTTTATTTTTTGCTCTTAAATTTACCTCAATCTGTTATGCTGGTGTCGACCAACTCTCCTGGCCAGGCGCGATCCGCCTGGTGAGCACCACTGTCACCTAATAAATTGCCGTTAGCGTTATACTTTTGCAGTTGGGTCAGCGACATTCCCGCCGCACTGGTGCCTACAAATGAAGGATTGATCAGGCTCACGCACTCCCACGGTGTCCAAAAGAAACTGAAAGCCACATTGAACCACTTTCAGACGATCACCGATGTGCGCCTATTTGGACGAGGTGGCATAGTGTGTCACGGGACCAGATCTGTGGCAGGATCTGCTTGAGTGAACTTCGTTCGCGTTCACCCCAGTAAGTGCTTTCATTTCGTCTCACCTTGAATGTACTAAAAGCCTCGTAAGGGGCGCCGATTCCAAACTGAGTCCCGATAAGACCTTAGACAGGCTTTCTTGAACAGCCGTGATTTCCGTTCACCGTTGCAGTCACGTGAACAATAATGAGGGGATACCAACTGAATCTGTCATTGATACATTTGTTGATACAACTTGCCCGTCAGAAATAAAGCTACTGCCTCTTTCGCGTGGAGCCCCTCGCTTCCCGTCCAGTTCGATCTAAAAACTGCTGGAAATTCGGTGTGGGTCAATACAAGTCTAATCTTCGTTGCCGCTTCTTTGGCAAAAGCCACTCTTTAAGCGAATGTACGGCAACATCAGAAAAGGGCTGCATTTGTGGAGGGAGTCCCTCCGCTGATCATTCTGAATGCTCTGCTCACTCTCAGGAAATACAAATCCTAGAGATTACAAACCGTCGCCACTGTTCGCGCAGGGAAGCTATTGATATAGTCAAAGACAAGGCCTTCGGCTATTCTGGTGCAGCAGTACAACACATTTCTAGTCCAGACTACAACCTTTCACAAACCATCAAATCTGCCGTCAAAATAGCACTGGCTGAGGCAATGGATAAGTTAATATCTAACCTCAGTGACTGCATAACACAAATTCTTTCAACTCAGATGACGCAAAGAGTGCTCAAAGAGTGCAAGCTCAGGCTCCAAAGTTCCTCAAAAAATGCAGGGTGCTGGATAAACTGTCTAAATACGTACATAACGCTTAGCAACCTGTTCCGCTCTACAGGTGCAGTCAGGTGCGACAGGTGTAATCAAATAAATATTTTGAGGTGATTTGTAATGTATTTATAAACTGCCGCCAACACATTGAATACATAGCTGGAAAGGGTGAACGAGCCGTCGGCATGTACGTAGGATAAGCAACTACCGAATAGGCATGAGGAGAGATACACTACAGTAATGATAATTGAAATGTATGTCCGTCCTATTCTAGATTTTGGATGAGTGTTTTTTTTTTCTGGTTCTCCAGCCTACAAAATCCTGGCGCTCATTTTTTCAGAAAGATATTGGTTACGCTTATGCCTTGGTCTCCCTAAAACATTTTCTGACTGCGTTTTATACCTATAATCGAGAGTTTTTTCTCTTTTGTGCAGGTTTCGTATTTTGACCGTTCAAACGTTTTTAGTAATTTATGAATCACCACTCCAGCAGTCGGAGACAGTAGTCATATCCTCTGCATAAATATTTTTTGGTGTTATATGACCACGGTTTCACACTTCACAAATTATATATGTACAAAGTTTACTGAACCCACTTAATGTACGTATCAGCGAGACAAGGCTGACTAATACGCCTGTCAGACGGGCACCCGCGAAGACCGTTTAACTCCCTCGTCCTTACGACAACGAAGATGCAGTCCGTGTCACACGGCCACCCTTACTCAAACAAAGGCAAACGGAGCGTTTCGCAAAGGACGTTCAACGATCTCCCTTCGCAGCGAAACGAGGTACTCTCGTCCCCAGCAGTCTAGAGGTCAGACAAAAATTTCAAGCACTAACAGGCCGCAGTGAAAGAATAATACGTTTTGGCAATCTTAAATGTTCTTTCGTTGTAGTGCTCATGTACAACGCGTGTTTTTTTACACATACTTACGCCCGCCAGTGTTCACTTACTCTCAACACCGATGCTCTACACTCCGTGCCTCGCACGTGGTGCCTCGCGAGTCGGGCCGGCCGGCGCCATTCAAAAATATTTCGCCCATTGCGTGTGGTTGTCGTCGTCGCTGTGTCACTCATGGCTGAAGAACACAAAATGTGCGCTCACGAGGCAAAGAAGCACAAGAACTTTCGTACACAGGCATGAACACAGGCAACAAAACAACTGAAGCACAATGTGGCCAGCGTCACTAGCAGCATCGCTACATTTAGCAAATTCGTTTTATTTGAAAATAATTTCATGGTTTGTTAGCCTCTTACCTACATAATAGTGTTTTTTGTGAAAACCCCATAACGAGGATTCACAAAAAATTAATGGAGATGAAATCAGAATACTTTTCCGAAAATCAAACAGCGCCAGCTGAGCCCCCTCACGCTAACTGTTACAACCTTTTCATTGCCGTGTGACACTGCCACAACTCCTTCTCCGTCGAACCACCTAGGGGAGATTTACGTTGACGGTGTTCAACGGAGTTTAGTGGTGGCCGTGTGACAGGGGTATAACAATAATTGACCCCATGTAAAGGCGCCACGGGAGCGGCCGCGTCAGCAGCACGCGTAAGTGAGCTCTGCACATATCTACCTATAAATTTAGCAATTTTCGTTCTAGGAGGGTCAGAGCGGTGTCTGTTTGTTCGTGAAGACACAAGGCGTTGAAAACCATTAAAAATACTGCTATTACACACAAAAATTTTAAGTTTTAGGAGCGGAAAACAGTGTGAATTCGTGAAAAAACAACTGTTGGACCACGTGTTTTTTTTTACGATCGCTTGTAGCTTCGTTATTATTCTACCGGGAGCTTCTTACTTATAAAATTGAAAGTCCTTAGGGTAGACCTGACGCAACTGAAGTTTGATCAGGCAAGGTTTAATAGTTCCAGAGTTATTTGGCAATCAAAATTAAGCCTAATCTCTAAAAAGATTAAATTGGTAATATCACCTAGCAAACGCATTTAAATTTTGTCCGCTTGATATAATAATTACCCGCACCCCATAGGCTACCAGGAGGCCCAATTCCGTACACTTTAGGCCCCTAATTAAGGTGGTAATCAGCAAAAAACTCATTTCATTAAAACAAATTTTCAAAAGGAGCAACAAACGCCACCGAAATCTAGCTAATATCTACTTTTAGAACACAACAGTCCGGTTTTTTCCGTGTAAAAATAATTTTGATAGCTTAAGGTAACCGGAAGATACAGAGTTAGACAGAATATAACTAGAACCGCTAATAAACTTGTGGCGCCCGCGTCTTCCGTCGCTCAGAGGAGCAGGGTGGCTCACTGCTCAGGAGAAAGGTACGCCCGTCAGATCAAAGTCTTTAACCACGTTTTTTTACGATCGCTTTTAACTTTGCTAATAACCTACCGGGAAACTTCTAACTCATACAGAGCAAAGCACAAGTTGTAGACCTGTCGCCACTCAGGTTTTATCAGCACAGGAGTAATAGTACCGGAACTATTTCGCGACCAAAAGTAAGCCTAATCACTAAAAAGATTAATTTGGTAACATCACCTCACCAACGAATTTAAATATTGTCCGCTTACTATATTAATAAACAGGACCCCATAGGCTAATCGGAGGCCCAACTCCGTACTCTCTAGACCCTTAATTAAGGAGGTAATCAGCAGAAATCTCATTTCATTAAAACATTTTTATAAAAATAACCACAAACTTGACTGATACACCACTGAAACCTACATTTAGAACATAACAATCTGGGTGCGGCGATGGCGCAGTGGTTAGAGCATCCGCCTCGCATGCAAGAGGCCCGTGGCTCAAATCCCGGTGCCGCGCTGTTCCCAACCAGAAAAAAAATCCGCGTGTTGATGGAACTGCATTAAGAGGCCTGGGGTGCGGCCTCACCGGTAACCACCGCCGGGAACGCACTCCCTCACCAGAGAAGGATTGGCCACCCTGGTGCAGTATCTGGCCACTATCTCCCACATGCATACGTCAAATAACTCACGGCCCTCAGTCCCCAGAGCTGCGAAGCAGCTGACCAAGGCGTCGGTCAGATCAGCAACGCAGCAGAGGGTGCTAAGAATCTCTGGACTACAGGCCGCCATTGGAACCTGAACTTGGCAACGTTTAACGCTAGAACCTTATCTAGTGAGGGCAGTCTAGCTGTACTATTCGAGCAGCTAGGTGTTAAATGAGACATAATAGGGCTCAGTGAGGTTAGGAGGACAGATGAGGCCTATACTGTTCTACAGAATGGGCATGTCCTTTGCTATCGGAGCCTGGCAGACAGAAGAGAACTGGGAGTGGGGTTCGTAATTCACAGAAACATAGCTGGCAACATAGAGGAATACTATACCATTAATGAAAGGGTGGTAGGTATTGTAAAAAAACTGAATAAAAGATACAATATGAAGGTAGTACAGGCTTACGCGCCTTCATCCAGCCATCATGATGCTTCAGTTGAAAGCTTCTATGAAGATGTGGAATCGGCAATCAGTAAGGTAAAAACACAGTATACTATAGTGATGGGCGACTTTGGTGCAAAGGTAGGGAAGAAGTAGGCTGGAGACCAGGCAATAGGAGATTATGGCATCGGCACTAGGAACGCCAGAGGAGAGCTACTAGTCGAATTCGCAGAACGCAATATTTTGCGGATTTTGAATACCTTCTACCGAAAACGAGAAAACCGCAAGTGGACATGGAGGAGCCCTAATGGCGAAAATAAGAGCGAAATAGACTTTATAACGACTGCACACCCAGGAATCGTGCAGGATGTGGATGTGGTTGGCAAGGTACGATGCAGTGACCATAGAATGGTACGGTCTCGAATTCGCCTAGACTTGAAGAAGGAACGCCAGAAACTGATACGCAAGAAGCCAATCAATAAGCTAGCACTGAGAGGGAAAGTACAGGAATTCAGAGTGTCGCTGCAGAACAGGTACTCGGCTCTTAGTGAGGAAACCAACCTTAGCGTAGATACAATGAATAATAATCTGACGAGTATCATTACGAAGTGTGCAGTGAAAGTTGGAGGCAGGGTAGTTAGACAGGACACTGGCAAGCTTTCCCGGGAAACGAAGAACCTAATTGAGAAGCGTCAAATCATGAACTTGTCAAGTACAACAGACAAAATAGAACTGGCCGAGCTTTCGAAGTTGATTAATAGACGTAAAGTATGCGATGTAAGAAGGTATAACAAGGAGATAATTGAACGCGCTCTGAAAAATGGAGGAAGCGTCAAAGCAGTGAAGAGGAAACTTATGACAGGCAAAAGTGGGATGTATGCACTATGGGATAAAGAAGGCAAAATAACTACCAATATGGATAGGATAGTTAAAATAGCGGAGGAGTTTTACAGAGATCTGTACAGTAGCCGAGACAACCACGACCCTAATACTATAAGAACTAGCAGTAACCCAGATGACACCCCACCAGTATAGATAGAAGAAGTCAGAAAGGCTTTGGAGAGCATGCAAAGAGGCCAAGCTGCTGGTGAGGATCAGGTAACATCAGATCTACTGAAAGATGGAGAACAGATTGTGTTAGAAAAACTAGCCACCCTGTTTACGAGGTGTCTCCTGACGGGAAGGGTACCAGAGTCTTAGAAGAACGCTAACATCATCTTAATACATAAGAAAGGAGATGACAAGGACTTGAAGAAAACAGGCCGATCAGCTTGCTCTCTGTAGCATACAAGATATTTACAAAGGTAATTACTAACAGAGTAAAGAAAACATTACAATTCAATCAACCAAAGGAACAACCAGGATTTCGAACAGGCTACTCAACAATTGACACATTCATACTATCAATCAGGTAATAGAGAAATGCTCAGAGTATAACCAACCACTATACATAGCCTTCATAGATTAGGAGAAGGCGTTTGATTCAGTAGAAATATCAGCCTTCATGCCGACACTGCGGAATCAGGGCGTAGATGAAGTATATATAAACATTCCGGAAGAAATCTACAGGGTATCAACTGCTACCATAGTGCTTCATAAAAAAAGCAACAGAATACCAATCAAGAAGGGTGTAAGGCGGGGGGACACAATCTCCCCAATGCTATTTACCGCGTGCTTACAGGAGGTTTTCAGAAGCATGGAATGGGAACAGTTAGGGATAACAGGTAATGGAGAATACCTTAGTAACCTGCGCTTCGTCAATGACATTGCATTGCTGAGTAACTCAGGGGACGAATTGCAACTCATGATTACGGAGGCAGACAAGGAGAGCAGAAAGGTCGGTCTTAAAATTAATCTACAGAAAACGAAAGTAGTGTACAACAAACTCTGAAAGGAGCAGCGCTTCGATATAGGTAATAGTGCACTTGAAGTTGTAAAAGACTATGTCTACTTAGGGCAGGTAATAACCGCAGAGCCTAACAACGAGATTGAAGTAACTAGAGGAATAAGATTGGGGTGGAGCACATTCGGCAAGCACTCTCAAATTATGACAGGGAGATTGCCACTATCCCTCAAGAGGAAGGTATATAACAGCTCTATCTTGCCGGTACTTAGCTAAGGAGCAGAAACCTGGAGACTTACAAAGAGGGTTCAGCTTAAATTGAGGACGACGCAGCGAGCAATGGAAAGAAAAATGGTAGGTGTAACCTTAAGAGACAAGAAGAGAGCAGAGTGGATTAGGGGACAAACGGGGGTTAAGGATATCATAGTTGAAATAAAGAAGAGGAAATGGACATGGGCCGGGCATGTAGCGTGTAGACAGGATAACCGTCGGTCATTAAGCGTAACTAACTGGATTCCCAGAGAAGGGAAGCAAGTTAGAGGGAGACAGAAGGTTAGGTGGGCAGATGAGATTAAGAAGTTTGCGGGTATAAATTGGCAGCAGCAAGCACAGGACCGGGTTAACTGGCGGAACATGGGAGAGGCCTTTGTCCTGCAGTGGACGTAGCCAGGCTGATGATGATGATGATGAAATATTGTCACGGGGTCAGTGACTTCTGTATAAACGCAATCACTGAGGAACAGCCTCAGGCGAGAATCACAATGTCTGATTGGCACACTCGCGTGCCAGTCAGCTGATTCTGTCCTTCCCTTTCCTCTACTTCATTTCCGTAACAGGACCCCCGAGCGTTGGGTCACCGTCTCGGTGTGAGTCCGGAGAAGTGCGACAGAAGTAGGGTTTCATGTGCGAAACGTGGACAATGTCAACAAGTGAAGAACTTGGTGACGTATTGGAGTGCAATGGCGCTATCTTGTAGTTGACGTCGCTAACTTGACGTAAGACTAGATAGGTTCCTGCGTATCAGGACAAAAGTTTTTCGAAGAGACCTACATGGTGACACGGTGACTAGAGGAGCACGCGGTCATCTGGGGCAAACTTAATATTACGATGCCAGTGGTCGTAGCGGGCTTTTTGCATATCTTGTGACCTGGTGAGACGAGACTGGGCAACTTGACGAGCCATGTGAGCCCGATCAATGGCTTCGCGAGCGTACTCGGAAGCAGATGGCTTGAGAGGTGAGGTGGTTTCAAATGGCAACATGGGGTCACGACCATACAAATGATGAAGAGGTAAGAATCCTGTGGTGTCATGTCGAGATGAATTATATGCGAAAGTCACATAGGTCAACGTGGTGTCCCAGTCACGATGATCTTCGGAGACGTACATCGAAACCATTTCTATGAGCATGCTGTTGAGACGTTTAGTTAGGCCATTATTTTTTGTGGGTGGTAGGTGGTAGATAGCTTATGCGTTGTGGCACACGATCGAAGGAGGTCGTCGACAACTTTGGACAAAGAAGACCTGCCTGGGGTCTGTAAGCAGCTGTCGGGGTGCACCGTGGTGTAAGATTACGCCATGAAGAATGAAATGCGCGTTGTCAGTGGCGCAACTGCTTGGCATAGCCTTTGTTATGGCCTAACGGGTCGCATAATCTGTGGCGACGGCGATCCATTTATTTCCCAGAGTCGTCATCAGAAAAGGACCAAGAAGTTCGAGTTCCACGCGATGAAATGGTTCAGAGGGCACTTCGATTGGGCGAAGTTGTCCAGATGACAGCAAAGAAGGGCTTTTTTGGCGCTGGCAGAGGTCACAAGTGGCGACATATCGACGCTGGTGCGGTACAGTCATGGCCAGAATAAGCGGCGTCGCACGCGGTCATATGTGCGGTAAACACCGAGATGTCCCGCTGTTGGTGCGTCGTGAAGTTGTTCAAGTATGTCAGGCCGTAGATGACGGGGAATGACAAGCAGAAGCTCAGGACCTTCAGTGTGGATATAGTGTTCTAGAATAATGGGTAGTGAGCCCACTCTACGGGGAGAGGGTACGTTGCCGTGGCGCAAAAAATGTCAACGAGTTTTCGTTTTCTTGAGTGCCCGCGTGGCGGCGCTACCATCGTCAGCAATGGGAGTTTTCCCCTTTTCACTCCGCTTCTGTGTTGGCTTTGTGTCGTCGTCGCTGCAGGTTTACGGCCGAGCAGTGCTTTGTCAATACGTTCCATTTTTCAGTTCTTATAGTTGTGAATAATGTAGATTGGTAGTGAACACCTCGCGGGCATCGACACTTACCCCCGAATGCAGAGATGTTACTTGGCCGCGTCTTCGACTTGACTTGAGCAAGTCGGCGCGAAGCAAGCAGCGGACTTGAAAACGCTCAAGTCGGCCTTCGCGTTTCATAGATGCTCAGGCTGTCTTGCTTGGTCAAGTCAAGAACGAGCTTCAAAGCAGAAACACGCTGCTCGCCTGCTAACGAGGGTAATAATGAAGTTGTTCGCGTAAGGCATGAATTACACCAAAAAAAGACCATACGTTTTAAATTAACTATAAAAACGAAGGGCCACAAGCATATTCTTGCTATTTTACGGCTAACGAGCGGCACGTGGTGCCTGCCACCACAGCGATGCGCAGTGTTGCTTCTGTAAAGCCTTCGTTGCCCGCTGGTTTTAGTGGCCACCCAAATGCGGTGCGTTTCTCCATAGTTGCTTGTTTGGAGGAGAAACAAGCATCGCGTTGGGTTCTTTCGTCGTTTTTTTTTCGCAATCGAACGTCATGGCATGTATTCGTGCTGACCTGGCTCGCGAGATGACGCGATTTTCACGGTATTTGCCTTTCCGTTCGCCTGTGTGCATGCCTGTAATGGCTAGGTCGCAGTTATTATGAAAAAAAAAACAAGTACTGGGAACACATGTGATTCGTATCCTTTTGTTGAGCTTGGTAAACAAGAGAAAAAGCGGGGGTCAGGACATTGCCCTCAGCAGAATTCTGTCTCGCGGGGTGCAGCAATGTATCGCTGCATGATGGTGACGCGGATAAAAAAACCCGTGATAGGGGCACCTCTTTCTTATGTGTGTGTAATTTTACGTAGCGTTGTGCTACAAGCGATGCCTTTCTGAGCGAGAAACAGCGCCCTAGACGGGACGAAAGGATAGACGAGGCACACGGACACAGCACCGAGTCATTTTTTTTTACCGAAAGAGACGGAAAGTGTCGTCGTGTTATAGAGAAACAGAAATAGCCTTTGCGGTTACGGAACACTTCGGCGTTGTCAACACCGGGGCTATTAATACGCACGTGTGTGTAGTCGACACAACCTGTAACGCAAGGGAACTCAGCCACTTCATAACAGTCCGCCGGCTGCGGAAAGCGCACCTAGCATCGCGTACAGGTGTTTGCGATGAGTAGCGTAACTTTTTCGACTGCACGACACACTGTCGACTACGGAATGCCGACGAAATTTCCGGTGACTGGTTGGAATGTGCCAGTGCTGTAAAACCTGAGAGCCATCAGTATCTGTAACACTGGATGCACGGCCTGTCTTCGGTTGTCCCCACTTTCACGGAGCGGCAACATAACGAGCAGCTGCCCCACGGCGTTCTTCATGAATCTGTACCTAGCGTGGAATTGTTGCTCGTCGTACAACTCCGTCGGATTTCCTCGGTCACGTAAAGCGGTTCCAAGAATCTTCGGCAGGCAGTGCGCCTCAAAAAATGCTACGCTTATGGCGAGGCAAGCAAACTCAAAAGCGGCCACCTTTCACGCGACGTCCATTCGAGAGGTGGCCATGTTGGAATAACGCGTGAAGTCGCTTTCAAGCTAGCCCCGCAGCTGACTTGAAACTTGCCCTGACTTCGACCGAGCCAAGTCGCCTTCAAGTTATCCGCAAGTTTGAGAACGATTTATGGTGACCGGCAAGACTGTCTTGAGTCAAGAACGAGTCAAGTACGAGTCAAGTAACATCTCTGCATTCGGGGGTTAGTGCGGAATGGCACCACGTCACCAGAACCATCGTTATGTGCCCGGATGCCAGACGGGCTACGTTCACGTGAAAGGTGCTCCAAAAGCGTCACTGTTCGTCGTCCCCAGGGTTGAGAGACTCAGAAGACTGTGGGAGAATAATTTACACCGTGCGGACAAGCCACTCGAAGACACAAGTGCGGTTTGTGAACTCCTCTTCGAGCCTCGGTACGTAATTCGCGATTATGTACACACCATCGGCGGTAAAGAAGTGCGGATCCCACGCGGGAGGCCTATGTTGAGCAGTGACGCTGTTCCCACTATTTTGCCAAATTTGCCATCGTATCTCACCTAAAAAGCAGTGAAAGAAAGGCGCCCCCGAAAAAGGAAGTCTAAGAGTCATGCTTCGCCAGTTAAGCGCCGGCTGTGCACGCGTAGCAACTCGACGGTGTTGCACACAAACGCCGTAAATACTCCGGATCCAGACGCTGCAGCATCGAAGCCAGAATACGAACAGCTGGCCATCGATGTAGAAGTTTCTTCTTCAGAAAATCCGCAAGAAGACCGCAAGTCTATCTCGTTATTTAGCTGTCTTGAGGTACCATCGCCGCACTGGACTAAGCACATCTTTCCAGATCACAAAGGCATTGTGTACTGCACGTCCGTGTTGACACCGAAGAATGAAGTACGATCTGAAAAAGTAAGTGGTCATGTTTTTTGAGTCACGCATTGCGAGCTACTGCAAAGTGTTCTTCAGAGGTACCCTGTTGAAAGAAGGCACCGTGTAAACAGAGGCAGCAGCAGAAGCAGTGCTGAAAACAAGTGATCGTATGTGCATTTGCGTTGGACAATATTTCACAAAGACTATGAAGAACGATTTTTTTACGAAGAACTACGGGACCATGTGGTTACATGCAACGAAATGTACTTCAGCATTAAGTGCCTTGGCCAGGTTGATAAAAAAGGTATTTATAACGTGCATTTTTACTAGTATGACAGCTATAACTCTGATTGATTGTGGGGTTTAACGTCCCAGAACCACAATATGATTATGAGAGACGCCGTAGTGGAGGGCTCCGAAATTTTCGACAACCTGGGGTTCTTTAACGTGCACCCAAATCTGAGCACACGGGCCTACAACATTTCCACCTCCATCGGAAATGCAGCCGCCGCAGCCGGGATTCGAACCCGCGCCCTGCGGGTCAGCAGCCGAGTACCTTAGCCACAAGACCACCGTGGCGGGGCCAGCGATAACTCTTGTCGCTACGAAAGATTTCTTGCCAATTATTGCAACCTAATTCACTGCACCTTTCTTTCAGGTGCACAATGTGTGTCTTGTCGCTATTTGAAACGAGCACTGCAAATCCGACGAGCCCGGGTGAAGCGAACAGCAACAACGAATTGCCAATATGCAGCGCTGAAGTTGCGTGTTGTGGCCAGAAGAAACACTAGATTGTTTTTTCGCTTGAAAAGTGTGAAAACGAAGCTGGAACAAATGCAAATTAGGAATGCTGCTAGAAAAACAGAAACTTTTGAAGCACAGATTGCAAGGCTTCCACCAAGACAGCAGGAAGCTGTACGACAGTGCTATGCAGCTTCAAGAGTAAAACCCAATGGGTTGCGCTATACGAAAAGCGGGGTTTTGGATTGTTTATTCATGAAGATGAAGAGCCCTCGCCTGTATGAACACCTTCGTCGCAATAACATCCTAGCCCTTCCATGTAAATCAACCCTGAAGCGCTATGTACATGCATACCGCACTGTGTTTGGCTTTAGTGAGAGAGTTCTAAAGCAGCTAAAGGAAAAGACAGCGGAGCTTGATGTTTGGAAGAAACACGGTGGATTGGTCATCCACGAACTTAAACTGTCAGGACATTTTTCAGTGAAGAAGTCGGGTGCAATTGAGGGTTTTGTGGATTTAGGTCCATTTACAACTTCCAAGGACAAAAGTGTACCATGTGACCACGGTATGGTTATCCTTTTCATCCCATTTCAAGGCAAATGGAGTCAAGTTATCGGTTACTTTGCTACACATGGAAACATGAAAGGTGACACACTCGCCAAAGTTGTCATTGAAGCAACCATACTAGCTGAAAAGAGTGGGCTCTTTGTGGATTTTATTACTTGACATGGTGCAAGTTAGAATAGAAATATGTGGAAAGTACTTGGGATCCAAGTGACAGCTGACTCTACTACTTCGAAAATTGAACACCCCAGTGATGCATCACGGCACCTATAATTTATATCTGACTTCCCACATCTCATCAAATGCCTACGGAACTCGCTGCTGAAGTCTGGATTCAACACCCCTGCAGGTCATGTCTGATGTTTTTACGCATATCACACATTGGATTTCATATATGCTTACATTATCTCCAAGCTTAACCAGGTGCATTTCAATATGGTCCACTTAATTTCATTGCAGGTTGATATGCAACATGTAAGAGAAGCTCACAAAATAGACTCCTCCAACGTGACCCTTAAGGTGATGCCGGGCATAACACGGTGTCACCTGGATCCTAATGGATTTGAGAAGATGAGGGTCAGCTATGCCTTCCAGCTTTTTGGGACAAAAGTCCTCCAAGCTTTCCACCTATACAAAGACAAGTTGGAAGCAACACTTGAAAGGATGGTTGTAACACAAGAGTTCTTCAGGTGAGTCGTCTCTTGTCATATGCTGGTTAAAATTAGGTAGTGAAATGTCTGATATAACCAACTTGTAAATGAAAATTATATCTTAATAGAATGCATCATTAGCACCGACATTTGGGCGAGTTGGTTTTGGTTAATAGATATAAACGGCGCAAAACACACGAGACACAAAATGACGTCCTTGTGTATTTCGTCATTTTGTGCCACGTGTGTTTTGCGCCGTTCATAACTATGAAGAATGCATCTTGCAATGTAAACTACAAAATTATGAAAACAGCTGTTTTGCATATTTCAGCAAAATCCACCAGCTCATAAGAGTTATGACATCGCGGTTCCCTGCTGAAGCCCTCAGACCGTGTTCATCAGGAACAGCAGTGCTGCAGGATTTTCTGTCCTATCTCAAAGCATGGGAGCAGCATACGAAAGGTGGAGGACGCTTTCTGAGCAATTCCGCTGCTGCTGGCATACGTGTGACCATGTCGAGTACACTAGAGTTGCTTGACTATCTCACTGAAAATGTTGGCTTTAAATACCTAATGACTGCAAAAACTAGCCAGGATCCTTTGGAAAACCTTTTCGGTATTATCAGGCAATCTTCTGGCAGTAATGATCATCCAACACCAACTCAGTTTTTGATAACAGTAAACTGCATGTCATTCTATTGTCACGGGGTCGTGACGTGTCCGAAGACAGGAGACGTCGTGTTGGGATTTAACTGTTTATTTGGGCGAACCTGTGCCCGGTAAACGTAAAGTCCAATTACAACAGTATTCTTGCACAGATAGCAGTCTCGGACTGATACAAAGAGAAGTTTACTGACTTCAAACTCAAAAAAACTCTTTACATCAATTTATACATACAGTGTTTGTTTAGACACCCCTCGGAGAAACTTCTCTCGGACTGATAGCGGCGAACGGAGCATCGGCCTTCGATCATCAACTGACAAGCGGCGAAGCGCGTCGGCATTTATACTCTTGCTGTCGAATGTTCTAGCGTTATCGCTGGCGGTGGCGTAGGTTCCAGAACAATCTGTACCGTTCACACAGTGGGCGTGATCTTATCGAAATGATCTACTACAGTCCGTAACCTTCTCGAAAACTGCAGGCGCGGTTTGCGCTGAGAATCGTGTGGTGTTTGGGGACGATAACAAAAACTTCGGAAATGGAACGTGGCATTGCCCCCCTCTGAAAAAAGGCATCGTCCCGATGCTTTAACTAAAGATGAAGGTACAATAATAATGCAAGAAAGTACAATGAATGAATTACGATACAACAATAATACAAAAAACACTGTTTCAGTTTGTTAACGCACATGAAACGGCTTGAGGCGCGCGACATGTACGACTTCAGGGCGCGATTGGAGTCGTTGATAGTAGTTCGTGATGCCGTCGGGGACAACCTCGTAATCAAGTGGGCCGAGACGTAGAACCACCCTGTACGGTCTGAAGTACCATCGCAGAAGCTTTTCACTTAGTCCACGTCGGCGTATCGGCGTCCACACCCAAACACGTCCACCGGGCTGGTATTCCACGAAGCGTCGTCGAAGGTTGTAACGGTGGCTGTCGGTCGTCTGTTGATTCTTGATACGGAGACGCGCAAGTTGTCGGGCTTCTTCGGCGCGTTGAAGGTACTCGCTCACATCGAGGTTTTCTTCGTCGGTGACGTTGGGTAACATGGCATCGAGCGTCGTTGCCAGGCTCCTTCCGTAGACCAATTTGTATGGAGATATCTGCGTCGTCTCCTGCACCGCCGTGTTGTATGCGAAGGTCACATACGGAAGAATGGCGTCCCGCGTCTTGTGTTCGACACAAGACGTGGGACGCCATTCATGTGCCCGGTAAACGTGTGCCCGGTAACCCTGTGCCCGGCATTCCTGTGCCCGGTAAACCTGTGCCCGGTCACATTCCGGTGCCCGGAACCTGTTCCGGGTAAACGGAAAGCCCAATTACAACAGTAGTCTTGCACAGATAGCAGTCTCGGACTGATAGCGGCGAACGGAGCGTCGGCCTTCGATCAACAACTGACAAGCGGCGAAGCGCGCCGGCATTTATACTCTTGCTGTCGAATGTTGTAGCGTTATCGCTGGCGGTGGCGTAGGTTCCAGAACAATCTGTACCGTTCGCACAGTGGACGTGATCTTATCGAAATGATCTACTACAGTCCGGAACCTTCTCTAAAACTGCAGGCGCGGTTTGCGCTGAGAATCGTGTGGTGTTTTGGGACGATAACAAAAACTTGGTAAATAGAACGTGGCACTATGGTTTAGTTAAAGGTGTCAGTCAAGGAAACTGAGAAGAGGGCATGCTAGGTTCCCTTTTGGAAGTTAGTAGCCCACGAGACACATCGCAAAATGCAGCAGACATGGATTTGGCACCGAGCTCTTCTCCGAATGCGCAGGCGTTGGTTATACCTTCCCAGGACCACAGCCAGCATGTTGCGAGGAGCGACTCGAGAATTATATTTTACATTGCTGGCTACGTGGCACGAAAGTGCATTTTGAAAAGCAATTGTAAAGATTGTTTGATACTACTTACCGCGCCTGCCCCAGACGAAAGTTTTCAGCTTGCAAGGTTGACACTATTTCGTGACAACGGTGGACTCCTCTACCCAAGTGCTTGCCTATTTCGGTTCATAAAAAAGCTTGAAGACTTGTTCACGGGCTGCTTTTCTTGTGAACAACTCCATGCAGACAACATTTTAGATGTGCTGACCATTGTGAAAGCAAGGCTTTGGCATAAGTTTGGGTGCCCTAGCCATGTCTGAATGCTCTCTCAAAAAATAATACAATTCTATGTTGTTACACGACTTCATTTTTACATTAAGGGCCTAAATACAGACAGAGCAGGCAAACGCCAGAAAGCAAAGCACTTAAAGATAAGCCGCTGCTGTTAAATATTATTTCCTTGCTTTAGAAGATTTTTAAATTTTTAATAATTTTTCTGTGTGGATTTTACAAGTGTAGGTTAAACTTGATGTATGAATCCTTTCTGAATATTCTTTTTCTGTTTCACTGACCCAAATACAAGAGAATGCCAGATTTGAAAAACAAGCCAAATAGTATGTTGCCACTCGCCACGCATACTATAGCAATAAACCCTTGACTAAGTGGCAACTCTGCTTAATTCAATTGTGAATGGTGACTTTGGTCCTTGGCGTAGTACCATCAACAGTGCGATTAATATGATCTACGAGAACATCTGTAGATCTCTATAAAAATGCATGTTATTTGAATGAAAATGTGTTTATTATTTGTCATTTTCAGTATTTCTTCTGATTCCGTGTCTTTACTTATTGTGTGAACAATATGTGTTGAGTGTTCATGTGTTTTTGTGAACTTTTTTATGCCAAGTGTGCTATTGAAAATATTTAGCATCTCTTTGTGATTATTTGTAGTTGTGAATTTTTTTCTAGCATCTATTGGGCTGTTTTAGGAGACATGCTCTTTGTCGCACACGCTGATAAGTACATAATGGGGCAAGGCCCTCTCCAAGCTATTTCAGCTTTTTCCAACTGCTTTCACTTTGAGAAAAAAAATTAAAGTGATTGATATGCATGGCTTTTGTGGAGTACGGTCGTTGTGCTGTCCCACCAAATAAACTTTTAACTTATTCCCGTGAACGATTGTTGTCTATATTTTTTCCACACCTTCATTACAAATTCACTTTTATTTCTTGGGCATGATTAGGATAGGTCTTTCCTTCTGTGCACTACCACACATTTTCTTGCACTTTTCAGGAGAATATATCAGCTGAGAGCGCGTAAGGTGCTTAAGTTTGTAGTAATATTGTTTTATTTAGTGAGAGTACGACTTCAATAAAGTTACTATTGAGTACAAACGCTAGCATATTGATGGAGAAATGTGGGCCGCTTATATGCCACTCTGCGACTTATGAAATTAGTGATCATGAAAACATTAGTCTCTTTTATCTAAATGCAATCGATGTCAGTGCACGTTAAAATTTCCGGAGTCCTCCACTACGGCGTGCTTCATAAGCAGAAAGTGGTTTCATAAATCAATTATCTAAAGGCAATAAAACTGCGAGAGCGCAATACAAAACTGGCTGTTTACAGCGTATATTGCATCCCGCTGATGACGCGCTCATGTTTAGCGATACTTCATGCGCCAGAACGACGGCCAAAGCAAGAATATGCTCAGGCAAAAGAAGAAAAGCAACGAAAATGGCTATGAACAGGAGTTGCACAAGAGTAGTTTGTGCTTGAAGCGCTGGCAAACTAACCTTCGCGCTGCGTTGGCCGAGAGCAGCAACGCGTCGCTTCCATTGCAGGTGGTGGTGGCGCCATCTACCAGGTGAGACATAAAGTGCGTCAGTGCACGGCCTCCAGTCGGCCCACTACCCCTTTCTAGAACACTTTAGTGTGGACGTTGCGGCGGTAGAGGATGCCGTCATTCAGCACGAACTTACAGGATTCAGCGTAATGGCTGTCAGACTGGATGGCGTCGATGATAGTGCGTACTGACTCATCCCGTCGTTGTTCAATGCGCATATCAGTGATATCAGTAAACGCCATCACGCTGCTCTCCAGGTCAGTCGCAACGGGATCAGGAGGGTCCACCGGATGACGAAAAAGACAGTCTGCATCCTTGTGCAAACAGCCAGACTTGTAGCTTACGCTAAACAAAAATTCCTGAAGCCTAAAAGCCCAGCAACCCAGACGTCCAGTCGGGTCCTTCAAAGAAGTCAGCCAGCAGAGGGCGTGGTGGTCCGTAACGACGGAGAGCATGCGACCATATAAATATGGCCGGAACTTGGCGATGGCTCGAACTAAAGCTAAACACCTTCTCTCGGTGATGTACTAATTCCTCTCAGGGAGAGAAAGCAGGCGACTGGCGTAATCTATCACGCGCTGTCTGCCATGGTGCCGCTGAGCGAAAACTGTGCCAATACCGTGGCCACTGGCGTCGGAGAGAACTTCTTGGGCAGCAGAAGGATTAAAGTGGGCAAGTTTGGGGGAATTAGTTAAGCAGCCGATGAGAGCAGTGAACGCGTGAGCCTGCTCAGGGCCCCGTGAGATTGTGGTATCCTCCTTCAGCAAATCTTTAAGTGGCCTGGCAACGCGTCGGCGAAGTTTTTCACAAAACGACAAAAGTAGAAACAAAAGCCGATGAAGCTCCGGACGTCGGACGTAGAACAGGGCTCCGGAAAGCTACGGACGGCGTGGATCTTTTTCGGATCTGGTTGGACGCCGTCGGCGTTTACAAGATCGCTCAGAATGATAATCTGACGGCGGTCAAATTGACACTCCTTGGAGTTGAGTTGTAGCCCAGCTGTTCCGAAGACTGCGACAATTGTAGCGAGATGGGTCAGGTGGCTATCGAAAGTAGACGAAAAGACTATCACATCCGTCTAGGTAACAGAGACAAGTAGACCACTTATAACCATGCAAGAAAGAGTCCATCATTCGTTCGAATGTGGCAGGGTCGTTACATAGTCCAAAAGGCATTACGTTAAACTGGTGTAAACCACCCAGTGTTATGAGGGCCGTCTTCTCGCGGTCCATCTCATCGACAGAAACCTGCCAGTAACCAAACTGGAGATCAATAGACGACAAGTACGTAGCGCCGTGCAGGCAGTCCAACGCGTCATCAATGCGTGGTAGCGGGTATACGTCTTTTGGCGTGATCTTGTTAAGGTGGCGATAGTCAACGCAGAAGTGCCAGGTACCGTCTTTTTTTTCACAAGGACGACAGGGGAGACCCAAGGACTATTTGTTGGTTTTATGACACCTTTGTTGAGAGTTTTGTCAACTTCCGCTTGGATAACTCTGCACTCAGTGTGGGACACACGATAGGGGCGTCGGCGAATGGGACTGGCGTCACCAGTGTTTATACGGTCCTGAACAGTGAATGTTTGCCCTAGAGATCTGTGGTCAAAATAAAAAATGTCGGTTTACGATGCCAGAAGGCGATGGATGTCGTTGGCTTGCGCAGGATTGAGGTCGGGTGCAATCAACTTCGAGTAACAATTCGGCATAAAACAGATGCTGCTATCTACAGGAGACTGAAGTAAATCAGTCTAAGTGGTGAGCGCCGTTATTTCGAATTCGTCAGCATTGGATACGCTGGCCAAGAGCATGTCACGAGGAAGCACTTGAGGGCAAAAGCTGAAATTGAGAAGTGGGAGTGAGGTACATTTGTCAGTGACAGTCACAAGCGTATGGAGATTGGCGATGTTGCGCTTCAAGAAGCGTCGGCGAGAGGAAGAGCATATTGACCATCGGGAACGTGTGGCTGTGTGGTCAAAATGACGTAGGTGGCTACCTGAGGTGACAGTCACACATCCTGAAGAGAGCACACGCGCGGCGGGGCAGTGTGGTGTTCAGCGACTATCTAAGGCAGCTCTAGATGAAGGACGGCGGAAGCACAATCAATAAGAGCAGAATGATTTGACAAGAAGTCCAGGCCTAGGTTAACGTCATAAGAGCAGTGTTCAATCACGGCTAAAATGGCACAAGCAGTGTGGTCCTTTATACTTAAGCGGGCAATGCACAGACCGAGAACCATCGGCACGCCGCCTTCGGCCACATGGACAATTTGTGCAGCCGCTGGTGTCAGAACTTTCTTTAAACGTGTGCGTAGGCTTGAACTCATGGTCGAAATGCTCGCGCCGGTGTCTACAAGTGCTTGTACAGGTACGTCATCTACTTCAGCGTCTATTACACTTCGTCTGGAGGGAACGGAGAGAGAATTTGCGGCGGTCAATGCAGCACCACCTCCGGCGGCTGCATTTCCCAGTTTTCCTAGACGACGCAGCCGGAAGCCACGGGGGCCAAGAAGCGCCGTGGCTGCGGCGAACGGGATGATGGGCGAAGTATTTGCGGCGAACGAAACTTGTGCCCACGGGGTGAAGGCGAGCGGCTGTACCAAGTGTTTTGAGAATGGTCAACGGCATGGGACTCTTTGGCAGGTGAAAATGCGTGGGCGCTACTACCGAAACGGGTCATATTGGTCGCTGCACGAGGCGCCGAAGACCACGTGTTGTGGCAATAACGAGCAATATGTCCAACGAGGTGGCAGTTGAAACATATAGGGTGGTCATCTGCAGCACGCCACCCAGCCGGGTTTTGAGTACGTGGAGAAAACCGTCGGTCAGAGGAGGGCATCGCGACAGGGCGTTCGCTGTCTCTGGGCGCGGTGACATGGCACACGGAATGCACTCTGATGCTTTCAAGCTCCTGGCACACGATGGCTTGAACAAGAGGAACAGTAACAGGAGTTGCATTTGTACTGCGCGAACTGAACGTTGAGGGCGCCATTGCTTCCAGTTCGCGACGAACAATGCGTGTCAGGTCTCCCGGCGGCGATGGTCGTTGTGGTGCAGACTGGTCCTCGCAAGTCGATGTTGCAGTGGTGTTTGGAAGTCGGGCGAACGTTTGCAAAATTCGGTAGCTATTTACTTGCTCAAACTGACGACACTCTTTGATGATCGCGTCCACGGTGGAACAGCCCTTGCAGAACAGGAGATTGAACACGTCTTCGGCAATTCCTTTTAGGACATGCCCTACCTTGTCACATTCTGTCATGTCGCTTTCGCCCTTTCGGCAGAAGGCCAGCCCGTCTTGAATATATGCGAGGTATGATTCCGTTGGGGATTGGGCCCGGCAGGCCAATTCCTTTTTGGTGGCAATCATCTTACGACTGGCAGTTTTACCAAACACCTCTCGCATCTTTTCTTTGCATTGGTCTCCGCTTGTGAGTTCTTCTTCGTTGTTTTCGTACCATACATTCCCAGTGCTTCTCAAGTAAAGCAGCACATTAGCCAACTGAAGTGTGGGATCCCAACTGTTCGGCCCACTCACTCGTTCGAACATGGCCAACCAATCGTCAACGTCGACACCATCGGTCCCGCAGAATGTACCGGGATCCTTAAGTGGCGTGAAAACGTATGGTTTCGACGTCGTGTTTTGCGGAGACGCTGACGTTGACGCGGAGGGTTCAGCATTGGCCATGGCTGAAAACCGATGCGGCATCCACTGCAGAGCTCCAATGCCTGATGGTTACCCAGCACCTCTCACCAAAATGTTATGGGGTCAGTGACTTCGGTATAAACGCAATTACAGAGGAACAACCTCAAGCGAGAATCAGAATGGCTGATTGGCACATTCGCGCGCCTGTCAGCTGATGATGATGATCCTTCTACTAAGGCTCTTGCCCACTCTGGGGGTTGGCCAAGAATTGTGGATATGAAATTTAAGGCCTTTCGAATTATACCTAATCCTAACAGAAGAAGGATAAGTACACGTAAATACAGAAAGATTGCTATTTTTGGCCATATCGACCCGACAGAATAATATATATCTCGAATGAAAATTGCAGTAATTTTCAGCACGTTCAAAATTGATGTTTAAAATTCGCTTAATAATATTATAATAACAAATACACAAATTAGAATTTAGAGGCGCATTCGTTTTGTTTCACGAAGATAACTGCAAACGGCACTAAACGCATTCCTGTGGCTGTAGCCCAGAACCGACGCACCAAAGGAAAGTATATTCTCAATGGTGAAGGGCAGCCCAAGGTTAGCAAATGGAACGACAAGGATACGGTTTCTTAATAGACTGTAACGGCGACATGACAAAAAATAAAGGTCTATTGTTTCCAGATCTGTACAAAAGCTGCATACACTCTAAAAAAAGAGCGAGTAAAAAGGGTGTCTTTTTGTCCCACAACAATAATCGTCATCTATACTGTGTTCCATCCGTCCATCCTAGCGCTATCGCCCCACGCCCGGTACATTTTGATCATGATCGACATGCCCATTATCAGGGTTACATTGCATTCTCGATAGGAATGTGGCCAGCGCCGAGTTTTCAAGAAAGGAAGCGCACGCAAGCCTGATGACGATTATCGTTGTGGGACAAAAAGACACCCTTTTAACTCGATATTTCTTTAAAGTGTAGAGGAGATATTCCCAGACCAGCCCTGTGTGAATATAGACTCAAACGAGGCACACGACATCGCCGTCTTGTTAGCATGACTTCCAGTTGTCTAGTATGACACCCGCCGGATTTCCATCGATATTTCAAATGTCTAAATTCAGCACATGGTGTTACTGATTCTATGGCATCAGCCCAGAGGGAAAATTTTCGATATCTTATCGCCGTTATACTGGACAGCACCGGAAGCACAGAAAGTATTCGGTCGTTTAATGCCATTCGAGCTAATGAGTTCACCATTTCATTTAACTCTAACCCGCAATGTCCACGTACCCATAATAATTTTAAGGGCTTAAGCTGTGGAGAAACTAGCGTAAGGAATGTCTTTAAGACATCTGATTGAGATGAAACTGTCAGTGACGTACATACGGACAGGGAGCCTGTAATTATTATAACAGTGTGGGTGTCCACAGTTAGTTTTCGTAGTGCTAGAACGATTGCCAAAAGTTCAGCTTCGGGAATAAGTGTAAAGTCTGGTTATCTTACTGAAAACAATCAGTCAAGTGAAGAAGAGTAAATACCTACTCCTGCCTTCTCCTCTATTACTGAAGCATCACTGGCTATTACATTATTTGTTTCCACGTATGCAAGGTAATCTTGCAAGTCGCTATTTCGGACCTTTTCTGATTGAAATTTAGGCTTAAAGGGGAAAATTTCATCTTATTGTATTATGAGATTTTGATTTAGCTCATTTGCTGCTGGTGTATCTCGAATTTTCACGATTATTCTGTCTAGTTGCTTCTGAACAAAATAATTTTTGGTGTATGAAAACTTGGTCAATGAGAAAGAAAAAAAGAGTCTAGGTCGTTGATGAATACATATTCTGATCGTCTTACCGAATGGCTATAAAATTTTAGATAAGCCTGAACCGTCAGGATACGGAATCGACAAGGCAAGGTTGGTAAACGCACCTCCTGGTACAAAACACTGTTCACAACAAACTTGGAGAGCCCTAGGTATAGTCGCAGGGCCTCACGCTTCAAAACAATCAAAGGTTTAAGCTTATAAGCTGGGCCACCTGAGAATAACACACATCCAAATTCTAGTATGGGTTGCATATACATTTTGTAAATCATAAGAAGAGTGTCCCTGCGTAAAGCATAGCGTCCACTGGTCAATCTGCGAATCATGCCTAAGGCATGTTGTGCCTTACATGCCCTACTGTCTATGCGAGGACTCCAGTTTAATTTATCATTATAGATCATTCCCAAATATTTAGGAGACTCAACTTGCGGAATAGGCTCTTCTTTTAAACAGATAATAATTAAGATAGGATCTGTTAACGGAAATAGCAACATTGCACTTTTGTTCACATTTAGTGACATGCATATTGTCTCTAGCCACCCCTTTAGCCAATTCTTATACCTCTGCAGTTTTTGATATAAGGAATGAATGTCAATGTCTGGTGCAAAGAAGGCAATGTCATCAGCATACACATCCTGGCTGTAAGGGATTGAACTCATGAAGATGTTGAATAATAATGGAGACAAAACAGCCCTTTGGGCAACTCCGCAAATTTGTTTAAATTTTGTCGAAGCGCAGCCGTTTCTAAAGCAATAAAATTCTCTTGCTCTCGCAAATGCCCCCAGCCACGTAAAAATACACTTTGGGAAATTCTGGCTTTGAAGTATCTCCATTATCACTGAAAATTCCGCACTGTCATATGCTTTGGCTATGTCCAAATAGACTAGAGCAGCATGTTGCCCCCTTTTGCGAGCAAGTTAGATGCGGCTTTCTAAATCAGCGTAGGAACACCACATCAAACAGTGTTCTCTGAAGCCAATTCGATTAGGATATAATAATTTATTTTCTGTCATCCAGCTTGTCATTCTCTTATGAAGCACCATCTCAAGAAGCTTTCCATATTAGAAGTAAGGGAAATCGGTCGTATGTTTTCTATGGTATAGCCTAAGCCTTGTTTCTTCTGTATCAGAATAATTTTTGCTAATTTCCTATCATATGGAATCCAGTCATGTCTTAACGAGTAATTTACAGTGTTAAGGAGGTCACCTGGGGATAATTTAAATATTAATTTTATCAAGGCAGCTGCAATTCCGTCTGGACCAGGAGCTGATGAGGGTAAACTTCGAACAACCTGAGCTAACTCTTCCAATGTAACTCTAGTAAAATCTGTTATTACCATGGGAGATCTCAGATCATACAACTTGCTTGATGTGAATCGACACTCTTATTTTTTTGCGATGATTTCCAAAGATCTCTTCATATCATCGGCAACATGATTTTACAGCCTGCATTAGTTAGAGATGGCAGAATTTCACGAGATCGGAGGAACTTAAACAGGGAACTTTTGTCCTTAAGGTTAGAAAGATAGTCATAAGGATTTCTATCATATTCGTTCTTAACTAAGAAAACTTTGCGCTTAAATTTGCATCATAAAACTTATAATCGGACCAATTACGTAGACAGTGATTGTACAAAAGTTTTTCACGCGGCCTGTCGTCGTCGCTAATTCCGTGCGCACTCATAATTCCACCACGGATTGTGATTTGGGCTGTTTGCAGATGTAACTATGAATTCAGCTTTCTTATAGGTTCTTTTCAGCAACGCACATAGTCTCATGGCTTTTGTGTCTTCTGTCTCTTCCCAATAAATGGTCCAGGCAGATTCTAGATGTTTTAAATTTATTATATTTTATATATACTCGGTTCTGACTGCATGTTGGTGTTGTAGGACAAACAATATCAAATATTACTGGCAAGTGATCGCTGTTGGTGCCACAATCCAAGACAGACCATGACGAGCTAGTCAGAGAAGAACTAACAAAACTTACATCTAATTCTGAGCGAGACATGCCACTAATAAAAGTAGGTGTTCAGGAATTCGGGCACGATAAATTGTTATCTGCTGTCCACTACCACACTCGTTTACCACAACCATCAGTTCGAAAACCCCAACAAGTATGGTGGAAATTGAAATCACCCACCAGAATTTTATCTCTACAACGAGATGTCAGTGTAACACCCAAACATTGTGTGTCTAGAACCCCTGTGGAGAAATATGCATTGACTAATAAGAAAGGCAGGCAACCTTTCAAACTGATTTCTAAGGCGAAAATTTCGCTTTCCAGAGACGTATGCTTAAACGCGATTTTAGCCTTTAGACTTATTTTATTATTAATAAAAAGTACCAGGCCTCCCCCTTTCGATGGACGGTCTAGACGGAAAGATTTATATCTATTTATTGAAAGGTCTGATGTGTTAAAAGCCAGATTTATTGAGTATTGTACTGCAACATTTTATGGTGTGTCCATAACGCCAGCACTTAAGGCAATAAGGTGGGCGAGAGGAGACAGGTTCAACTCAGTAATTGATAGGCAATGCCTTAATTTGTCACTATGACGGACTCGGTTGGTATATTATTCTGTCAGCAACACGTGCGCACTGGATAAACTGAAATAACACTTGCTGGCGAGAACAGTTCTAGGATTCCAGCTGGTGTCATGTTGACGTCAACGCCACGGACTAGACCTCTGGAACATGCTGAATGCGGTGGAACAAATGCGCTCACCGGATCAGATGTGAACATCTTGCACTTTAGAAGATCTTGTACGCAGGACTGGTCAGGGGAAAAACAGAGTATATCGCCTTTGCCGAACTGGCGGACCTCGGTGATGGTCTGGAAGTGGGCCGTCACCGACCGCACTTCCGTTTGCATCGCCTTCGGGTTTTTTATCTGAATGATGCCCTCATTGGTCGGAACTAGCGCCACAGGAACTGACGATATGCCGTTGCGCCAGACAATATCCACTGGCAGCTCCAGCGGAGGAATGGATGCAGACCAGAAGAAAGTCCCTGGTCCAAGCGACGAATAGAGCATTGTGTCTAGTCTAAACTGCACAAAAAAGCTTCTCGACCAACTATTGCACTCTAGAAAACTTAGGAAAGCCCCATAAAATAAAGCACTACTCAATCCTTGGCCAAGACCCCAAGACGAGAACCAGTTCGTGTTCTTCTTCACGTGGTTTTTCACGTTTTCACGTTGTCAGTTGAATCTGCCCTTCCTTTTCCTTTACTTCATTTCCGTACCAATATTTAATTTTGCGACATTTTCTCTGATAATTCAAACTTATTCGACCATCACACTCAAGATGGTTTATTGCAAAAACACTTGCAGAGCATCAAAACAAGTGTAATTATTGCTACAGATGCATCACGGTGCTAAAAAAAGTCAGCTGTTGGTATATTCAGCCCGAACTTGGATTGGTCATATTCGCTCCGACTTCCTGATTTCACACCCGTTGTTGTGGCTCAGTTTCTGGCAGTGGTACTTACCTTACGAAAGTTAAACGCGGGAATTTCATCGGCTCTTACAATTATCGATTTTCTTTCTTTTTGCGCTGCACTTTCTGTTGGTGCTGAATTGCACATAATAAAGGCGTTTCGTGCTTGAATACCCCTACATTCGAAAAACGTTGGATTAGTTTGGGTGCCGGTTCATAAAAGGTTACTTTTAAACGAAATGGCTGATTATTTAGTGAAGTCAGCAATAAGTGGGCCAATTTTACCACGTTTTTTACCATCCGCTTATGTAACGGCGGCGTGATTTCACTGGCGTACCTTTATGGAAAGCTCCGCAGGTACATCCTTCACCAATTTGACAGAATATCAGCACTTATTATATCCCTGGTGCCAATCCTCTTGTGACACACGTAAACTAGAAATCACAATTTTGAGGCTGCGCTGTAGGGTGCCGAAAATAAATTTCTGCCAATACAGGTCTGGTCGGGCTCTTTCTCCAATGTGCGCTTACTGTGGTGAGCCACAAACCATGAATCATTATTTTTTACATGTAGGCTCGTATATCGAAGATAGAAAATCATTTACGTGCTATTGGAATGAATGTATCCAAGGCCGTGTGTCTGTCCTTTGGAGCCTCTATTTGTGGGTTTGCCAGTGCGAAAGTTTACGAGGCAGTGCAAAAGTACTTGAATTTAACCAAAGAACTAACAAACTAAGCTTGTTATTCTTCTGTGTCCACATACGCATAACTTCTTTTTAAGTTAGGTTTTGATCAAGGTTATTATCTATTACTAATACAAAAACTTTATGGTAGGTACAACTCAGTGATCACCAAAGTTTTGTTTTAAAGTTTGTAACTTTTCATTTTATAAGCTTCTTACTCTAAAATTAAATAATGTTTCATAAGACGACTCAATTATTGGCCGATCCCCCAGTGAGTATGAGCCACAAGAGAACGTAAACAAGAACAAGAACGGAAAGGCTCTGAAAGGCCACTCTTGTAGCTTTTGCTGTGACTGTCCTGCGCCTTCCATGCAGGCCTGGCGTTTTTTGCTTCCGTCAAAGGAGGATCCGACGCGCACTGCATGCTGTGCCAGGTTGCATGTCCGATAAATGTTTTCTAGGCGTTGGTCTGATATTTTGAGGTACAGCGTTCTTTATCTGATGGCGCAGTCCTAACACTGCCTCGGCACGTTACGTTTAGCAGGTGTGGCTAAGCAAGCAGCATATCTCGCTAATATCGACCAAACTTACTCAATGATATGTGGGGTTTAACTTCCCGAAACCATCATATGATTATGAGAGACACCGTAGTGGAAGGCTCCGGAAATTTAGACCACCTGGGGTTCTTTAACGTGCACCCAAATCTGAGCACACGGGCCTACAACATTTCCGCCTCCATCAGAAATGCAGCCGCCGCCGACGGGATTTGATCCCACGACCTGCGGGTCAGCAGCTGTCTACTTTAGCCACTACACCATTGTGGTAGGACGACAAAATGTACCTGATAATTTAGTCGCAGAGTGAGATGAAATAAATCTATGGTTGATTTTATTATTTGTTTACTGCTGTCATCGAAGTCGGCGTGTAGCAAAAGCAAGTCGGGATTGAAGCAAGCTGTCATTTCTGCATGGGTACTGCCATGTTGATTCGTAAACACAGTTTTCGGCGGTAACCTATACAACTATTTAAATGCGTAAGGAATAAATGCGAAGAAGAATGAATATATCATGTATCGATGTGGCGTAAAACACACCAAAGAAACGCCAATTTCAAGGCACTTGTTTGTGGGAATACGCTTCGCTGCGCAAGCGTGTGGCTTTCTTACACTCCGTTGCTTTGGTAGTGCTGGACCAAAGTGGTGAAACAGAATAAGTGGCGGCGTAAATTGTCCACCTCTGCTCAGCAGACAATCGGTGCGCATTCATGTGTGGCGATGTCTCCAACTGCAGTGATGAATACGAATACTCGAGCGTTGCGTCAGCGACTGATGTTACTCGACTGAGCCTACTATCGCAGAGGCATCTCGCGTGTTCAGCGCGCCCGCACATTTATATCCCACCGGTCACGTGACGCCCTCCATCCGGCCTCGTTTTGACCAACCGCACGCGAATATGCGATGTACCGTGCAGCGCCGTGGAAAGCCGCATGCTCTCCTCGCCAAATGCTCACTCCGAATTTTGGTAGTAAGCTTGAGTGCCTTGAAGAACTTGGTGAAAAACCGGTGCATCATTGCGAACTCCGTCAGATGAGGGCACATTGCCAGCTTTCATTTGTACTCAATGGCTGCGGATGGCTCTGACTGGCACAAAATTAAAAATAACAAAAAGGTGATCTATTACGAAAGACTGGCCGTTGCATTGAGCCGAGATTATTGGGACGCAAACAATCGGAGGTTCACCTTCTAATTTTTCTTAGCATTGACGTAAGTGCATGCTAAAATTCGAAGAATGCGCAATGACGAACCGCGTCTGACAATGGAGGCATGGCCGGTCGATAATAGCGGAGTGAGCCAGTTTCACGTAGACCCCGTACGCTGAATTGACAGTTTTATCTATTGTCTGAGGTTTTCGTGCTTTCTTTCTTTAATCTTATGCGCTTTGGGCGCATCTTCCGCTGTTAGTGTGCCTTCTTTCTTGTGGCCCTGTTTGCACGCCCTGTCAACGATTCAAATAGCCATATCTTCTCAGTGCTTAGTAAAAGTTTTATTGCCACTGATCACAGGGAGTAATAAAAATAATACAATTATTGTCTCTAAACCGCGAGGTGATTATGAAAGACGCCGTAGCAGAGAATTCCAAAATTTTGACCATCTTGGCGTTGTTTAGCGTGCATCATTATCACACATTGCACAGGCCTCTGCCATTTTGCCTATATCGAAAAGCGACTGCCGTGGCGTGAATTGAACCCATGACCTTCGAATAAGAAGTCGATCGAGGAGCACCCTATCACAGTGCTTGCGCGAGTGTCACCTAACGGGCGTGCGCATTCGTTGATCGGTTCAGGTAATCACTGTCGACCTTGTAACCAAAGCATTGAATTTCAAGTACAGCTATAGCCATTTGGTGCGTATCAGAATTTTTCGCGACTGTCGATACGAGAACAGCGCCAAGTGTGCTTGTGCGCGTACTCTTCGCGCTGTTTTCAACTATGTAAGCATCGCTGCACGGTTATGTTGTTGAAAGCGCGAGCCACAGGCACCGCGCTTCGACTGCCGACGCGGCGCACGATTCCACGATTCGCGCAAAAACGGGCCCGACCAGCGTGCCCCGTGGCAGCTGATCCATCTTACGGAGGAGGCCGAGCCTTCCCAGGGGTTGATCAGATAAGAAGATGCGGTGGCCTCTATCTTCGTCGGCGTCCGCTGAAACCACAAATCACCGCCGGCTTTTTGTTTGCCCGACTTGTGCTGACGATATGTTCCACGTGTTTGCAGGACTGATTGGTTGGGTCGAGCAAGCTGACCGGACTCTAATCGCACGCCATCAGCTCCTCTTGCGCTTTACTTTGTGTCACCTGCTTTCTTTCTCGACGGAAGTTGGGGGAAAGTGCAACAGTTTCGCGCCGAGCAATTTGTCAGTCGACGGGATCTGCCACAGATGTTGGCTCTTTCTTTGTGTATTTCTCACTTAAACGTGCGTACAAAACGAAGAAAAAAACGGGCGTTCATTGCATATTGAACAGTTCGGGGCGCTTCTTCACTTCATCGAAGTCTAAAATTTCTTCGTTCACTAGTCTGATGCCTTCTAGTGGTGGGTCTAACGAGTCGATTCCTACAAACCGTGAAAATATTCCAGTGTGCCAACTTCGCGAACGACGCGCGCGCGTTTTTATAGCGCGTACAGTTAGGTTTTGCATGATTATGCAAAAAAATGGTGCACGTTAGTGGCGGCTATATCCCCTTTTGTATTGCCAGTATATAATGCCTAAAATGCTCTCGTTTTGCGTACATGTGCCATAAACCCGTCGATACATTATACCTTGCTTCGGAGCGATAATGCACAGATGAGTATTGGTGATGAGCTCACCGACACTCATCAGAGTCATCTCATCAGTGACTTAGTCGCACTCACTCCAAACCCCTCTTAATAGTTCGTCATCTAGCTTTAAACAGAAGGTGAATGCAGGTCTACTAGGCCTGCCATATAGGCTAGACGGCAAACTTTCAATCAAAAAGGTTGCAGCAGTTTAATAATGGAGCCAAAATCAAACAATTTCCAACGCCCAGTCAGGACATCACAAAAAAATTGGACAATGTCTTGGCCCGCACTCGATTTCTGCTATGAGAACAGAGAAAAGATCGCCATCCCGCCTGCTCATTGGATGTTTCAGCGTACATTGTACTACAATCACTATAAATAGGCCACGGGGCCCTGGGCAACAAGCTCGCGCGTTGCGTCTTTCGACACATCTGTAATAAAGACCACCATTCATTCTGAGCAAGGCAACCGTATTGGGCACGTCGATTCCATTGCTTTGTGATCTTCATTATTTGGTGAGTGAAGGTTTTCTTCGGCCATGATTTTTTGACGGACGAGTTTTCGTCAAACCTTGCCAGGTGTGACGAGAAGTTGCAGCGTTCGATGGGCATTCTAGTTGTACACGCCACAACTACTCTTTCTTTAAAGGGCCACTCACCAGGCCCCATACCAGACTTTAGTTAGACAGTGGAAGTTGGTGGGTGTCCGATGGGGAACATTTTGCCACAAAATTTATTTGAATCGGTTCATCACGAGCGGAGAAAACAGGTTTCTTGAAGCGGCGCGAAACGAGGATGAGAGGAGGTGCGCTCGAAACCCTTGCCGCTCCTTCGCGTAGTCTTCGCAAGCCAAATATCTCCTTCCCCCTCTCCAGCATCCGACCAAGACGTGTGCATGACGTCCGCATGACGTGCCCAAACAAGCTCAATCTCTGAGCTCGCCAGCGGCGTTGCTTTGTTGACTAGCGTTATTTTGCAGTTTTCTGCGTGTTTCTGCGGGATCGTTTGCAAACGCTGACTTAGACGCGGTAGAATAGATGAGCACAATTAGTACGCGAACGCGTAGGAGCATTCCACGGCGGTCGTCTCCTCCATGCGCTGACCGCGGGGACACGGCCGCATACAAAACGCCGGCCCATTAGGCCCGCATTTCGTTGCAATGCGCGGGAAAACAATAGAAAAAAAAAGGCGCTCACATTCCCTTATTGCGTCTCATTATTTATCTAGAGTTTTATTGATCTTTTCAAGCAACGAATTACATAAACTACGCATGCCGACTTAAATCATTTTCGCTATATCGCGTGTCACTGTTTGCAATGTCAGAGCATAGTCGTCTACGTAAAGGACCAACGTAACTGCATTGCCGTGTACGTTGGGCCATTCATCAGCGCACGTCATGCCCTCATTCTCTACGCGCGCACCGGCAGATGGGAGGGAGAGCGGCGTTCATCTTGAAATTGGACCCACTTTAGCGGCGCGTAGCGTTGCAAATTTTGGCAGAAGTAATCATGAACGTCTCGTCTACGCTTGTCTGCTCAAAATTGTCAAATCTGGCGAGTGGTCCTTCAAGAAGTATCAAAGAGAGAAAAAACAGGCAGGTTAACCAGGCTCATTGCGGTTTGCTACTCAACGAGGGGAAGGGGAGTATACGGAGAGAGAATGAAAGAGTTGTAATAGCACGCGCAGCAACGTGTACCCAGAAAGTCCTAAAAATCTGAACTGTCACAGAATGCGGCTCTCCTTCAACTGTTTTGGATTAAGTACACGGCAATCCTCGATGATTAAAAAGAAATGGTAATTCCCCAAATATTACGATATTTATTTTTGTCACTATTTAGATTATTCTTTTCGCATGTATCCCTCTCCTCTTTATTGCTATGTTCCACATTTTTTTTTCACAAATTCTACTGCCGCACGCCTAATGGCTGATTCCCCATGGCGGGTGGTGCCATTTTTCCGGGAATCATCATCCCCACCACCACCACCACCACCATCATCATCATCATCATCATCATCATCATCATCGGGATAGCTGGGCGTCAAGGCGTTATACGAAAAGTTCAGTGCATAATCACCGTACTTTGGGGAGAGAAATCCATAACCAACAAAAGCGGTCCTTGCAGGGCCAGTGCCTCACTTTTCATCGCCTACATCTTAAGTGAGCCGGACGCAAAGTGTAGTCCAACCCACCACTCAGTGGTCGAGTAATGTACTGCCAAACGTATAGAAAAATATGAGCTCTCACTCACGTCCAACAATCTCGTATGAACACAGATGATCGTATGCATTTCTACTGCACGAGTCGCGACTCGAAGTACAGAGAGCGCCTTTCTTGTGCGTAGTTTCTTGCGCTTCTGTGCTTCTCTCCCAATGGGCCCAACTTGATCTATGGAAAGTGGGACATCAATTCCGTAAATTCAAGCCTCACACAAAGCAGCTTGAAACTTCGCTGCCTGTATAGTCGTGAGCAAAATTAGATGCATGGGCTTGGTTTAGTGTTACCGCAAATAAATTCTGCTTTTCACAAAGCGGCTTAAAGTGCCTGTCTGTCAGCACAGTATGCGCACGTCTTTCGAGGCTGCTAAATTGGTCTGCGAGGCTCTTTTCTGGACTTATGTGGTGAAAGCTGAGCTTTTCACAGTAGGCTGTTAGAGGAGAGCCAGAGCGAGTGGGTTTCGGCATAGTCCCCACGTTCATAGGCCGCCGCGAGATTTGCATCACCACTTTTGTCTTGACGAGCGGGCATTGGCACTGACGACACGTGTCGGCGTGTTCCTCACTTGAAGCTTACGATGCAACAGACGTTGTGCTAAATATTCAGCCTTCAAGCCAATGTCTCAAAGGCTGGGCCTTCCCTGTTTCCCTTCGTGACGTTTTTCGCTTGAAACTGAGCACCTACAAGCCTACGAGAAAGAGCCGTAGTCCCCACATAATACGCAGGTGAGGAATGTCGCGTTGATTCTACTTTTAAAAATTTTCTGTGGTATACCATGGTCTCGCCCGCTACGTACGCCCACAACTATGCTTTGCGAAACTACAGGTATTATTCTCTTGCAGTGATTGGCACCAAGGGACATGCGAAGTGGCCATGTGATAACAATGTAATAATTTTTTTACAGCGAAAACTATTATGAGATCAGAACTTGGGTAACGCGTTCGTCAGCCAGTCCATTTTTGCTTCCGTCCATCCGCGTAACCATCCGTGCGTCCATCTGTCCATCTGTTTTCTAGTCTGTCCATCCATCCGTGTGTCCATTTAGTTAACACTCATAGTACCGCCATCTCACAATCCTTGTGGCACATAACCACTCTGCGCGTCCATCTGTTCATCTATCTATGTGTCTGCCCGCGCGTCTATCTAGTTAACACTTTAAGTACCGCCATCTCACATCTCGCATCCTGGTAGCTACATACGACAACGAAGAAAGATTGACAGACCCACGCCTTAAGGACCTTCGCCCCAAAAAAGAAACCTAGCACGAATGACACAGTGGGGCTCAAACCCAGGTCCGCTGAGTGCCAGTCCAGTATTTGAGCCACACCGGTGCTTTGGATTTGTCAGCAAACTTGCCGTAGGCAGGATTGATGTCGGGAAAGATGTCACGTTATTATCACTTATAAAGCGTTTCAAAACAGCGAGAAAAGAAGCGAATAGCGTAACGAGCAACGTTACTTGATTCTACGTTGGTAACGAGTGGGTCGTTTCATGTTTTAACCCATTACCAAAGCTTGTTTTTGTTCCCTTAATGACTCTGGCACATACTCACTTCAACCATAATTTCTTAATGTCTTCATCCACTGCATGAACAATTCGTGCCAAATTTCCTGCAAATATTTAGTGAATACGACGCTGCTCAGAAGAATGATGATAAATAGCATCGAATACTACACACAAATTGATTAATGTTGCCCTAGTGGGTATCATGCATGTTTGCTTGCAGTATTTACGTAACGAGTGTTTTGAAAGGCACTGAAAGCCACTCTTGTAGAATTCTAACTGTACTGCGCCTTCGGCACAGGCCTGGCGTTCTTTCTTTTAATATAAGTGCAGGCCATGGCGTACATTAGAAGCGACAGTCACTCTTAACAATTTCTCAGTTGAGGCTCCTAAGTAAACCACCTCGCGTAAACTTCAGAATAAACAACCAGGAAATCTTTACAACAGGGGGCAATAAGCTGAAATATATTTCAAATTGACATAAATAGCTAAATTTTTGGCTCATAGATGTAATTCTCTGCAGTGGAGCATATATTAATGCCCTAGTGCCCCAGCACAGAAGCCCCATATGACATCAATAGAGTCGCAGTATTTGGCAGACCAGGTCACCGCATTATATTATCAGTGCTTTAAACCGAAAGGTGTTATGAGATCAAAACTCGAGTCATGAGCAGTTGTCCGCTACCGCTGGTGTCCGTAACCACATAAAGCGAAAAAAAACTAGCTTGAAAGACGCAATGGGGCTTGAAACCTGGGTCTGCTGGGTGTCAGCTTAGTATTCTACCATTGAGCTACGCTGGTGCTTGTGACTTGTTGGCAAACTTGCCTTAGGCAGGCTTGATGTTGCGAAAGCAATCGCGTTAATACTATTTAGAAAGCGTTTTAAAACAGCGCAAGGACAACTATAGTCGTCGCACAATGCGAATAACATAACAAGTAGGCCGTCCAATGCTACGACGCATTGAAAATGGTTGTACTTGTTCCCCTATTAACTGTGGCGCATACCCACTTCAACTACAATTCCTCATTGTTCGTCAGCCACTGCATCAACAATTGGCACCAAATTCCTTGAAAGTGTTGAGTGGATACGACGCTTCTCAGAAGAATAACAAAAAATTGTTTAGCGAATGCCGGTATACCACCCAAAAAAATATTTATTAATACCCTATAGGGTATCAAGCAAGTGTGCTTGCAGTATACTTACCCAGTGAGTGTTCTGAAAAAGCTCTGAAAGGCCGCTCTTCTTGCTTTCGCTGTTACAATGCTGCGCCTTCGGCGCGAGCTTGGCGTTTTTTTTTTTTCTCCTCGCTGAAATAACAACAAAAAGGAGGAACTGTCGGACTGCGGCTGCATAGATTTAGAGTTTCTGGTTTACGTCACATCGCTGCTGCTGTCTTTGTTTTATGCCGTACTCTGCTCTTTTATAACTAGAGACGCTGCGAATCAGCCAAGGACGCGAGGCTTGGAGTAAAAAAATGGCAGCATATCCACGGAGTGAATGATGGAGAGTGCGGCGAAGCATCTGTCCGTCCATTCGTTCTTGCTTCCGTCTGTCCATGCGTGCAGCTGTGTGGCCACCCGTGCGTCCATCCGCCCATACGTGCGTGCATCTGTTCGTGCGTCCGCACGTTCATCTGTGCGTCCGTCCCTGCTTTTGTCCATGCATCCGCTCCTGCGTCCGTTCATGCGTCCATCCATCCGTGCAGCCATCCATGCGTCTGTCCATGCATCTGTCTATGTGTCCGTTCGTCCACCTATTCAACACTCCAAGTTCCACCATCTCGCATCTTTTCATCATATATTCCTCATATAGAAGCACCGCCATTCAGCGTATATTCCAAGGACTGAACGAAAGGAGGCACACGCACACTTTCTTACGGTTTGCGCTTACCACTTTTAACCACCTCGAGTTCATGGTATAAACTAGTTCACTGTATTCATGGCACTGCGGCCTACCGCTCGCTAAACGTTTCTAAAACATAGGAGGTTACGCCCAGCGAGTATAACGTAGCAACCCTTTCTTGTCAGATAGTGCTGAATGTACATGCCAATGGCTGCTAAGGGGCAATGAGAGACAGGAGAATTCGGCATTTAGTTAACGTGCACGCTGCGTATTCTTTATTGTTCAACAATGAACAGAAGAAATCTCCCACCGGCACCACCTTGGAGGTCAAAATGTAGGACTGGTTGCACACTAATAATACGACTACGAAGGACGAACGGGTGCCGCTATAAAAAGCTTCGTCCCTAAAAAGACGTTAATCCTTTGCTCCGAATTGACGATGCCCTCGATTATCTTTATGGCGCGCGATACTATTCTTCAATCGACCTACTACGTTCTGGCTATTGGCAGATTACGGTGGACGAGAAAGATTAAGAAAAGACTACGTTTGTAACTCCCGAGGGCCTATACCAATTCAAGGTGATGCCGTTTGGGCTATGCAACGCCTCAGCCACGTTTGAGCTTATGATGGACTCGCTATTCCAAGGAATCAATAGGTCAACATGCCTGTGCTACTTGGATGAGGTCCTTGTATATTCGCCTCCATCTGAGACATACCTTCAGCGTTTGTCAGAGGTTCTCGACATCTTTCGCACTGCTGGCCTTCAACTAAACTCGTCGAAATGTCAGTTCGGCCGCCAGCAGATTGCAGTGTTGGGCCAACTTGTTGACGCATCAGGTGTGCAGCCTGACCAAGAGAAAATTCGTGTCGTCACGAGCTTTCCTGTACCCCAGTCTGCCAACAATGTTTGGAGCTTTGTGGGACTTTGTTCCTAGTTTAGAAGGTTCATGAAAGATTTGTAACAACTGCTCGAACACTCACCGACCTTCTGGAGAAAGACGTGACTTTTACGTGGGGTTCCGCTCAAGCTGCCGCGTTTTCTCATCTTATCACCCTTCTCACGACTACACCTATATTGGCCCACTTTGACCCGTCCGCTTCGACAGAAGTTTGTACCGATGCGAGTGGTCACGGGATTGGAGTCGTCCTAGCCCAACGCCCGCAGGGACACGACCGAGTTATCGCCTACGCTAGCCGCCTACTCACAGCTGCCGAGCGCATTTATTCCATAACAGAGCGTGAATGTCTTGCTCTTGTCTGTCACGAAGTTCCGCCCATATTTATATGGTACGAATTTCTCTGTAATAACGGACTACCATGCGCTATGTTGGCTTTCGTCAATGAAAGATCCTACTGGCCGGCTCGGGCGCGGGGCTCTGCGACTCCAAGGGTATACCTACACAGTGACGTACAAGTCCGGACGCCTACATCAGGACGCAGACTGCCTGTCCCGCTACCCGGTAGCTGAGTCGAGCACTATGCCTGACACCGACATCGAGCCTTGCTTCTTTTCCCTTTCACAAATTCATTTATTTATTTTTTTTATTTATTCATACTGTCAGCCCAAGGGCCAAGACCGGAGTTGGGGTTACGTATTTGGCATGTACAAAGAGCATATGTGGAAGCAAGTTTCACGCTGTACGCTCAAGACGCACACTCTATAGAAATAACAAAACAAAAACGCAAAAGTACATCAGAATACAACCCGCATAGGTCACGGATAAAAGAAACATGTTTGAATACATCTCGTACAAGTCACCAAATAAAGAAAAAAGTTTTGCAGTGATATAGTACATATTGAACATATTGATATAGCACATTGAACATATTCAACCAACAAGGAACAAGCAATTCGGTTACAAATATTCTGACAAAGCCTTTTCGAACCTTTGTAAATCACAGTGTTCGACTATGTATTGAGGTAATTGATTCCAGTCATCGATGCTCCGAACCAAAAACGAATACTTGAATAAATCTGTTCTGTAGCTAAGTGGTGTGATATGTTTCGAGTGTTTTGTTCTGGATGTGGTAAATGGCTGTAGTGCAATGTGTTCTTTTAGGTGAACCTTGTAGTCTCCATTGAGTATGTGAAAAAAAAGTATCAGTCGATTATGTTGCATTTTTCGTTTCGCCGTCATTAAAGCGGCTCTGTCTCTAAGCTCACTAATAGGCTGAGTTCTGGAATTGGAGTTGAAGATGAACCGTAAGGCTTTGTGTTGTATACACTCACATTTTAGTGCATTTGGTTTGGTGTATGGTTCCCATATATGACTTGCATAGGTCAGTACTGGAAGAATAGTCATTTTATACGCCATTGTTTTAGCTTCCGGGGTGGCATCGTGAAGTTTTCGTCGTAACAACCAAAGTTTACGCATGGCTTTATTGCAAACACTGTCAACATGCATAAACCAGTTCAGGTCATGTGTAACATGAACACCTAGATACTTAACATTCTTTACTTCAGTCAGCACTGTGCTTTTAATGCTGTAAGAAAAGGATAACGCGTCTTTTTTACGTGTCATGAGCATGAAGAAAGTTTTTGATGCATTCAGTTCCATTTGCCGTTCGTCGCACGAAAGACTAAATTTTTGTAAATGGTTATCAAGCTCCAGCTGATTGTCAATGGAGCTTATCTTCGCATACACAATGGTGTCATCTGCATAATGTTTTATGGCTATTTGCTGAGAAAAATCGGCACCCATGTCGCTGATATAGAGAGAAAAGTAAAGTGCATATTAGGGACCCTTGCGGAACGCCTGATCTGACTGGTTTATTGGTGCTGGAGACATTATTTAATTCAACAAATTGAATGCATCGGTGATGAGCAGCGTCATGGCGCGTCCTTGCGTGCTATAATTGAGCACCTCGAATCATCATCTTCCAATCAGTCTCATCGTTCATTCGTGCTCCACGATGGTGAATTATACTGCTAAAGTTTTGAGCCGGATGAACCGGCCTTGCTTCTTGTCATTCCGAAACACCTTCGCTTGGAAGTTCTACATGAACTTCATGACCTTTCGATTACTGGTCACCTTGGTGTGTCACGCACTTATGACCGAACACGCCGAGGCTTCTTTTGGGCATGGCTTGCGCGCTCAGTCAGAAGATAGGTTGCAGCTTGTGAGAAATGTCAGTGCCGCAAAGCACCATCGACACTTCCCGCCGGATGCTTTCAACTACTTGACATTCTGTCAGAACCATTCTTTCGCGTTGGCTTTGGCCTATTTGGCCCTTGTCGCTTGTCTTCCTTGGGTAACAAGTGGATAGTCGTAGCTACCGACTACGCCACGCGCTATGCCATCACACGAGCTCTTCCAACAACCTGCGCCACAGATGTCGCCGACTTCCTTCTCAAGGACGTGATTTTGCAACACGGAGCCCCATGACAGCTGCTTACAGGCCATGGCCGCACCTTTTTTCGAAGGTCATAGCCGACACCTTGCAGTCCTGTCAAACGAGACACAAGCTGAATACGTCATACCACCCGTAAACCAATGGACCCACGGAGCGTGTTAATCGATCTCTCAAAGACATGCTCGCTAAGTATGTTTCTACCAACCACACCGACTGGAATCTCGCGTTGCCGTACGTCACATTTGCCTACAATTCTTCTCGCCATGACGCTGCCACTTACTCTCAATTTTTTCTGTTGTTTGGCCGAGAACCTACATTACCCCTAGATACAGTCATGCCATCTACCGCGACACCGACCAGCGAATACGCTCTTGACGCTATCACTCGGGCTGGGCACGCACGCGAAATCAACCACACTCGCTTTCTGGCCTCTCAAGAGAACCAGCGGCGTTTGTATGATCAACGGCACCGTGACTTCTACTTGTTACCTCGTTCGTTGGTGCTGCTGTGGTCCGCGGTCTGCAGTGGTCTGCAGTGGTCCGACCCCTGAAGTAGGCTTGTAGGAAAAACTTCTTTCCCGCTACACAGGTCGAGTCCTTCGTAAGGTTACTGCTGTGACATACAAAATTGCCCCTGCTGCCCCATCGCCTTCAACTGCCTCACAGACCACCGATATTGTACATGTGGCACGCTTGAAGCTTTACCACTCTTCCGCTGACGTTGACATTTGGACGCGCCGAGACGGCGCTTCTGCCGCCGGGGATTATACTACATGCATGTTACATTTTGTGGGATGATGCGCGTGTGTTCCTGATGTAGAGGTCGAAGAGTGGTCTGGTCTACCGGTCACGCCGCTGCTTCTACTGGTGGTTTGAAATATTTCATCCGCAGCCTAGAGAGACGCCGCTTACACGGCGTCTCTCTTCCGTAAAAATATTTTCTCAAGTAATCCACACGTAATCCCTCAAGTATTAGGCGTTTGAATGAACGTAATGTCTAACGATTTAAAAGTTTTATTGTCGAAAATACGTTTGTGCTTCGAATAATGGGTTTACGCTTAAAGCAGTTTTTTGTTTAGTCAATGCAATGTGATGAGTAAATTTCAAGTTAGAATGTGATTTTATTTCAAGAATAAAACCGGGTATGACACCGTCCTTCTCATGCGTGCCGCAAATGCATCCGGCTTTCCTGCTGCGCCGCCAGCAAATCACGGGACGAACGACGTCATCATCGCATCACCGCCGTCATCAACCAGTTAAACGACAACAGCTATAAATTGTCAGAAACCACCCGTCAAGCTTTGTGGGCTCTGTGGCTGTGCCATCGCATGGTCCACTAACCCTTTCGTCTTCGCAATGCAGGCGCTCGCCCCTATCATCGCCCAGTTGCTGTTTCCTGCTCTGCTGGCTGCCTCACCGGATGTTCCAACGTGCCAAGAGCGACTCGGCACCGGTTATGACACCGTCCTTCTCATGCGTGGCGCAAACGTATCAGGCTGTCTTGCTGCGCTGCCAGCTAATCATGGGACCACCGACGTCATCATCGTATCACCGCCGTCATCAACCAGTTCAACGACAACAGCTTTAAATTGTCAGCAACCACCCGTCAAGCTTTGTGGGCTCTGTGGCTGTGCCATCGCACGGTCCCCTAACCCTTTCGTCTTTGCAATGTCACTTAGTATACCATATGACCTGTTCACTAAAAGAAATAGCAATTATTTTTTTATATAGTTACCGAGCCCACATTGCTCCTGTGCCCTTGCCATTCAATGCGTGAATGTCGCTCGTGCTCTCTTACTTCTGTGGGGGGACGTGGAATTCAATCCTGGTCCAAACTCTCTCCCTAAGGACCGTCCTCCTAAAGACCCCCTTCCCAGCAAGTTTTCTTCTTTCCGAGTTGCAAACGTTATCTACGGGTCAGTCGACACTGCTCGAGGAAGTGCAGGGACTTAAATCTGCACTACTAACAACAAACAAAGCCATGGCTGATGTAACTAAACGTATTACGGAGCTTGAAGTTCACTACCAAGGTTTCGTGACAGTTAAGAAGGATGTCGAAACAATTAATGGTAACACCGCAATACTGACCCATCAAATCTGCGACATGGGGGCGCGGGTTGACGACGCTGTAAATCGTTCCAGAAGAAATAACCTCATCTTTTACGGCCTCCCTGATCCGAACCCGTCCGAAAAGTGTTCAGACTCCAAAGAAATACTTATTAACCACTGTAGCGACCACCTGAACTTTACTCTTGACCCTAAACTTAATGAACGTGCTCACCGTCTTGGTCGGCACCGGCATGATCACAAGCGGCCTATAATAGTCAAATTCACTTTTTTAAAACCAAAGAGGAAATTCTCTCGAATAGACGCAAACTAAATGGTACTAGTTACAGTATTGGGGAAGATTTCTCCGAATTCATTCGAAAAGCCCGAAAGCATCTTGTTGAATTTGCCCGTACGAAATCTGAGCCCTTCTCCGTGCGGTACAAAGCTTTGTTTCTTGGTAAAAAAGATACGTTTTCAACGAAAATTCCCAAACTGTAAACTAAATATCCTAGCGATCACCCCGTCGTCCAAAAAAAAGAAACAAAACGTGTTAATGTTACAGCACCTAAAACAAGCCTTTCCTTCTCTGTAATCTTCACTAATTTACGTAGCTTCCTTTCAAAACGCGACGCAGTATCAAACTTTGTATCAACATCGGACAGCAACATACTGGTTCTCACAGAAACATGGTTGAAGGATGACGTCACAGATAGTGAGGTTCTTGCGGAATCGCCAGAGTTTGTTGTTTTCCGGAAAGACAGGAAACAAACACGTGGCGGTGGCGTACTTATCGCTGTCAATAAGCAGTTATCCTGTTCACTGATAAATGTCCCTTGCAAGCTGGAAATTCTGTGGTTAGTCTGCCGCGCTGTACCGGAGACAATTCTGCTAGGTGTGTGCTATCGGCCACCGGACAATGACCCAAATTTCGCACAAGATTTAAACGATATACTCAACCAGCACACTACTAAGTATCCTACCGCGCATATCCTTCTTTTTGGTTACTTTAATCTTCCTGACATCGATTGCCAAGACGCCAACCAATTAATAGCAGGCCACTCCAGAACAAAAGAATTCATTAACGTCTGCTTAACTTTTAAGCTAACACAGCTAATAACAGAACCTACACGTATTGCTTCTGAAACTTCTAATATTCTGGATCTAATACTGACAACTAAACCCGAAAGCTTGTCACATATTACATTACATTGCTTCCTGAGATATGCGATCAAAAAGTTATTTATGCTGTTTTTGAATTCGTCCCTACACTACGCAAATATGCAGTAAAAGTATACGTCTGTGCGACAAGGGGGATTACAACGCAATAAACGCTGAGCTCGAAGCCTTCCTAACTCATTTTGAAACAACATTAAGTGAACGATCAGTGAACGATAACCGCTCAATTTTCGCAGATAAAATTAAGGAGCTAACAAACAACTTTATTCCCAGTATCACCTTCCTTTCTAATCAACAAAATCCATGGTTTTCTAAACTATTAAAGCTACTTGAAAATAATAAAAAAACTACTTTTTCGTGCAGCTAAGCACGCAGCTACTGCCAGCGCATGGGATAGGTATAAAAAAGCTGGAACCTTTTATAGTAATGCCATTCAAACAGCAAAAAGAACATTTTCTCATACTGAACGTCCGAATATCTTGGTAAATAACCCTAGGAAATTTCGGGAGGTAATTAACCCTAAGAGAATTCCAGGTATTATTTTGAATAATCCTTCGGGCGGGGAAGTTAGTGATTCTGAATGCGCAGAAGTATTTTACTCAGCATTCGATTCCGTGTTCACAAACGAAACTAACAGTCCCCTTCCGATTTTCCCGTCTTACATCGTCTCTCTAATGCCCAGTATTGATTTCGTCGCTTCCGGAATAATATCGCTAATAGACAAACTCAATCTCTCTTCTTCAGCAGGATCAGACAATATTACCTCAAGATTTCTGAAAAATACCAAGCACATGTCTGCCATATACTTATCAATATTGTTCTGTCAGTCATTATTCACAGGTAACCTACCAATAAACTGGAAAATAGGAAAGGACATTCCAGTTTTCAAATCAGGCGATAGATCATGTCCTCTCAATTATCGCCCCATTTCTTTCACAAGCGTGCCTTGCAAGCTCATGGAACACGTCATTTACACCAAAATCGTGCACTTCTTGGACTCTAATAACTTTTTTATTCCGCACAGCATGAATTTCGAACAAAATTTTTCCCGTGAAACCCAACTTGCCCTTTTAGTTCATGATCTGCACAATAACCTGGACAATAACATACAGACTGATGCTATCTTTCTTGACTTTGCAAAGGCATTCGACAAAGTATCCCACAACCACCTGATGTTAAAACTTTCGAAATTAAACTTAAACCCTACAATTTCAGCTTGGATTCTAGAGTTTTTGACTAATCGTTACGAATTCGTTACCGTTAATGGACATAACTCTTACCCTCGGGAAGTAATATCAGGCGTCCCGCAAGGATCTGTTCTTGGACCCCTATTATTCCTAATATACATTAACGATCTACCTTTTCATGTATCCAGCAATATTTGTATGTTTGCAGAAGATTGCGTACTATACCGTACTATTACTAACACATCAGCCCAAGTTGCATTGCAAGATGACATTATTCATGTGCTTAACTGGTGCAATCGTTGGCTAATGACACTAAACCCTAATAGGTGCAAGTCTTTCTCGTTTCACCGCCGGCAAAGCCCCCTCCCCTATTCTTATCAAATCGGTAAAGTTGCATTGGAAAATGTCATCACATACAAGTACTTGGGAGTCACTTTGAGTAACGATTTATCATGGCGCGTCCGCATTACCAATATTATATCATCAGCTAACAGATCGTTTGGATTTCTAAAGCGGCACTTACGTCATGCTCCCCCTCCTGTAAAACTACAAGCTTATAAATCTTTCATTCGCACCCAACTTGAATACGCGTCACCTCTCTGGAGCCCTCATCAAGCGTACTTAACCGACGCACTGGAATCACTCCAGAATAGAGCAACTAGATTCATTCATTCCTCGTATTCGTATAACGTTATTGTTTCATCTCTTAAACAAGAATCTAATCTTTCAAACCTTAACATTCGTCGCCGAGTTGCCAGCCTCATTTTGTTCCACAAGCTCTATCACAGTCAACTCGGCCACACATGCCGAGTTGACTGTGATAGATGCCCTCACATCTCACCGCACCACTCATTCCTTTGATATCAGCCGGCCACGCACCTGTACCACGACATTTTCCGTCTCCTTCTTTTTTCGCGCAGCTTCCGACTTGAATGGCCTTTCTACTGATTTCGCGACCATAATGTGCCAATCAACATTTACACAAAATGTCACTCGTTTCTTTTCAATTTGAATACAATACATTGTTCCTTTTTGTGCCACTGGTTCTCACTTTGTCTTCTTTTTTGACAAGGTGTTACGCCTGTTATTATGTATACTGATTCTGCACATCATCATCATCTTCAGCCTGTCCACGTCCACTGCAGGACAAAGGCCTCTCCCATGTTCCGCCAGTTAACCCGGTCCTGTGCTTGCTGTTGCCAATTTATACCCGCAAACTTCTTAATCTCATCTGCCCGCCTAACCTTCTGTCTCCCCCTACCCCGCTTTCTTCTCTAGGAATCCAGTTGGTGACCCTTAATGACCAGCGGTTATCCTGTCTACGTGCTACATGCCCGGCCCATGTCCATTTCCTCTTCTTTATTGCAGCTATGATATCCTTAACTCCCGTTTGTCCCATAATCCACTCTGCTCTCTTCTTGTCTCTTAAGGTTACACCTACCATTTTTCTTTCCATTGCTCGCTGCGTCATCCTCAATTTAGGTTGAACCCTCTTTGTGAGTCCCCAGGTTTCTGCTCCGTAGCTAAGTACCGGCAAGATACAGCTGTTATATACCTTCCTCTTGAGGGACAGTGGCAATCTACTTGTCATAATTTGAGAGTGCCTGCCGAATGTGCTCCACCCCATTCTTATTCTTCTAGTTACTTCAATCTCGTGGTTAGGCTCTGCGGTTATTACCTGCCCTAAGTAGACATAGTCTTTTACAACTTCAAGTGCACTATTACCTATCGCAAAGCGCTGCTCCTTTCCGAGGTTGTTGTACATTACTTTCGTTTTCTGCAGATTAATTTTAAGACCCCTATTTCTGCTCTCCTTGTCTAACTCCGTAATCATGAGTTGCAATTCGTCCCATGAGTTACTCAGCAATGCAATGTCATCGGCGAAGCGCAGGTTACTGAGGTACTCTCCATTAACTCTTATTCCTAACTGTTCCCATTCTAGGCTTCTGAAAGCGTCCTGTAAGCATGCAGTGAATAGCATTGGGGAGATTGTGTCCCCCTGCCTTACACCCTTCTTTATTGGTATTCTGTTGCTTTCTTTATGAAGCACTATGGTAGCAGTTGATCCCCTGTAGATTTCTTCCAGAATGTTTATATATATTTCATCTAAGCCCTGATTCCGCAGTGTCTGCATGACGGCTGATATTTCTACTGAATCAAACGCCTTCTCGTAATCTATGAAGGCTATGTATAGTGGTTGGTTATACTCTGAGCATTTCTCTATTATCTGATTGATAGTATGAACGTGGTCAATTGTTGAGTAGCCTGTTCTAAACCCTGCTTGTTCCTTTGGTTGATTGAATTCTAATGTTTTCTTTACTCTGCTAGCAATTACCTTTGTAAATAGCTTGTATACTACAGAGAGCAAGCTGATCGGCCTGTAATTCTTCAAGTCCTTGTCATCTCCTTTCTTATGTATTAAGATTATGTTAGCGTTCTTCCAAGACTCTGGTACTTTTCCCGTCAGGAGACACCTCGTAAATAGAGTGGCTAGTTTTTCTAACACAATCTGTCCTCCATATTTCAGCAGATCTGATGTTATCCGATCCTCACCAGCAGCTTTGCCTCTGTGCATGCTCTCCAAAGCTTTTCTGACTTCTATCATTACCGGTGGGGTGTCGTCTGGGTTACTGCTAGTTCTTATAGTATTAAGGTCGTGGTTGTCTCGGCTACTGTACAGATCTCTGTAAAACTCCTCCGCTATTTTAACTATCCTATCCATATTGGTAGTTATTTTGCCTTCTCTGTCCCTTAGTGCATACATCCGCCTTTTGCCTATCCCAAGTTTCCTCTTCACTGCTTTGACGCTTCCTCCGTTTTTCAGAGCGTGCTCAATTCTCTCCATGTTATACCTTCTTACATCGCATACTTTACGTTTATTAATCAACTTCGAAAGCTCTGCCAGTTCTATTTTGTCTGTTGTACTTGACACTTTCATGATTGGACGCTTCTTAATTAGGTTCTTCGTTTCCTGGGAAAGCTTGCCGGTGTCCTGTCTAGCTACCCTGCCTCCAACTTCCACTGCACACTCCGTGATGATACTCGTCAGATTATCATTCATTGTATCTACGCTAAGGTTGGTTTCCTCGCTAAGAGGAAACCAACCTTAGCGTAGATACAATGAATCGAGATCCTGCACATGTATTATTTTATTTCTCTATTGGTTACCCCTGTTCATACTTGTACCCATTCTGCATAATTATTACATTTGTTGTATGTTTCCCACCCCTTATGTAATACCCCTTCTAGACGGTCTTTAAGGTATTAAAGTGATGTGAAGTGACGCTTACTAAAGGAGTGCCTTTTTTCCGTTTTACTTGGTTTACACCCCGCGCTTACAACCAATTTTTTACAAGAACCTTTCACTTAGGACCCCTCATTGGCGTTATTGGAGTCCAGTCTGCTGAAGCCACTCAATTCGCCCTGCAAAACTCCCATGCATGCCATGTGGGCACGACTTTTTGAGTGAGTTCCCGAGACAGGCAATCGCAACACCGTTTTTTACTATTTAAAGATACCCGAATTGAAGTCGATGATAGGTTTAACACTACGAGGGGTGTACATTGAACACACGTGGCTTTCACCAAAAAATATGCTGAGAATAAAGAGCTGTATGCAACCATTGTCGGGCACCTCCAAAGTGAACTTCAGCCCCGACGCCAACTTTTTGAACAACTTAAGAACATCCATCCCAGTACATATGCGCCAACAGTCTTCAACGAAAAACTTGTAATTGTCCACGTATCTGAAGGTTTTCACCAACACTAAGATCAATGCAGTCTCTAGGCCTTGGTCAACCACACTCAAAAAGGTTTCACTATAACATGCGGGACCCTCGACCCAACACTCTAAGGCAAAATGGTGTTAAAAGAATGTGTGGTCTGTTATTTTGGAGACTAATGGGACTGCCACAACCATTAATTCTTTTAGGGACTAACAGCACCGGGTCTCACAGTTAGTGTCCTCACACATTTAGTCCTCACATTCACACCTTATTGGGGAACCATTAGTCCCGCAAATCACCACAAAAAGCTAACATTTAGTCCTCATATTTACACCTTATCGCGCAACCGTTAGTCCTCATATTTAAATCTTGCCGACCACCCGTTATTCTTCACAGTTGCGCCTCGCCGGATGAACGGTTGGCCCACTCATGCACTCCAATCGGGTGAACTTTTTATCCTCAGATGAAATACTGTTTTCTACTTACTCTCTGCCTGGTCTAATACTTTTTTCGCCTGTTTTTTTCTGTGCAGTGAGAGACAAATGGCGCAGATAAGGACACGCGAACAATTATTTAGTCACATGTGTGTCACTGCTTCCTCAGTCACTGCAACAACGAAAGAAAAAGTGAGACATTCAAATCTTTTTATTTTTCTCTATACACTGGAAGTTTCTCAATTCTTCAGGAGAATTTATGGTCAAACGTACAAGTCCAGCCTCGTTGTCACATCTTGTACACTCATTGTGAAGCTTCTTCAATGGAAGCGATAAATGACAGGCATTGCAGATGTCAGCGCACACAACATCCTGCGTGTGGTCTGCCCACGGGTGTACAATAAGATAGTAAAAACATTTAGTCACACGTGACAGAAGGTGAGGATGCACGAATATGACAAGTACGTACAAGTTGATATAACATACATGGGAGATCAACCAAAAGTTTGAAGAATCCCGAAGTTTCGAAACCGACTTGGTTCATTCCTCAGGGGTGACTGGAGACAACGTAACAGCGGCGTCTTCAGAGCACTCGCGGGGCGGATAATGACTCCCCCCTCTCTCTCGTTTCGCCGTGGAGTGCAGTCCACGTGAATACACTGAGAGAAGGGTTTCGAGAGAGTGGTTAATGTTATGGGCTGTTTTCTATATGTGTCACGACTCGAGTCGTGATTACCTTCTCCTCCAGCTCGGTTTGCTTTCAAGGATGGCCGTCACTTCGGAATTTATCCGGTGATCCAACGTCTCAGCATGTTCGGCGACTGCGCTGTGCTCTTTGTAGAACTTCCGCACATCGTCGGTGTGTTGCTTCAGTCGTTCCGGTAGGTTTTTTGCCTCGCTAATATACGAAGAGGGACACTCGGCGCACGGAATTTTGTAAACGACACCGGGGGTCCTGTTGATTATTGGTCGGGCTTTCGGGCGGGGGAAGCAGCGGCCCAGCGAACACGAAGGCACGTGCGTGATGCGAGCCACTTTCTTCTTGAACATCCACGCCAACATCTCACTGGTTCCCTGAACGTATGGAACCTGTACGCGTTTCGGGGAGGGCTGCCAATTAAGGTTTATTGGGGTTTTCGTACCATCTGTTGCTCTGCGCGGCGCATGGCGGCTCAAATAAAGTAAGCTTTGCGCGGGTTTCCTCAAAACTTTTGGTGGGAGTATAAATCATCTCCCTGTTTCATACCCAATTAGACAGACTTCTGTCAAATGTTTATATTCAAACAACATACGTGTAAAATATGACACGCCGATAACTTCATCTTGACATCTCTTATAATCCTTCTGAAGCTGTTCTGATGAAAGCGATAGATGACAGACTTGACAGACGCCAGCGCACACGGCCACAGCCTTCTGAACGATATGTGCCCACGGCTGCACAATAAGATTGCAAAAATAGTTATTCCAAGGTGACAAAGGATGGATATGCATGGGTATGACAAATAAGTGCAAGGTGACATAAAACATACCTGTAAAATAGGATATGCAAATATAAAGCGGTGATGTCACACACCGTCAAAGACGAATGTAAATCCCCGTAGCACAACAGCTTAAGTGCAATCATAACTCCGAGGCACCGCGAACTACCGTGCCGCCAGCAAGGCGGTGGGTGCGAGCACCGCTGTTCAGCTCGAGCTAGCGAACGCGAGACCAAACACAACATTGCAAGCGGAGCATCTGCCGCCAGCGAACCTCAAACAGGAGAGCGACCGTATGCTGCGCTGCCGCCACGAACAGCACCGAGTTAGTTTGCAGCGAACGCCTGAAAACTGACGGTAATGCGGCCCTTCTCCGCAAACTCGAGCGAGTGCGGCGAGCGAACGCGACACCGCCGCCGTGGCCGCCGCTGACAGCCTGCGTCAAGCTCCTTCCACCTAACTGACGGGGAAGGCAACTGTAATGGCGACCAATTTCCACCGAGTTCGGACGCTGGCGAAAGCTCCGTCAGCCTATTCTGGTGCACTTACAGCGCGCGACTTACTATAACCAAGCTCGTTACGAGCAACCACAACGTGTTTAGGACGACTCGCAAAACAGCGACCAGGTCTCCGCCCATTATCGTCAGTCCGGAGCTCATCACGGCGGCAAAGACAGGCGAGCACTCCATGAGCGACCATCCGGGCGGCCGAAAATAGTGGCAGCCAATTTCCGGGCAGTCAAAAACACAGGCGAAAACAGACGCCGAAGCCGACATTCGCGGTGCATTTCGCGCGTGCGGTATACAGAACGACCGAGTGCGTTGTAGGTGAGCGCGATCCATATCGCACACCTGATAAGTACGGCATAATAAAGAATGATCACCTACTTTTGAAAGAATCTAGCGCTGATTTCTGCCCTGCACTGTAAAAACATTTTTGTCAAAATGACGGTTTCCATATATCAAATGACGGATATCTGGAAACTTGCGTTTCCAGATATCCTGGAAAACTGGGCGCGTGCCCTGCGTGCGCGTCTCTGAGGTGATAAGGTGTAAAGCGCAAGGCGATGGGTAGGTGCCACACCATGTCGTCTTAGCAAAGCGTTGGAAACACTTGCCGTTCTGTGCTAATATAAGGACCGCAGCGTTTATCACGTTCAGCTGACCAGGCAGTGATTGCACGAAAAGGCAAGTGTTCCCAACGCTTTCCTAAACGACACGGTGTTGGCACCTACTCGTCTCCTGGTATTCTACACCTTATCCCCTCCGAGACGGGCGCGCCGGGCACGCGCGCTTTGTTGTCCAAGATAAATGCCAGATAGCGCTCATCTCTCACGCGTGGCGCGACTTGGGCTCGTTCGCCTCCGCTGCAAGCTCGAGGCGCTCTAACGCAGCGCCTCCAGTATACCATTCACTGACTTTCTAGCTCAGAACATCAAATAAACGTTTTGTTCACTCTCTCCAGACGCAAGACTATCGTCTTTAAACGACATTTGCAGTGTAACAAGTGTGCACAGGGCCAATTTTTCTCCTCCTTTCCCCACCCCAACTAGACAGGCTTGGTAGGAGTGCCTGCTCGGCTGCTCGACCTTGGATGCTCAACGCTCCTTGGTGAGGCGCGCTCGAGCAGCGGCCAACTTCATTGGCAACCTGGAATATTTATTTATTAGTGCAACCTACATCGCCCAAGTGGGAATTATTGTACGGGGGGGGGGGGGGGGGAGAGAAGAAAACAGTATTACAGTCAAACAAAGCGCACGTCGGCGCTGTCGAAAATGACATACAGTCTCCTGTTCATTCACAAAAAGCACACATCTTGTAGTGACGAACAAAAAGCATTGGGTGGAAGTTCAACACACACGCATGCAAATTCTTCCATTCACGAGTGGTAAAGAAAAAAAAAGAATTTGCAAAAGCACCAGTACGACAGCTTACCTCGCGGATTTTTCACAAAATATAAAATGAAAAAATTTTAATTACAAGAATTTCCGGCGCTACTCAAAAGGCCTCCATCCTACGTTATTCCAAATGCATGTAACGCTGGAGTTAAAATAGTAATTATTACTGACAAAGCGCGCCGCGCGGTTTTGTAGGCACTCAAGTTTATATATTAGAGTTTGGCCATGAGCCCCGCCGCGGTGGTCTAGTGGCTCAGGTACTCGGCTGTTGACCCGCAGGTTGCGGGTTCGAATCCCGGCTGCGGCGGCTGCATTGCCGATGGAGGCGGAAATGTTGTAAGCCCGTGTGTTCAGATTTGGGTGCACGTTAAAGAACCCCAGGTGGTCGAAATTTCCGGAGCCCTCCGCTACGGATCTCTCATAACCATATGGTGGTTTTGGGAAGTTAAACCCCACATACCAACCAGAGTTTGGCCATGAGGATCCCACAATTTACAATAATTCAAGGATAGGTCGGACATTTGTAGCATACAAAGCCTTTTTCAGACTTTAGGGGGCAAACTTGAAATTGCGTTTAATAAAGTTTAACACATCGTTGGCCTAGCCAGTAACGTAACCTATACGCTTATTCCAAGATAAATCGGCAGACATATATACACCAAGGTATTTAAAATGTCCAATAGGGTCAAGTTGTGCTCCTGACAAGCTGTAGGACGAGTGAAAAGGTTAGCGTTTTCTGAGAAAGCTAAGGAAGCATTAATTTTTTACATTCAGACACACTATCCATTTCATACACCACCTTAACACAGTGTCAAGATCACGTTGTAAAGCACAAATTTTGTCCACGCTGTGTATTGATCTAAAAAAACACAAGCATCCGCGTACAGCCCTACGTTTGATGTTAGCGTCTCTGACAAGCCAATAATATAGACCAAAAAGGATAAGGGACCCAATACCGAACCCTGTGGCACCTTTCAAGTTACACTGATGTATAAGGAAGACGAACTATTTTTCTGAGCGAACAGTTTTCTAGAAGTTAAAAAATCTGTCAACCAACCAAAAACAGATGCAGGCACACCTAAAAACGATAGTTTATTTAATAAAAAAGCACGTGTAATTGTGTCAAACTGTTTCTGAAAGTCTAGAAATACCGAATCAACTTGATAACTATAATCAAATGAACTCAAAACATCATGAGAAAATTTGCACAATTGTGTAACACATCATAGATCAGACCTAAAGCCATGCTGAAATGTACAAAAAAAATATTTGTTTCCAAGTGCTTTATAATACCACTTAATATAACGTGTTCAAGAGTTTGAGAACATACGCCGGTCAAAGAAATTGGCTGGTAGTTGGCATCACTATTTTTTATTTGCTGGCATTGGTATTGGCACAAATTTTGCTAGCTTTCGTTCATACGACAGCTTCTGACCTTCGAGCGATTTTGAAAATAAAACAGCTAAAAAATGTGCTAGAGCACTTGCACACCTCTTCAATACGCGATTAGAAATGGCATCCGGTCTTGGAGCCGTGTTTTGTTGAATTAGTTCAAGAAGTGTGCACACACCACTATTCGAAATAACAATGTTATCCATATAGGTTCAAATTGCTGGGGTGTCGTATATAACATTTCACCTTGGAATGGTTCAGAAAACACAGATATAAAATACTGGTTAAAGCAGGCTGCCTTCTCTGCATATTCCGAATAGTTTATTTTGCCATCAGTTATGTCCTGAATGCCAACAGAGTCAATCCTATTTGATTTCTCATATTTCCAAACTTCGTTGGGATTAGTAATGAGCTTTGTTTTCAGGGATGCAAAAAATCTATCTTTCGCTTTTCTTAATTATTTTCTTTAGCAGTCGATTTACCTCAGCGAGTTTTTCTTAAACATCAGCAGTTCTTGATGAACGAAAACGCCTGAAAGCGCGATTTTTTTAATAACAAACTTCCTTAGGCTTGCGGTAGTCCAAGGTTTGTCAGCTCTCCGTATCCCGGAAATAACTTTAGAAGGTACATGACTACTGACAAAACTAGCAAGCTCGGCTTTAAAGGTTCCCAACGACTGTTGATATTCACGATCGAAGAACACTCTTGAAACTCGGTGAAAAACGAAGTAAGCTTGGAGGATGTCGCTTCATGGTTACCGCTTTCTTAAAAACAAATAATTCGTGGCGACATTTTCTTCAGCTTTAGGTTTGGGCAAACTAAACTTCCAACCACTAGCTGATGATCACTAATCCCAGTCATAGTGTAACTGACCTTATGCAGGCGGCATGATTACAAAAAGCAAGATCTTGTATGTTAGCACATTGCCCAGTGCACTTTGTGGGAGATGCAACGAACTGATCCAATGCATGTTCCCTAACGAGCTCTTCCAGTGCTAAGTACGAGTTGGCCCCGCCGCGGTGGTCTAGTGGCTAAGGTACTCGGATGCTGACCCGCAGGTCGCGGGCTCGAATCCCGGCTGCGGCGGCTGCATTTCCGATGGAGGCGGAAATGTTGTAGGCCCGTGTGCTCAGATTTGGGCGCACGTTAAAAAACCCCAGGTGGTCGAAATTTCCGGAGCCCTCCACTACGGCGTCTATCATAATCATATGGTGGTTTTGGGACGTCAAACCCCGCATATCTAAGTACGGATTGGACCGCGAGTGCAAGACAGGAGCACGACTGATCTAGTCAACATCCGGAAGATTGAACTCGCCTCCTAGTAAGATATACTCAGTTCCTAGCGTAGCCGCTGCTTCAGACAGAGCTTCCAATGGCTGCGCACTGTTGTAGTCAGGCGGCCGATAAAAACAGCTCACCGCAACGTGATGCGCTTTTGACCGCTCTGTTTTACACCACACGGCTTCGTACTGAAGGCTGGTAATTGATACAGACACACTTTTTAATCTGTTTTTAACCAATATAACCCCCCCCCCTACATGCCTCGCGACCTTTGTGACCCCTTACACACATCGCGATTTGTTTCCTTGACGTTCATATGTCAAGGAAACACTTCTGCGTTGTAAATACTGTCATCGAGCCACGACTCGGTGCCGAAAATTATGTCAGCATTCGTAGTAGCTGCAAGGTATAAAAACGCATCTTTCTTATTTTTCATGTTCCGACAGCTTACGACGATAAACACCAGTTCTAGCTTATTGTTCCCGTGGCATCGAACGGAAGGCTTTGATTGTTGATGCACTGGTTCTACGCCATCACTGGAGGAATTGTAGATCAATCTTTTGGCCCCTATAATCGGCTTAATGAAGCGAAGCCTGCACTTTTCTTTGCGTTATTTGGCGAATACGGTCGGCTTTCTTTTTTCCAAACGAACTTTTCTTGAGTAATCTTCGCTATTCGCAGAATCGTTCCTCTCAGCTTGTGTGCCCTCGTAAGTACTCTTTGCTTTTCTTTAAAGGAACAAAACTGTGCTACAATGGGCCTATTCTTCCAGGTAGTAAAGCGACCCACCATGTGAGCCCTCTTAATGTCTGATGACGTCATCTAGACACCCAGATGTTCCACATATACTAAATTGGGTATTACGTGACGTGAATTGATGACGAAGATAAACGGCCCTTCCAAACATGATAATCATGACACGGAAGTCATATACGGCATCATTTACCTCCACCTCGTAACATTGTGCTGATTTTAAAGTGGTATATCAAAATTTCTTATTCGTAGTTCGCATATCATCGATTGCCACTGTACATGGAATATGCCTTTTTTTTCTCTCATTCTGTTTTCCTCAATTTTCTGTCTTCCATCACCTTTCCCCAGTGCAGGGTAGCGAACCAGATAATTGCTTTCCGGTTAATCTCCCTACCTTTCTTCAAACCATGTATATATCTCTCTCTTTCACGACAGTGATTTTACTCTATTACTGCTATATCTAGTCACAGATTTTTCTGTTCGTATATTTTGCTCAAGTTATTGCAATGCCTTTTATGTTCCCCAAGAGTAAAGGCTCTGTGAAACTGCAGTTTTCCTAGCTCTATGGTTTCTATTGGTTCCACTTCTTTCCAATAGTATGGTTGGTTGGGGCTGTTGCCTGGCATCATGCGAGCACTTAGGTTCCGTTTTAGTAGATCTGCTTCTTGTGTGTTTAATCTGAAACCACTCATTAAAACATGATTGTGGTGACGCATCCTAATTCAGGCACCGTTATCTTCATAAGTTAATGGTTTACATGCTATTTTTACAACTACACAGTAATAATTAAAATAGACAGGTAATTTATTCTTCAAGTCTGCTTGCATACATTTACAGATGAAGCCTGCCTACAGCAGGCTTTCTGTAGCCTGAAAATTGGGATTCTGTACCCCTTTAACGGGGTGCTAAAAGGCTTGCCCTCGCACATCTCTTTCTCATAAATGAATTCGCAGTGTTTAGTGTATCTAGCTACAGGCATAACAGGACAACTCAATGCTCTCCACCATGTGATTTTGTTCTTGTTTTTTTTTTGCCAATGAAGTCACTCTGTGTGAACATTATTGCGGATTTATAGAGGCCCAGTCAGGTGACTCATGGTGTTGTATTTCGTCTTGTGCACTTGGGCAATCATGTATTGTTAACAAATAAATAAATAAAAACACAGGATTGCACTATATCAAGAAATCCGATTCATAGAACGATTAGTGTGTGAAGAACATTGGCTGAAGTGTTGCTTGTATTGTTCGTGCTTCTTGTATTGCTTTCTCAACCCCACTAACTAGCCATTGTCAGCCATTACTGAAATGAATACACGAAGTTTAAAAAGTTCCCATGAGTGTTATTGAATAGTTCAGCGATTATGTTCAATTCAATTTTATTTACCAGAAACAATGTGCAGGGACACCCGGGCAAAAAGCTGTCGCAGCAGCTTGACAAAGACCCAGGGTCCCTTAGATGGCAATAGCATATATATGACACATGTCAACAAAAGTTTTTAAATGCAATTCACATCGAAAACATCATACATACAGATCAGCATACATCACACGTACACATGAAGTGTAACAATGACACTTCGCAAAAGAATGAAGGGTATTGCGCTATTATAAAGATAAGAAGTGGTCACGCAGATATTCTTTATTTAATGCGGTTAGGTGTTTGTACCGGTTGAGTATGGTTGGAATATTATGAGCTAGTGATTGCAGGCTGTAGTTCTCCCGGGACTAGGGGGAGGGGGTGATTATAAATTAAAAGAAGAGAAATGTGAGCCCAGTAACTGTCCCTCAGGAGGAGGACACCTCAACAGTAGCTCATGAGGGAGGGGGGTAGAGAAGGGTATAAAAGAATTGGATTAAAAGGTAGAGAGATAGAGATAAAGGAAGGAGAGAGCGAGGCGCAGGGACATAGAGCGATGGAAGTAAAGAGAAGACAGGAAAGATGGACATGCTTGCAGGAGTCCGAGGACGGGCCACCACTCGCGAGAGTTCTTGTCGGTGACAGGAGATGGAGTAGGGCTAATCCAGTCGGCCAGAGCTACGCTGTCATCGGAGATCGCGAGGGTAGAACCGGTCGGCACGGAATCGGGCGAGCGAGATCCATACTTCTAAGGCACCTACCATACTTCAGTGTTGCGCGTGTGTTTCGTTTTGTTTTGCGGTTAACTTAGTGAGTTCACCAACATGTTCTCCATGTTGTCTCTACGTTCGCTGTTAAACATGGGTTTGTTGCAATGTAATTATTTCATTGTTGCTGCCACATTAAAACCATCACGTTAGAACAACGTGAATATTTGAATATACTGCAACATTAAAAATACTGTGTTTTGGCAACGTAATACTATAAACGTCGGTGCAAAGTTATATTTTACTGCGTAACGTTGTCTCGCATTCGTTCCATTCAAACCACGTTGACTCAAAGTTCTTGTTACTTGGGAAGGCGGCAGAAGCACGCCGTGAAGCTGCGCGACGCTGCCGCGGTGATCCTGCCGTAGGAGAGCAGAAGTTCTAAGCGGCACGGCATACACATGCAGCGTCTCTCACGACTATAAACGATTATGGACTGGGCCAATTACAAGGAAGACTCACGGCTCCCCGATGATTCTCTCCGTAGCTTCGCCTTCTCATCATCATTCACCCTGTGGATATGCTGTGAGTTTTCAGTCTGTCCAGTAACGCAAAGTGCAAAGGCGTGGCACCACCACTGCATCACCGCTGTCACTTGCGGTGTCTCTTGACCGCTGCCGCATGGCCAAGTGGCACCACATATGGAAGATGAGCAACAACACACAGACACAAAAAATGGCATAGACCACGAACAGCGAGAATCGATGATATGCGAAGTACAAATGAGGAAGGTTCGTATGTCACTTTAAAATCCGTAGAACATTACGATGTGGACGTAAATTATGCCATACGTAACTTCTATATCATGATTATCATGTTTAGACGTTTCATTTACCTTAATCGTCTATTCACGTCAGTTGATATCCACTTTCTTATATGCGCAGCTAGCGAAATGGCCGCGAGCACGCTATGAGCGTAGCATGCAGTCATGTTTACATGACACGCATGCCATGATTATTACGTTGGGATGTGTCATTTACGTTCGTCCTTCATTCAGGCCTTGTGAATGGGCTGAATGAACGACGAACTACAACACGTGCCCCTTTCTGATTTTCTTCCGATGAGCCCTATTATTTTTGAGTCCGCTGGCATCAAAAAATTATTAGAAACTTAAAGCTTAGCTCGTCTTGTGGAGCCACTGGTATCACCTCAAAGTTTGTGAAATATACCATTGAGTATTGCTCCATCGTTTTATCACTTCAGTCTGCCACATTACCCATGAATGCAAGATGGGAAAAGTTGTGCCAATCTTTAAATCCGGGGAAACTCGTAGTCCTCCAAACTATCGACCAATATTGTTAACTTCAATACTATGCAAAATAATGAAGCACGTATTCTTCACTCATGTAGTTAACTCTCTCGAAGACAATAATTTCTTCTCTAGCTTTCGACACGGATTTCACAAATCTTTTTCTTGCGAAACACAGCTGCTTTCATTTACTCATAAGCTGCACACTTACCTTGACTCTGGCTTTCCCATTGACTACCCATTTCGGGACTTCTGTAAAGCCTTTGTCGAAGTAAACCCTCTGTTTTTCTTGTATAAACAAAGTATTCTGAATAAAGACCCTGCAACAGCTAACTGGATTAGGGCGTTTCCCCTGTCTCGGCTGAAATTAGCCACCACCAATGATAACATGTCTTATATGGGCCCTGTTGAATCTGGCGTTCCCCAGGGGTAAATTCTGGGTTCTCTTCTGTTCTCAACTTACATAAATGACTTACCCAATAACAAATCCACCCAAATTTGTTTATTTGCAGACGACTGTGTCATGTACCGAAGAATAACTACTACATATGACGTCACTAATCTACAGTCCAATTGAGACCACGTCCACAACTGGTGCGTCACTTAGCGCATAGAGCTCAATACTAAGAAATGCAAATACATGCGAGTTTCACGTTCTAATGTTGCATGCCCAACATATGTGATTAATAACTAAATTCTCGAAGCTGTCACATCATACCTTTACCTTGGTGTCCACATAACTAATGATTTGTCATGGAAACACCATGTCGAACACATAATATCGAAAAGTAACCGTACTCTGAGATACATAAAAAAATAAATTTCTCGCTTCACCATCACTAAAATTTCTACACTAACCCGCGCATATTCGTCCTCAGTTTGAGCATGCATCATCGATTTAGGATCCGCATCCGTCTCAATTATTTGACGCAATTAAAGCAGTGCGAAATTGCTCTGTCCGTTTTATACTAACAAACTATCACCGTACGGGAAGCGTTTTTACGGGAAGCGTAATAGAAATGAGAGCTATTCTCCCCCTACTTGCCATTCGCCGGAACAAAGCTCGAATTTCACTTTTTCTTGGAATACATAAACACAACACCGCTCATCCTTCGTTCAACATTCACATCTGCTTGTATGGATCATTGTCATCAGGTCCAGCTCAGGTTTTCTGTCACTTGCGCAGTCGCAGATTATTCCAGTCAACTGGAATAATCAGCCATGATGTAATAAAAACACGCAAATTCATTTTTTAACATGCTCTTGGGAACATCATCTAGAAATTTAAAATTCTGCCATCAAATCTGTCTATTATTTTTTTTCTTGAGTGGACTTCGGAGCTCTTCTCCTTGTACTTTTAGTTATTGTTATATTCATGTCTGAATTACTGAATCGAGTGGTGCATTTTGTATAATCAATGTTTAAATTGGTCTTATTCTTTACTTTTTTTTTAGTAAATAAGTCACTGTACTTATCCTATATGATTGTTCATGTATCTCTTTCCTTTGTTATTGTTTTTTCATCTCTTCGTACTTGTCCCCCCTCTCTATAGTGATCTATCTGTATGTACCTTTAGAATATTTCAAATAAGTAAACAAAAGTGTAATAACACATTTTGAAAGAAATTTACTTTCCTTAGTGCGCAGACAACGTTTGAGAAAGAAGATAGAGCAGTGAGATAGGACAGAGCACACACTTAAAACAAATTTTATTGCATAGATTGTGGGAATATATATACAGTCAAGAGGGCGAGAAGAACACACACAGAAGAAAACACAAATGATAGCGCATGCGCTACACCACCTTATTTCAATCTTTAATTGACAGCTTAACTGAAAGATACTTGTATTCATTATCAAACAGATTTGCATACGGGGCACTGACACACTCCGTTTCTGCTTTACGAATAAAGAAAGCCTCCAATATTTCACATGCCCCCTGGTCCTTATGTCTTGCCATTACTTGGCCTTTATCAAACTTCGAGGCGCACCCACAGTTCGCACAGTGACTTGTCAAGTGGCTGCCCACTGATCCGCGCATCAGATTTGCGTGCTCCCTAATGCGATCGTTCGGACAGCGCCCCGTCTGACCGATGTAGTATTGACCACGTGATAGTGATAAATAAATCAGGTATACAATGAACCTTCTTGCATATACGCTCTCATCGTGTTTTATTTCGGCTTCATTTCTGCTGGGGGGGGGGGGGGGAGAGTAATCTGTAGCGTCGTCATCATCGCCATTTTTCTAGCCACCGCGCTGTGCCTCTCGGGCAGCTCATGCCACAGCTCGAGGCGCGAGCTGTGGTAAATTATGCTCACGCGCCTGGCGCTTTGGACGCTGCAGCCGCCGCCGCTCCGCTTCGGCATTCACGTTTCATAATAAAAGTGGCGAGACAACGACACGACCACATTGGCCGCCGTCCCGTCTTCCTCTCGCGCTACAGACAGACAGACAGACAGACAGACAGACAGACAGACAGACAGACAGACAGACAGACAGACAGACAGACAGACAGACAGACAGACAGACAGACAGACAGACAGACAGACAGACAGACAGACAGACAGACAGACAGACAGACAGACAGACAGACAGACAGACAGACAGACAGACAGACAGACAGACAGACAGACAGACAGACAGACAGACAGACAGACAGACAGACAGACAGACAGACAGACAGACAGACAGACAGACAGACAGACAGACAGACAGACAGACAGACAGACAGACAGACAGACAGACAGACAGACAGACAGACAGACAGACAGACAGACAGACAGACAGACAGACAGACAGACAGACAGACAGACAGACAGACAGACAGACAGACAGACAGACAGACAGACAGACAGACAGACAGACAGACAGACAGACAGACAGACAGACAGACAGACAGACAGACAGACAGACAGACAGACAGACAGACAGACAGACAGACAGACAGACAGACAGACAGACAGACAGACAGACAGACAGACAGACAGACAGACAGACAGACAGACAGACAGACAGACAGACAGACAGACAGACAGACAGACAGACAGACAGACAGACAGACAGACAGACAGACAGATAGATAGATAGATAGATAGATAGATAGATAGATAGATAGATAGATAGATAGATAGATAGATAGATAGATAGATAGATAGATAGATAGATAGATAGATAGATAGATAGATAGATAGATAGATAGATAGATAGATATTCCAGGAGCGCGCCACAATGTCTTCAGCATTCAGTTTTTCCGTATGTTTCTTTTTGAAAAAGGTTCCGAATGCTGCCTTGTGGTCGAAGCTTAAGGACGTGAGTCTAAAGGAAACAAAAGCACCAGTTTGTACCTAGAGAGCGCACGATTGTCACTCGATAGATTCCAGGTGGGAAGTAACTTATTTAGGTGGTGTGGCCAACGCACCAGCTTCTTCGCATCTATATTATGGTGGCGTTAGAAAAAAAATGCGCTACTCTTCGAACTAAATACAGTTGCTGTAGTTAGAGTTGAAGCCCCTGAATTTTCTTAGCGAAGCGTAGGAAACATGCGCCTTTTCGTTCACATCGTCGCATTGACAGCACCGCGTCGCTTCGGTCTTTGAATTACGTATCGATGCATTTCCTCAATAAAAGTACACTCTGTCTAATATTCACGCATAGATAGTGCGCCTCAAATATGCATATATTTGTTTTTGACTGACAATGTTAGCAACTATGAACGCAGCCACCGGGTCAAGATAGGTGAGCTTTGAGCAGGGGCTTACACTTTGCCAGCTGGCTGAATCAATGGGCAGACATAAACAGAGAGATAGACCAAAGCGTTTGTGTTTAGGTATCCTAATTTTAAAGACTATGGTATTTAAAAAATGACTAGCGCAAGCGTACCATACAAAAGTGGCGCCCCGTACATGCGCACAAAATAACTCTTGCAATCCCTCTCTGAGGCACAGCTTACCCTTTTCGTTAAATAAATTGGAAAGAAAAAAAATACTGTAAATATTCTCACTCGCAAACAAATCAGAGTACTTCGGCAAAGCTGAAGGAAGGCATAAAGTAAATGGGTCACACATTTTCGTATTGTAAAATATCTATGTCAAGCTCACTGTTTATATAAACAGTGTATGATCACAATGTGCACCAAACAAAGACATGTTTTACTAGTGCTTCTCTTGGTGTTACAACAATCCCACTGTTTCAAATGTATACCGTATTCTTACTATTCATATCACGCCGTGTATTAGATTTATATTTTATTCATAAACATATTGTGTTGGCACGTGTTATTGAACATGTTTCAATTTTTCAGTTGCGTTGAAATAGTGTAATATATTTAGATTACGCTGAACGATTGTATGTACGCTGGTTACAGTGTCACTACTAGCACTCTAAGGCATTCAGCCACATTCAACCTGTGTAATTCTCCTTCTCGCCTGGAGCACACGCAACCAGTTCGTGGAAAAATGAAAAATAGTTCCGATTTTGAAATTGTGATATTTCAGATCAATAACACGTGAAAAATTGCTTTTTTTTTCTTTGGTGCCTTTTTTTAAAGCTGATACGTCTGAGATGGCAGAGGTTCATTCATCCAAGCATTCTGTTTCCAGCCATTGGCTCCGCCTTGTTGATTTCGGTCGGTGTCTTTTGGCGTTTACTGCAGTCGGGGAACAAGCAACACAGGGAACGCCACAGCGACGCAGGATGGTTCTGTGAAAGCAGGCAGAAAGATCTCATGAAAAACAGTGATTTGATCCGTGATTTTGCCTCAAACGACTTCTTTCGACCGCAATCTTTTGTCCTTAGGAGCAAAGGAACGTTGATGGGAGCGTCCGATTGAGTCGTCACGCAGCAGGGCAGCTGGAATGCCGTTTGAGCGCAACACGGACCAAGAAGCCTACTGACGCGCAAAGCCACCCAGTCGAGTGACGCCTTCGTGCTGCGCGAGGGAGAAAAGTCCGTGGCCCATTCTCGGGGAGTATATATCACCTCCTCCTATCGCGATGGCGTGACAAGGCCACGGCGAGAGTTACGAGCGGTCTTTCTTTTAAGAGGCGATAGTCATGCTGGTCAGCGTGCTACTGTTTCCCGCCCCCTTTAAAGTAACATGCAGCTTCTATTTAAAGTGTCTGGAAAACAGATTTCGGACTCTTTTCCTAGCTGCGATGTACAATCGCTTGCATGACGTGACAGTAGTTTCCAGGGAAAGTTGATTCATAGTTCGCATTATTCTGTATGCATTGAGGCCGGAGGGCCAAAGAAAAATTGCTGTATTAGTGCTCCTTCGGTCACTCAGTTCGACGAGGAATTCGGCCTTTCAACGTGCTACAGTGATCCACGCGGCAATGATTATTGATTGAGATCCTTAAATGGCGTTGATTTTTGGTTGCTCTGTTGTTAGTTGACAGAGACATGTCATCCTTGTTGTGACTATTTAAGGTTCACACGCTTCCCAATAAACCAGTTGTCAGTCTGCGCTCGCTTGTGCTTTTTTTAGACGATGACCCGCTTTATCACTTCAAGCTTTTTTCCCTCCCGTAGTGAGCTGTGTTTCACCTCTTCATCAAAATTCTGGAAAATGGTGGTAGTTGGCCGCCTATATAATGTCGATGCGTGGTCCAATACATAAAATTGTTTACCTAAATAGTACAGCATGGCCGCCGAATTGACAGCAAATTTCACGAAAGTAGCCATATTTACGCTTGTCAGAAGTATTCTGAAATATTCCTGCTTGCGGTGCATACCGAGTGTCGTATATGTGTCCCGTTTACAGTAAAGAAATCATGGGGCTTTATTTAGCGCATAATTTGATCACCTATCTCAGATGAAGTTTCACACGTCGCAGGCTTTTTGCGAGCACTGTCGATCGCCTTCGCCATCGCGTTCTCCCAACGAGTGCTCGATAGTAACCGATTAAAAAGTTTGACGCCTTGTGCAACTTTTCACATGATCGCCTTACAAACGTAGAACAAAGAAAGGTATGCAGAGAATATTGCACTAAAATAGAAAAGAACAACACAAAGAAGGAACACAAAACAAATTGCACTCGATCTGTTTATTGATCCTTTTTTATGTCCTTTTCTGTGTTACCACGGTTTCCCCTGCATTGTCATCATCATCAGCCTGACTACGCCCACTGCAGGACAAATGCTTCTCTAATGATCCGCCAATAAACATAGTACTGCGCTCTTTGCTACCACGTTATACCTGCGATTTTTTTTAATCTCATTGGCTTACCTGACTTTGTCTCCTCTTCGTCCATTTGCGTTCTCTGGGAATCTAGAGAGTTCCCCTAATGACCAGTGGTTATCCTTCCTACATGCTACTTGCCCGGTCCATGTTCATTTCTTCTTGATTTCAACTATGATATTCTTAACCCCGCTTTGTTCCCTGACCCACTCTGCTCTCTTCTGCATCTATCATTTTCCTTTCAATTGCTCGCTGTGTTGTCCCTAATTTAGCCTGAACCCCCTTTATAAGCCTCCGGGTTTCTGCTCCATAGGTGAGTACCGGCAAGGTGGAGCTGTTATATGCCTTCCACTTGGGGGTTTGTGACCAGTTACCAGTCCTGATTTGAGAATACTTGCCGATTGTGATTCATCCCATCCTTATACTTCCAGTTGTTTCTCTCTCGTGGTTCGTCTCCGCAGTGATTATACCTGTCCTAAGTAGACATATTCCTTTACAACTTTCAGCGTATCTCCCCCTATCGCAAAGTGGCTGTTGCAGAGGCTGTCGCTCATTACTTCAGTTTTGCACATAATAAGTTTCATACCTACTCTTCTGCATAGAATGAACCAACTTGCCCTTCAAGACGACCGGATCAAAAAAAAAGGTATAGACCGCACTTTTCCTCGCTTGCAGGGGGCAGCCCTACGAAACGGACGATCGGGTTAATGTGCCGCCCCTGCTCTTGTTGCATGCTGGCTGCATTGAAGGCTAGTGTTGATTTGCCATCAGTGATGACGCAACCAAGTCCTAGTCCTGGCCTCGTGATAGCAATGGTCAAACATTTTTATCATTGCTCTAAACGTGTGTGCGAGAGAAGATATAGTGTGGTATATAGCTTCGCGAAAGCCAACTCTGATTACAATAATGCTACTGCTATAGGACACCACGCTGTCTTCTCAAGTCGCATCTACTACCAGTGCTTCTATTTCTCGCATCGCTAGATTCCACAATTATGTGCTGCCCTTAGATACGTCGAGGAGGGGGCGTACGCACAAGACGTGCTGGTAAAAGCCGTTCATGTCATGGTTCATTAGCAGGATTAGAACCAAAATTCATTTTTCTTGTTATGAATAATAACTATAATAACAATATTAGCATTTGCTACTAATATAAATATAATTATTTTGTGTTATTTTACGTCCAGAAACTAAAGTATGAATATGATGGACGAAGTCGTGTATGGCTCCAGAAGTGTTGATCATCTGGCGTTCTTTAACGTGCACTGACATTGCGCAGTACACGGGCCTGTACCATTTTTTTTTCTTTTTTATACAGTAAGAGAGGTCCCCCCATGAAGCATTCGAAGAGCATTTCACTTTTCAGCTCTACCTTCGGAAAGTCGCAGCCAAACGCCGCACCATTCGGAGAACTTAGAAGACGTGTTTAAACACTTGAAACATGGAATTTGACCACACTCGAAGTGTACACTATAAAACCGTGTTTGAAGGCACGGCGCTTAGGAGCGATGACAAACAGCAATTTCACCACATCCATTGAAAATTACCACCGCTGAATGCATGTAAAATTTTGTTTAGAGTATCCTTTTGTCACGTGGCCGGTCATGTGCCGGTCAAAGGGATCCTACTTCAATAAACGTGCGCAGGGACACAAGCAATTCATGCACTGAAGAAGAACGGGTACTTAGGCTAGTTCGTTGGATTGCTTGTTAATAAGTGTTGCAGTGCTGGAAGAAAAGCGTACAGAAGGCGAGGAACGGAAGCCACACTATCTACCGCAGTAATTTTATCTTACGCTGCAAGAATTGCGACAGCCCGAGCAGCTCTCCTCAGCTGAAAAAAACGAATTCTTTTCCAAGGCAAGAAAAAGAACAGAAGAGGGGCTGTCAAAGCTTTTTAGGGGCGAAGTTCCTTATAGCGGCACCTGTTCGTCCCTCGTAGTCGTAGTCGCAGTCGTAGTGCGTAACCAGTTTTACGTTTTGACCTGCAAGATGATGCCGCTGGGAGATTTTTGCTGTGCGTTCTTGAACAATAAAAATTTCGTAGCGTGCACGTTAACTAAAAGCGGAAATCTCCTGTCTCTTATTCACCAATAGCAGCCATTGGCATGTACATTAAACACTATCTGACAAGAAAGGTTTGCTACGTTATACTCGCTGGGCGTAACCTCCTTGCTTTTAGAAAGGTTTAGCGAGCATTGGGCCGCAGTGCCATGAATATAGTGAACTAGTATATACCATGAAGTCGAGGTGGTTAAAGGTGGGAAGTAGACACGAAGCGCAAGCCGTAAGAAAGTGCGTGTGTGCCACGTCTCGTTTAGTCCTTGGAATGTCCGCTGGATGGCGGTGCTTCAATATCGAGATTATATGATGAAAAGATGCGAGATGGTGGTACTTGCAGTGTTGAATAGATGGACGGACGGACTCATGGATGGCTGCAACAACGGATGGACGCATGGATGGACGCGGGGGTGGATGCATGGACGAACGCAGGGGTGGATGCATGGACGAACGCAGGGACGGACGCGCAGATGAACGTGCGGACGCATGAACAGACGCACGCAAGGACGGGTGAATGGACGCGCGGCCGTCACACAGACGGACACATAAAGGGGGTGACAATGATTATGTTCAACATGCAAAGAAACAGGTTTCCTACATGCTGCCATTAGCACACTTTTAGAATTCACGCGCACATGGTCTTGTCACTTGTTCGCGGACTGTAAGACTATCGGTGTGAATGCACCTTGTCAACCTTTTTAAATATTGTACCTTTAGGAACAAATAGACACGGGTGGAAACCGGTGCTTCGTGAGTGCACGTGTTCAATGTTTATAATGTGTTTTCTTTTTCGCGCAGTTTAAATGTGCCTTGGATTTTGATGAACAATCCTAACAACGTGAATTGTCAGTGTTTAAAATATAGCACATCTCTCTCTATAGAAATCGGTTAAACACAAAATGAAACATGTTTTTATGGAGGTGGTTGAGCGTTTATTGTGCTTTTGTTTCGCCACAAGGAAAAAGACATGAATGCTACAGCGACAAATTACAAAGTGCAGCGAAGAGCGGCAACCGGCAGCAGCTGGAAACTTGCAGCGCGTATCTCAAACGAAAGCATACACAAAATGAGCATACACAGGACGAGCGTGGACCAGCTAGCTGGACGCTTAAAACGCGCTGTATAATAAAGGTGCAAGAAACGAACGCACAAGCGCAAACTGTCACAATTCCTACCTCTTCGTTTGAGATCTCCTTTGCGGCGCGGTGCTCACTTGAAACAAGAGTCTCATAAGCGCAGGAGGGGTGGCGCTCTCCGAAAAGTGGTTGTGCTAAGAAGATAGGGAGCCTCTTTAGGGTGGTGTCTAGCCTTTGACCCACCACTTGCCACCGTTCGCTAAAACACAGTGTTTCCAGTTCCTGTATTCATGACAACATGCGCCATGTTGGTTCTCGCGGCACAGCGTAATTCCTGCTCTGCCACACTGCACCCAGCTGCATGTTGGTGCGGGTGTGGAAGCTGCGTTTGACTTACCGTGACCTTGCTTCCGCTGAGACACCATCTTCGCGCTAAGCGCACCGACAAGAACTTTGGAGTGTAAACGCCAGGGTACTGCGCGCCGCAACGCATACAACATCTAGAGACTGTTCCGCTTCTTGGCTTGCTCTAGCTGTAGGAAACGCTGTCCGGATGGACAGACGGACGGATGGATGCACGCACAGACAAAAGCACTGACGCATACACGGACAGAAGGAAGGACGCACGCACAGACGGACGGATGAACAGACAGACGGACGCACAGATGGACGACCGCGCGGACAAATGGATGCACGCACGGACAGTATGATGCATGCACGGACGGACAGACAGACAGACGCAAGGCCGGACGGACGCACGGATGGATGAACGCATGGACGGTCGCATGGACTGACGCACGTTTCACCCCACTCATCATCATTCGCTACTTGGATATGCTGTGATTTTTTTTCCTGTTCTACAAAACGGCGGCTAACTTCAGATAACAACCCTTCAGCTTTCGTAACTTGCCATATAAATAAGACCACCCTTCTCGTTGAAACCCACGTTACCTTCAATGTGAATGAGCGACCACTGAGAAGCAGCATGGCGGCCCGTCCCGTATAGCGGCTGCTTTAGCCTGTTTTAAGCAACCGTGATCGAATTGTCACCACTCTAAAAATGGAGACGCACCCCCCCCCCCCCGAAAGCTCTTTATTAGAGGAAAAAAGCGAAAGGCGACCGTAGGCGAAAGAGCGCATCGAGGCACTCTCGCCAAATGCGCGCTGGTCAAGCCATCTCGCTACTGATTACTGAAAGAGGCTGAATCTACGGAGCTCTGGCGACCGCTAAATGGTATATGGTAAATGGCTTGTCTTTAACGCGCCCGGCTGCGTGCACGCTGTGGCTTAGAGGTTGGCGCCGTGCGCTGCAACTTGTGAGGTCACTGGTTCGACGTCCCACGAATAAGATTTTCACATTGTTTTTTTTTCTCTGTAATCTGTATCGTATATTTTTCAACGTCATATCCGTGACGCAAATACGTCAGTGGAGCCGTGGTGGAACTCGGCATAAAACGGTAAAAAAACGTGCATTTGCAGGAGTGGCCTATCTGAGCGAAGCGGCACAAAATGCCGTATCCTGTAGGACGTCTCAGCAGTTCCCAGCCGTTTTAAATTTTGTTACGGTAGCATGAGTCATTATTTCACAACGTCATATCCGTGACACAAATACGTCAGTGGAGCCGTGGTGGAACTCGGCATAAAACGGTAAAAAAACGTGCATTTGCAGGAGTGGCCTATGTGAGCAAAGCGGCACAAAATGCCGCATCCTGTAGGATGTCTCAGCAGTTCCCAGTCTTTTCAAATTTTGTTATAGGGGCATGATAAGCAGTAACGTTTACTGTGATTGCTCAGTGTGATTACATTCCACTATTTGCAAGCGCCTGAGCCACAGTGATCTTGATGATGCTGATTGATATGTGGGGTTTAACGTCCTAACACCACCATATGATTTATGAGAGACTCTTTAGTGAAGGGCTCCGGAAATTTCCACCACCAGGGTTTCTCTAACATGCTTCCAAATCTGAGCCTATGGGCATATAGTACTTTCGCCTCCATCGAAATTACAGCCACCGCAGCCGGGATTCAATACCGCGACCTGCGCGTCAGCAGCCCTTAGCCACCTAACCAATGTGGCGGGGCCATCTGGGTGATGTATCATTGAAACTTAAAGCACACTGTTCTTTGCTCGACAGTGAGATATGGCATCGGTACAGAGTGTGCTGTCCCGTAACGGGGAGCATCCTGTCATGAAGAGTCAAAGGCAACTATGTAGTCGCTGCGGTTCTACTATGAGGTTACGGCGATTTTTTAACAGTGTACTGAACTCTCAGGAGCGCGTAATCTCGTCAATTTATTTTTGTGTCCATTGCGCACCTTGCTTTTTCCGCTCATGGCCAACGAGGGAGGGGTGTGTTGTGATTTTTTTGTCCTCTTTCAAAGTAATCGGTTGGGCGAAATGTACGAACCCTCTCAGGCAACAGTCTTCTGCCACACGTAATGTGAAGCACAGGACCAAGCAGGCTACGTGCATTGCGTGCGTCAAGTTGTGTGCAAGATCCCCCTCCCTGCTGAAGGGCCTCAATGGTCAGATAATGGAATGCACTAATAAAGTTAAAAATCGCAAACACGCCGAAAAAATAGTTCTTCATCAGCATTGTGCCTCGTGCAAATGAATGTACCCTTGCTTTCGAGAGCACAGTTACGCTGTACAGTAGACACTTTTAGTTGGGTGTACGGGCAAGATGCGTACGCTGTGAAAATTACGTTGCGTACGCTGGATGTGAAGCGTGCAACGACCATTTCAGTTTTAAGCGCTCTTATGTTTTTTTAACTCAACTATATAAGTTGCATTCGAGGTGAAAGGGTTTAGAGTGCTTCTCAGCGCCACCCACGCTAGAAATGTGCTAGGTCCGAGTAATAATGTGGCCTCAGTGCTCTGCGCGGAAAACATCCTGTCGGCCATGGTAATAGCCACCAGCGTACAAGTCAGGCCGTGGTGTTCATGGTGTAGATTTTTAGCATCGTTCCTAGGTGCACTGACTGTGCACGTTCACTTTTCTTGTTTTGAACTTTCCATGGCTGCGCAATGTGTCTGGTCGGGCACGGCCCACTGGATCGCACCCAGCGTTCTATCCAGCACTGCTGCGGATGAAGCTTAGTGTACCCTGCAGCAGGTGGTCACGCTCCAGGTATTCATGGCCTTATGATTACTACCGGATAATTTAAGGAGTGAAAGCTCGTACAACATTCAAAGCGTGTTATGTTTCACCATGAATGAAAGTACGTACCAGATGCCGTTTTATTTACGGGTTCATTTATAGAGAGGCTTGGCTGAAAATACACGTTCCTACACACAGCCTATCGAAGGCGATTCTTGAGCAGTTTCTTGAGATGCCAATCAATTTCTTCTTAATCATCTGGAAGCCGGAACACGCCGCTTCAATTTACCTTGTCCGGTATTAAAACATTGCCTTTCGTTGTGAAGTACATATGCCTTGGATCAGGTTCGCTGTTCCTGTCTGCGTCGAACGCCACTGTGGCCTCCATATGCTCTCGTTTTGGTTTCTTCGAGGTGTCGCGAGAACGTGACGTCGTAAGCAATTGCTTTACGTACTCACCGCCTTGTTTCGGGCGTACGCACGCATCTCTGGAATCGATACGTTACGTACTTCACATGCGCAGTTCTCTCCCGTGACAGTGCTGCGCACGTGGGCTCGTTCTACGTCCGCCCAACTAGGAGCGTCTAGTCACAGAGCTGACCATGCACCCGAATCATCATAATGAAATAATTGTCAGGTAAAACTAACAAGCGCTTGTGTCCCGTTAGTTAGCGCTGCCAATTTTTTCATTATGAATATATACCCACTAGCCCGCTGATCAACGCTTCTGCGCCCGAATCATTAGGCAGTTTTAAAATAGCGCACTGCGGGCCCTTGCGGTGTGGTCGCTGCCACTGCGCATGCGTCGTAACGCGATTCGGCGTTCGCGTTCGCGGACCACACGTGAAAAATCCGAAATTGCGTACGGTGATGGCGGCCCGCATGTGGCCCGCAAGCACTGGTTTCGAAACTACGGTGTCACTGCGATCGTGCGTTGCGGATCGCAGTAGGGTAAACGCTATTCCAAATCTCTTATGGCACCCACTAGGCCCGCAACGCCCGCAGCACTTGCAAACGGTATTCTAAATCTCCCTATTGTCGAGGCTGCGCAAATAGCTCGTGAACGTGGCTGGTCCGTCGGTAAGACGCCCGTATATATCTGAGAAGGAACTTACTTCTCTCGGGAACATCAGCGCGCACGTATACTGAAAGGTCCTTTTTTAGATGCGGAAGCATCTTATACTCGCGCCTTGTAGTGCGCCGTCCGCACCGCTTCTCGAACATTCGACAGCTGACGCGCGCGCATGCGCCTTCGCGCCGACGCCCACCATCTGTGCCGCGCGCGCTTCTCCTTCGAGAACGTTCGACAGCTGACAGCGCATGCGCCGTCGTGCCGTCGCCATCTGTGCCGCGCGCGCGCTTCTCCTTCGAGAACATTCGACAGCTGAGAGCGCATGCGCCGTCGCGCTGTATATATACTCAAGGTCGGCACTCGCTCGCTCAGTTGCCGCTCGTCCGTTGGTTTGTATGGCGCGTCGACGTCCAAGGTCGCGGTGAAATGAATTCCAACGAATCCACAAACACAATGATTGACGTCCCTTCGACCAGCGCCACCCTTTCGCATACGTGTGTACGTGTTCACTCATTTAACACCCCCTCCTACAACCACGTTAACCAATTTAGCCATCGACCCAAGTAAGTCGCAATTTAACACCCCATTTCACAACCACGTTAACCAATTTAGCCATCGACCCAAGTAAGTCGCACTTTAACACCCCGTTAACCAATTATATGCTCCGCATCCTCCTCAGTGTTCCCTTGAGGGAAGCTGCGGGTAATTTTTTTTCTTCAATGCCTTGTTGCCTCTTCGTTTCTTTTTTATTTGCTTTCCCAAGCTGTGGCTTGTAACCTTTTTGTATAGCTCATCTTTCGGCACCAGTTGTTCTTCATGCTCTAGGCGCATATCAACTTTTGTTTCTGCTCGGTGAACTCGGTTGGAAGTTAGCGCTCGTCCTCGTTTCTCTGCATGCCCTGACCTTCAAGTTGTCGCCGCTATAGAAGTCGTCATGTAATGTGAAGATGAGCCACTTTCTGGCTGCTTAAGGTTCTATTCACTTAGCGTACCACCTTGTCCCGTAAAAGCGACAAGCCAAACAGGATCGTTAAACGACGTCGTTAGTTCTTATCACCCAATCTGCCTCGCGCTCTTTTTTTTTGACGGAAGCAAAGTGCCACTTCCCAAAAAAGATGGCGCCGATAGGTTAACGTCTTCCCACGCGTGTTTCAGGAACTCCGCTATTCATTGAAAAAATGTGCTTTTCATGATTGCTGCTTTAGATGCGTGCACGCCCAAGTAATTACGGCAAAACATCACTTGTGCCCGCTCATATGTTGGTTACTTGGTTGAAGTTTCTCAAGTTGTTAATACAAACAAAAGAGCATTAGCAGAAGACTACGAAAACTTGACAAAGACTCCCGCTTTTGTTGGCCCACAGCAATAGCTGTGCAAATGTTAACACATGATAAAGCATACTGTTCAACATCAAGTCCCATAAGCAGTACAAAAGTAAACACATGACGAAGCAACACTCAGAAAACGCTTACAAGCTGAATCAAATCAAATTTGATGCAACAATGACAAAATAAATAACTACGTGCATTGTACAAGTTTCACACACACGTAATAAAAGTTTGTACATTATTTTCTTCTGTCTGTGATCTCAGGCTCATGATCATTTTGAAGAGCAAACAACTACGCAGTGGTAAAAATATATAGATACTACGCAAATAGTTCTTACAGAGTTCTATACCTAGAGCGGCGTCCAAAGGAGATAACAGCGTAGTTGGCAGAGAAGCGCCACCAGGCATCGAAAGCAGATTTACTTGTTGCATATTTCTTGATATTTTCGTTCTTTCGCTACGCTTTTTTCTTCTTTTTTTCTATTGTACCTTCCAATAAAGTTTTAGTTGGGAGTGAAAGCCAGTGTCATGTCCTCCATTGCTGCTTCTCTTTTTAGGGCTCTTGTTCCTGCTTAGTAAAGTACATAACATACAAACAATCAGAAAGAGAGAAAGAAAGAAAGATAAATAGAGCCAGAAAAGGCAAAAATAAAATATAGAGGGATAGAGAAAGATATAAACAGAAATAAAGCGAGCGGGAAATACACAAAGATATTGTTCAAAAGTTTTAAGTCAGACAAAGAAAGTGAAGAGAAAAAAGTGAGAAAAGGAAAGAAAGAAGAGAAAGCAAGTGAGAAATGCAGAGAACAAGAGTTGAAAAACAGAGAAGAACATGATAAAAGAATGAGAAAATTAGCAAAACTGAGCAAAACGGCGAAACCCATGACTACAAAGGTTCCCATCAGCTTCCCTATCTAAAAGCAAGCTACGCTTATTGACCTTTTTTTTAGTGTGTTCTCGACGGCGCACGAGCTGTGGTCGGACAATTTGAACTAGCCGCTCCGAGCACTTCTTGACTGGCCTTCGCAATCGTTGCGCGGCTTGAGTTGTAGACACCGACACTGGGACAGTTTCAAGACCGCCTTTTGGCTAATCTTCTTTTATTTCAAAGCGAAAAGCTTTCTTTTTAAAGCGATCAAAAGTTAGACGCAGTTCTGCGAGGGTCGTCGCTGTTAATCTCTTGAAATTGCGGCGTTGACAGATGGGCTAGGTCAAGACAGGATTGGGTATTTATGTCGTGGGTTGTGTCGCGTGCAGCTCGGGCTTCATCACGAAGCGACAAAATTGCTCGGGGGATTTAGGAAAGAACACATAGACAGCAATTCAAGTTTTACGCCCGTTCAAGCGGGTGGTTCGAGGGACCGGTCGTAAAGTACACTGCGCGACACATGAGCTGCCAAACTTTTATCGAGCCGTAAATGCACCTGGCATGTTTTTTACATAAAATGACCCCTCACTGAGCAACAAACTTCCCTACAGTCCAATAAATGTGTCAGAAAGTTGAGGGCTTTTGCTGAGTGGGTCACTCCTGCTTCTTTTTCTGAACCTAAATAAGTGTCCTTAACAACAACATGCATTTCGTGAACCAAATGCCGCTGATGCTGAGGCTGCAGAAAAAAATGATAGTATTTACAAAAGTTGTCAACATTTTCTTCGAGCAGCACAGTCAAGGCGCCTCTCTAAATTTTTGTTTGCGGAAACACTCTCTTCGTAATAACGGGGCATCCGCACAAAATTTCTAGTCGCAACAGTTCCTTACTCTTCATTTTGGCGGCAATTATTGGTGGAATTTTCACGGCATAGACAGCAAGTTTTATTATTCCCTGACGGTATATATATATATATATATATATATATATATATATATATATATATTCACGATGAGTCACAAGCACTGGGGAATATATTGAACGACCGGGTAGCTAGCTCTAGGACGATGCGTCAGTCGTGGCTGGCTATCGAGCCGAGAAGAGACACGCAAATCTTCTTTCTTTCCTCCAGATGGTAGAGCCGCTCTTGCCGTCGACCCACTACGTGTGGGTGGCATTATCCCCCCTTTCGAAAAGAAAAAAAAGTCCCAAAAGGGGGAAAGAAAAGTACATAGCACCACCACGATGTTACGACATAGGCACGTGTAAAAAAAGAAATTGGAAATTCGGATAAAGTAAATATAGAATTTAACGAGCGTGCCAATACAGGAAAAATCAGTGAACGAAGAAGCAAGTTCACAAAAATAAATAAATAACACAAAGAACAGTGTACGGCAAGAAAAAAGTTATGAACAACGCGCAATAAACGGTTTCATGCGCAACACATGAACGACATCCGACCTCGGTCGTGTCCTACTCCGTGCCTGCGATGTTGAGTCCGGAACTACTTCGTAGTTGACGTCACTGACGCGACGTAACACTTTATAAGGGCCAAAGCACCGGCTCAGTAACTTTTCACTAAGGCCACGGCGGCGGACGGGCTTCCACACCCAAACATGATCTCCGGGGTTGTAAAATACTTCACTGTGGCGGTGGTTAGAGCGCCGTGCGTCTGCCTGCTGTTGCTGGCCGATGTGTAGTCGCGCGAGCTGCCGGGCTTCCTCAGCACGCTCTGCGAATTCATCGGCGTCAGTTGCCAACTCGTCTTCGTCTTGACACGGTAGCATAGAGTCCAGCATGGTCTGCACTTCGCGGCCGTAGAGAAGCCGAAATGGCGTGAATCGCGTGGTCTCTTGCACGGCGGTATTATACGCGAAGGTCACGTAAGGTAAGATCCGGTCCCATGTTTTGTGCTGTACGTCGATGTACATTGAGATCATGTCTGCGATGGTCTTATTCAGTCGCTCGGTAAGTCCGTTGGTTTGCGGGGGGTACGCAGTTGTCTTTCGGTGTCTGGTGTTGCTCAGTTTGAAAACCTCGTCCATAAGTTGCGCCGTGAATGCCGTCCCTCTGTCCGTTATTATACTGGAAGGAGCACCGTGTCGTAACACGATGTGGCGCATGAAAAATTGTGCTACCCCAGAAGCCGTGGCTCGTGTGATCGCCTGCGTCTCAGCGTAGCGTGTCAAATAGTCGGTCGCGACGATCACCCATTTGTTGCTGTCCGCAGATAGGGGGAATGGCCCGAGAATGTCCATGCCGACTTGGTCGAACGGCGTGCAGGGTGCTTCAATGGGCTGAAGCAAACCAGCTGGCTTAACAGATGGTTGCTTTCGGCGCTGACATTCCCGACAGCTCTTGACGTACTTCTTGACGCTTGCCGAAAGTCCTGGCCAATAGTACCTCTCGCTCACTCTGGCAAGTGTCCGTGAGTAGCCCAGATGACCGGATGTGGGTTCGTCATGGCAAGCGAAAAGGACGTCGTCTCGCATGTCTCGAGGAACCACCAGGAGGTAGGTACGGTTGTTCGAACGAGCGTTATTCTTGTACAGCACACCATCTCGAAGGCAGAACGACGGCAACGAGCGGGATAAATGAAGTGGTATGATTGTGCCCTGGCCCTCTAAATGATGATGATCGGACGAATCTCGGCGTCATCCCGCTGCCGTTTACTCAAGTCTGATGAGCTAATGGCGCCCAGGAAGCCTTCGTCTTCCTCTGCTTCCTGACTGACGACATGAAGGGGTGCGCGTGACAGTGTGTCAGCGTCTTCATGCTTACGGCCGGACTTATGGACGATGGTGACGTCAAATTCCTGCAGCCGCAAGCTCCACCGTGCCAGCCGTCCTGAAGGGTCGCGCAGGCTTGCCAACCAGCAGAGGGCATGGTGGTCCGTCACTACCTTGAAGGGACGACCATAAAGGTACGGGCGAAACTTGGTGATTGCCCACACGACTGCGAGGCACTCTTTCTTCGTAGTGGAATAATTCGCCTCGGCACGGGATAGAGAGCGGCTGGCGTAGGCTATCACCCTTTCGATGTCGTCTTGACGCTGAACGAGCACTGCACCAAGCCCAACGTTATTAGCGTCAGTATGGACCTCCGTGTCAGCATCATCGTCTAAATGAGCGAGAACGGGTGCTGATTGCATGCGCTGTCGCAGTTCATCAAAAGCCGTTTGTTGCTCGTTTTCCCAGACAAACGGCGTGTCGTCCCTTGTGAGACGAGTCAGAGGTTCTGCTATCTGTGAAAAGCCATGAATGAACCGGCGATAGTAGGCGCACAAACCAAGGAAGCGCCGGACGGCTTTCTTATCGACAGGAGCTGGTAATTCGGCAACAGCGGCAAGCTTGTCTGGATCGGGCCGGACTCCTTCAGCGCTAACTACATGTCCAAGAAATTTTAGTTCTTCATAGCCGAAGTGGCACTTCTGTGGCTTTAGAGTGAGGTCCGCCGATCGGATAGCCTCCAGCACGCTGCGCAGGCGCTGTAGGTGCTGCTCGAACGTGGCAGAGAAGACCACCACATCATCAAGGTAGACAAGACAAGTCTGCCACTTGAGCCCTTTGAAGACAGTGTCCATCATTCGCTGGAAAGTTGCCGGCGCTGAACACAAGCCGAAAGGGAGTACTCGAAATTGGTATAGGCCATCTGGAGTCACGAAGGCTGTCTTTTCGCGGTCTCGCTGATCTACCTCGATTTGCCAGTACCCGCTTTTGAGATCGAGAGAAGTGAAATAATGGGCACGATGAAGTCTATCCAGCGAATCGTCAATACGCGGTAGCGGGTACACATCCTTTTTGGTGACGTTGTTAAGCTTTCGGTAATCGACGCAGAAGCGTAGCGACCCGTCCTTCTTTTTGACAAGCACGACTGGAGATGACCACGGGCTGTTGGATGGTTCGATAACGCCATCGTCAAGCATCTCGCGAACTTGCGTACGTATCGCTTCACGTTCTTTAGCTGACACGCGGTAGGGGTGCTGGTGTATTGGGAGTGCGTCCTCGTACGTGATGATCCTGTGTTGAGTGATGGACGTCTGGCGGATCTTTGAGCAACTTGCGAAGCAAGACCTGTACTCGAACAAGAGCGCTCGCAGCACAGTCTGGTTATTGGTAGACAGATCAGGATTGATGTCAATGTTGCTTATTGATGTGTCGGCGTTATCCACTATTTCTGACGTGAGACAGTTGGCTACGTTTGCTACTTCGTGGGCAAACGCTATCGAAGTGTCACGGAAAAGGTGTCGATGCTCGTTGCTAAAGTTGGTAATGAGCAATTGAGATCGGCCGTCACGAACGTGTATTACACTTCTCGCTACACATATGCCTTGCTGCAGGAGGTGTTCTAAATTTGTCTCGGCCACCACATCACCATCGCTCAAACCACAGCATGTTACGTCGACTAGAACACTGGCTCGGGGAGGAAGTGTCATGCTCTGTTCAGAAATACGGAGTACGTCGACACGCATTCCGTCATCCTGCGCGTTGATTGCTCGCTGGGCTGAGAACGTGACGCGGCGCTCTTGCAGATCAATGATAGCTCTGTTTTCCTGTAGAAAATCAACTCCCAGAATGACGTCACGGGAGCATTCACGTAGAACAAGGCAGCTTGCTACGAATGTGTACCCTTGAATCTGTACTCTAGTTGTGCAGGCGCCCAGTGGAGTTACGACATGGCCACCAGCTGTCCGAATCTGCGAGTTATGCCACGGCGTGATTACTTTCTTCAGCTGCGTTGTCAGTTTCCCGCTCAGTATGGAATAGTCTGCGCCGGTGTCCACTAACGCATTAACTACACAACCATCACTTGTTACTGCTATGTCGAGTGAAAGCCGGCTATCCTTTGCAGCAGCAGGTGATGTCGGACCAGTTTCTGTACGGTTATGCGTCAATAGGAGGTCTTCAGCGCTTCGACGTTCAGCGACCCCGCCCCCAGAGGTCGCTTCGGCTAGTTTTCCCGGCGGGGGCTGGGAGATCGTGCGGTAGAATACCGCTGGGGCATTGATGAAAATCGCCTCGGTGATGGCGAGTGCGACTGGCGCCCGGCAGACGGTGGTGCATGCTGCTGGGAGAGGTAGTTCTGGATGTCGCGTGGTCTCTGACCGTAACGGGGGGGGGCGGCGAGTACGCAGAGAAGCCGCGAAGCCCAAGACGGCGATAAGGACACTGGCGGTACAAGTGATCAGCTTCTCCGCAGTGAAAGCATAGAGGCCGGTGATCTGGTGTGCGCCAGACATCAGACTTCTGAGGATACGAGTGCCGATCGTCGATGTACTGGACCGGTTGCACCGAACGATGGGCAACAGAAGCACCACGGACAAAGGGCAGGGGCGGTGGCGTGTACGTGCCTTCGTAGTATGGTATGTGCTGCGCCGACTCGAGTGAAACTGCAGGGACAGAATGAATGAACAATAGCGGCGATGCAGCAGGGCGTTTCAAGGTTCAGTAGGGTCGAGAGCTGGGCTAGTTGGTGAGACATCATTTAACCATATGGTGTAGTAGCGCAATTTTCACGGGGACGAAGAGGACAAGAAGACACGACACTCGCTACACTCGCAACTAATTTTATTTCAGAAGCAGCACTTCATATATAACCCATAACCCTAGCGACACAGAAAAGAACTACGAACATTGAATCATTGCCAACAGAAGCTTTTGCGCAAACTCAAGCGATAGTACACGGCAGTTACGCTTACACTTTAAGATGACATAACTAAAACAGCCCTGGGTAACATCAAATAAAAAAACCAAAAAATTTTGCGGGAATTCACACGTGTTTGAAACAAAATTTTGAAACGACAAAAAGAAGAGTATGACACATGCAAACACTGATCTCAATGAAGTCCTTCGAGGTAGCTGGCTTCTCGGTCACTTAACGAAACCGATGACTGACTAATGCATCCTTCTTTTCTTTTTTTAATGTGGAAGGCTTCGACAATTTCTCTGGTTAGTTGGTTTTTGTGTCTTCTTGTCCTCTTCGTCCCCGTGAAAATTGCGCTACTACACCATATGGTTAAATGGCGTTTCAAGGCTTCCGCGTAGGTTGTCTTACGGTGGTATTCAGCAGGAGCTGACGCAGCTGTATCAGGAGGCAAGGTGTCCCGGAGGGCCTGGTGCAGCTCATTCTTGATCACAGTTGCAATAGAGCTAACCGTAGAATGAGGTGTTACACCAGCCTTTTGCAACTCTTTACGTACGATATTACGGATGAGTTCACGTAAGGAGTCATTGCTGGTCCCAGCGGCGGCGAAAATGTCAGCAGTGGACATGCGACTGACTTGCCTGTCGTATTGGTTTGATTGCTGCTGTAGCATTTTTTTCATTGTCACGGCTTCAGACAAGAACTCCGCGACCGTCTTCGGAGGGCTTCGCACGAGGCCGGCGAAAAGCTGGTCCTTGACACCACGCATCAAGTGACGCAACTTCTTGTCCTCCGTCATTCTTGAATCTGCCCGTCGGAAGAGACGCGTCATGTCTTCGACGTACGCGGTCACAGTTTCGTTTGGCGACTGGACGCGGGCAAGAATAGCTCGTTCAGCTCTTTCTTGGCGGTCAGCGCTGGCATATGTCTGCAGAAGTCTACGAGAGAATTCGGGCCACGTCGTCCGCTGCTCCTCTCAATTTTGATACCACGTGCGAGCCCCGTCTTCGAGATAGAAGTAGACACGACCCAGTTTCGCCGCGTCGTCCCACAGATTCAAGTTGGCTACGCGCTCAAAGTCCGCCAACCAGTCCTCATGTCTTCGGTCTCCGTACCATGGAACGTCGTCGGTGCCCGTGGGCTTTCCAACGTATATCGGTTCGACGACGTGCTTCCCGTTCCGGTTGGCAAGGTTTGTACCGAAGTGCTGGTCATGTTTGTTGACGTGGTGGGAGCAGTATCGTTGACTTCCCGAGGCAATCCCCTGATTCGGCGGCTGGTCCGATGCACGGGAGTATTGATTGGCACTGGACTCGTATTAGGGCTTCCTGGGGGGGTCTGCAGCATCCGTGAGACTACCCAGCACCTCCCACTAGTTTGTCACGAAACGACCGGGTTGTACTGAACGACCGGGTAGCTAGCTCTAGGACGATGCGTCAGCCGTGGCTGGCTCTCGAGCCGAGAAGAGACACGCAAATCTTCTTTCTTTCCACCAGATGGTAGAGCCGCTCTTGCAGTCGACCCACTACGTGTGGGTGGCAATATATAAGGGAAAGAAATATATACCTAAGGGCTCGTTTTTCCATGTTTTGTCACAATATTATTGAGAGCTAACAGACAGTAATGCCAAGGAATGTAAGGGGAAGATATTTGAACCAATGCAACGTAAATAGGAAGGAAGAAAAGTGGGTGATAAAATAACCAGTCGTGAGCAGGAACCGAACCTACGACTTTCGAATAACGCTTTCGATGCTCTAACCACTAAGCTATCACAGCCTTCCCTTCATCCACGTTTTTTTTTGTTTATATGTGAATTTAGAAGCAGGAGTGTCACTCGGCGCCACCTATCAGCCAAGTGACGAGTGTGAAACACTCTTTTATGCGCAGGTGTGGCGTCACTTAGCACTTGAACTTATTACGAGCGAGCAGCTGATCAATAGTCCCTCGTATACAACCTAATGACACCAATCTGTCAGTACGAGACACTCGTTAATAAATAAGGGAAAGAAGTGTATGCCTAAGGGCTGGTTATTCCGTGTTAGATCACATTAATAATGAGATCTAACAGACAGTGATGCCAAACAATGTAAATAGAAGTTATTAGAACCAATGGAACGTAAATAGGAAGAAAGAAAAGTGGGTGAAAAAAAACCAGCCTAGAGCAGGTTTATTAGGAAAACGGAGCGCTCGGGCTACTTAGAGGCAGTCGGCATCGAGGACTTCATTGGGCATATAAAATATGTTAAGATGAAGCCAGCTAAACTACCACTCTTGTATTTCCAAGTGTGTCTGTCCTGTACAAGGGAATTCACGGACGCCCGGGACACGAGTCTGAACATCAATGCATCTGGACATCGTCACTTGCAACGTGCTTTCTTGCTTCCAATAAACGTCATCGACTATGCACGAGCGCATGCATCTGGAACGGCGATGGCCTCCACCCCCAAAATGAAAACGGAGCGCACGGGCTACTTAAAGGCAGTCGGCATAGAGGACTTCACTGGGCACGCCAAATCTGTTAAGATGCAGCCACCTAAACTACCACTCTTGTATTTCCAAGTGTGTCTGTCCTGTACAAGGGAATTCACGGACGCCCGGGACACGAGTCTGAACATCAATGCATCTGGACATCGTCACTTGCAACGTGCTTTCTTGCTTCCAATAAACGTCATCGACTATGCACGAGCGCATGCATCTGGAACGGCGATGGCCTCCACCCCCAAAATGAAAACGGAGCGCACGGGCTACTTAAAGGCAGTCGGCATAGAGGACTTCACTGGGCACGCCAAATCTCTTAAGATGCAGCCACCTAAACTACCACTCTTGTATTTCCAAGTGTGTCTGTGCTGTACAAGGGAATTCACGGACGCCCGGGACACGGCTCTGAACATCAATGCATCTGGAACATCGTCACTTGCAACGTGCTGTCTTGCTTCTCATAAACGTCATCGACAATGAACCAACGCATGCGTCTGGAACGGCGACGGCCTCCACCCCCAGAATGAACACGGAGCGCATGGGCTACTTAAAGGCAGTCGGCATCGAGGACTTCACTGGGCACGGCAAATCTGTTAAGATGAAGCCACCTAAACTACCACCCTTTTATTTCCAAGTTTGTCTGTGCTGTACAAGATAATTCACGGACGCCCGGGACACGAGTCTGAACATCAGTGCATCTGGACATCGTCACTTGCAACGTGCTGTCTTGCTTCCCATAAACGTCATCGATTATGCACCAGCGCATGCGTCTGGAACAGCGACGGCGTCCGCCCCCATAATGAAAACGGAGCGCACGGGCTACTTAAAGGCAGTCAGCATCGAAGACTTCACTGAGCACGGCAAATCTGTGAAGATGAAGCCACCTTAACTACCACTTTATATTTCCAAGTTTGTCTGTGCTGTACAAGCGAATTCACGGAAGCCCGGGACACGAGTCCGAACATCAATGCATCTGGACATCGTCACTTTCAACGTGCTGTCTTGCTTCCCATAAACGTCATCGACTATGCACCAGCGCATGCGTCTGGAACAGCGACGGCCTCCGCCCCCAGAATAAAAACAGAGTGCATGTGCTACTTCAAGGCAGTCGCCATCGCGGACTTCACGGGGCACGGCAAATCTGTTAAGATGAAGCCACCTAAACTACCACTCTTGTAATTCCAAGTTTGTCTGTGCTGTACAAGGGAACTCACGGACGCCCGGGACAAGAGTCTGAACATCAATGCATCTGGTCATCGTCACTTGCAACGTGCTGTCTTGCTTCCTAAGAACGTCATCGACTATGCACCAGCGCATGCGTCTGGAACGGCGACGGCCTCCGCCCCAGAATGAAAACGGAGCGCACGTGCTACTTAAAGGCAGTCAGCATCGAGGACTTCACTGGGCGCAGCAAATCTGTTAAGATGAAGCCACCTAAACAACCACTCTTGTATTTCCAAGTTTGTCTGTGCTGTACAGGGGAATTCACGGACGTCCGGTACAAGAGTCTGAACATCAATGCATCTGGACATCGTCACTTGCAACGTGCTGTCTGGGGGCGGACAGCACGTTGCAAGTGACGATGCAAGTGACGCAATGCACGTTGCAAGTGACGCATGCGCTGGTGCATAGTCGATGACGTTCCTATGAACGTCATCGACTATGCACCAGCGCATGCGTCACTCTTGTATTTCCAAGTTTGTCTGTGCTGTACAAGGGAATTCACGGACGTCCGGTACAAGAGTCTGAACATCAATGCATCTGGACATCGTCACTTGCAACGTGCTGTCTGGGGGCGGACAGCACGTTGCAAGTGACGATGCAAGTGACGCATGCGTCTGGAACGGCGACTGCCTCCGCCCCCAGAATGAAAACGCAGCGCACGGGCTATTTAAAGGCAGTCGGCATCGAGGACTTCACTGGGCACGGCGAATCTGTTAAGATGAAGCCACCTAAACTACCACTCTTGTATTTCCAAGTTTGTCTGTGCTGTACAAGGGGAATTCACGGACGCCCGGGACACGCGTCTGAACATCAATGCATCTGGACATCGTCACTTGCAACGTGCTGTCTTGCTTCTCATAAATGTCATCGACTATGCACCAGCACATGCGTCTGAAACGGCGGCGGCCTCCGCCCCAAAAATGAAAACGGAGCGCACGGCTTATTTAAAGGCAGTCGGCAACGAGTACTTCACTGGGCACGGCAAATCTGTTAATATGAAGCCACCTAAAGTACCACTCTTGTATTTCCTAGTTTGTCTGTGCTATACAACGGAATTCACGGACGCCCGGGACACGAGTCTGAACATTAATGCATCTGGACATCGTCACTTGCAGCGTGCTGTCTTGCTTCCCATAAACGCTATCGACTATGCACCAGCGCATGCGTCTGGAACGGTGACGGCCTCCGCCCCCAGAATGAAAACAGAGTGCACGGCCTACTTAAAGGCAGTCGGCATCGAGTACATCACTGGGCACGGCAAATCTGTTAAGATGAAGCCACCTAAACTACCACTCTTGTACTTCCAAGCTTGTCTGTGCTGTACAAGGGAATTCATGGACGCCCGGGACACGAGTCTGAACATCAATGCATCTGGACATTGTCACTTGCAACGTGCTGTCTTGCTTCCTATGAACGTCATCGACTATGCACCAGCGCATGCGTCTGGAACGGCGACGGCCTCCGCCCCCAGAATGAAAACAGAGCGCACGTGCTACTTGAAGGCAGTCGCCATCGAGTACTTCACTGGGCACGGCAAATCTGTTAAGATCAAGCCACCTAAACTACCAATCTTGTATTTCCAAGTTTGTCTGTGCTGTACAGGGGAATTCACGGACGTCCGGGACAAGAGTCTGAACATCAATGCATCTGGACATCGTCACTTGCAACGTGCTGTCTTGCTTCCTATGAACATCATCGACTATGCACCAGTGCATGCGTCTGGAACGGCGACTGCCTCCGCCCCCAGAATGAAAACGCAGCGCACGGGCTGTTTAAAGGCAGTCGGCATCGAGGACTTCACTGGGCACGGCGAATCTGTTAAGATGAAGCCACCTAAACTACCACTCTTGTATTTCCAAGTGCGTCTGTGCTGTACAAGAGAATTCACGGACGCCCGGGACACGAGTCTGAACATCAATGCAGCTGGACATCGTCACTTGCAACGTGCTGTCTTGCTTCCCATATACGTCATCGCCTATGCACCAGCGCATGCGTCTGGAACGGCGACGGCCTCCGCCCCAGAATGAAAACGGAGCTCACGGCCTACTGAAAGGCACTCGGCATCGAGTACTTCACTGGGCACGGCAAATCTGTTAAGATGAAGCCACCTAAACTACCAATCTTGTATTTCCAAGTTTGTCTGTGCTGTACAAGGGAATTCACGGACGTCCGGGACAAGAATCTGAACATCAATGCATCTGGACATCGTCACTTGCAACGTGCTGTCTTGCTTCCTATGAACGTCATCGACTATGCACCAGCGCATGAGTCTGGAACGGCGACTGCCTCCGCGCCCAGAATGAAAACAGAGCACGGCATACTTAAAGGCAGTCGGAATCGTGGACTTCACTGGGCACAAGAAATCTGTTAAGATAAAGCCACCTAAACTACCACTATTCTATTTCCAAGTTTGTCTGTGCTGTACAAGGGAATTCACGGACGTCCGGGACAAGAGTCTGAACATCAATGCATCTGGACATCGTCACTTGCAACGTGCTGTCTTGCTTCCTATGAACGTCATCGACTATGTACCAGCGCATGCATCTGAAACGGCCGACGGCCTCCGCCCCGAAAATGAAAACTGAGCGCACGGCTTATTTAAAGGCAGTCGGTAACGAGTACTTCACTGGGCACGGCAAATCTGTTAATATGAAGCCACCTAAACTACCACTCTTGTATTTCCAAGTTTGTCTGTGCTGTACAAAGGAATTCGCGGACGCCCCGGACACGAGTCTGAACATCAATGCATCTGGACATCGTCACTTGCAACGTGCTGTCTTGCACCCCATAAACGTCATCGACTTCACCAGCGCATGTGTCTGAAACAGCGACAGCCTCCGCCCCCGGAATGAAAACAGAGCACGGCATACCTAAAGGCAGTCGGAATCGTGGACTTCACTGGGCACGGCGAATCTGCTAAGATGAAGCCACCTAAACTACCACTCTTGTATTTCCAAGTTTGTCTGTGCTGTACAAGGCATTTCACGGACGCCCGGGACACGAGTCTAAACATCAATGCATCTGGACATCGTCACTTGCAACGTGCTGTCTTGCTTCCCATAAACGTCATCGACTATGCACCAGCGCATGCGTCTGAAACAGCGACGGCCTCCGCCCCCAGAATGAAAACAGGGCGCACGTGCTACTTGAAGGCAGTCGCCATCGAGGACTTCAACGGGCACGGCAAATCTGTTAAGATGAAGCCACCTAAACTACCACTCCTGTATTTCCAAGTTTGTCGGTGCTGTACAAGGGAATTCACGGACGCCCGGGACAAGAGTCTGAACACCAATGCATCTGGACATCGTCACTTGCAACGTGCTGTCTTGCTTCCCATAAACGTCATCGACTATGCACCAGCGCATGCGTCTGGAACGGCGATTGCCTCCGCCCCCAGAATGAAAACGCAGCGCACGGGCTATTTAAAGGCAGTCGGCATCGAGGACTTCACTGGGCACGGCGAATATGTTAAGAAGAAGCCACCTAAACTACCACTCTTGTTTTTCCAAGTTTGTCTGAGCTGTACAAGAGAATTCACTGACGCCCGGGACACGAGTCTGAACATCAATGCATCTGGACATCGTCACTTGCTTCCCATAAACGTCATCGACTATGCACCAGCGCATGCGTATGAAACGGCGACGGTCTCCGCCCCCAAAATGAAAACGGAGCGCACGGCTTACTTAAAGGCAGTCGACATCGAGTGCTTCACTGGGCACGGCAAATCTGTTAAGATAAAGCCACCTAAACTGCCACTCTTGTATTTCCAAGTTTGTCTGTGCTTTACAAGGGAATTCACGGACGCCCGGGACACGAGTCTGAACATCAATGCACCTGGACATCGTCACTTGCAACGTGCTGTCTTGCTTCCCATAAACGTCATCGACTATGCACCAGCGCATGCGTCTGGAACGGTGAAGGCCTCTGCCCCCAGAATGAAAACGGAGCGCACGGCCTAATTAAAGGCAGTCGGCATCCAGGACTTCACTGGGCACAGCGAATCTGTTAAGATGAAGCCACCTAAACTACCACTCTTGTATTTCCAAGTTTGTCTATGCTGTACAAGGGAATTCACGGACGCCCGGGACACGAGTCTGAACATCAATGCATCTGGACATCGTCACTTGCAACGTGCTGGCTTGCTTCCCATAAACGTCATCGACTATGCACCAGCGCATGCGTCTGAAACGGTGACGGCCTCCACCCCCAGAATGAATACGGAGCGCACGGCCTACCTAAAGGCAGTCGGCATCGAGTACTTCACTGGGCACAGCAAATCTGTTAAGATGAAGCCACCTAAACTACCACTCTTGTATTTCCAAGTGTGTCTGTGCTGTACAAGAAAATTCACGGACGCCCGGGACACGAGTCTGAACATTAATGCATCTGGACATCGTCACTTGCAGCGTGCTGTCTTGCTTCCCATAAACGCTATCGACTATGCACCAGCGCATGCGTCTGGAACGGTGACGGCCTCCGCCCCCAGAATGAAAACAGAGTGCACGGCCTACTTAAAGGCAGTCGGCATCGAGTACATCACTGGGCACGGCAAATCTGTTAAGATTGAAGCCACCTAAACTACCACTCTTGTACTTCCAAGCTTGTCTGTGCTGTACAAGGGAATTCATGGACGCCCGGGACACGAGTCTGAACATCAATGCATCTGGACATTGTCACTTGCAACGTGCTGTCTTGCTTCCTATGAACGTCATCGACTATGCACCAGCGCATGCGTCTGGAACGGCGACGGCCTCCGCCCCCAGAATGAAAACAGAGCGCACGTGCTACTTGAAGGCAGTCGCCATCGAGTACTTCACTGGGCACGGCAAATCTGTTAAGATCAAGCCACCTAAACTACCAATCTTGTATTTCCAAGTTTGTCTGTGCTGTACAGGGGAATTCACGGACGTCCGGGACAAGAGTCTGAACATCAATGCATCTGGACATCGTCACTTGCAACGTGCTGTCTTGCTTCCTATGAACATCATCGACTATGCACCAGTGCATGCGTCTGGAACGGCGACTGCCTCCGCCCCCAGAATGAAAACGCAGCGCACGGGCTGTTTAAAGGCAGTCGGCATCGAGGACTTCACTGGGCACGGCGAATCTGTTAAGATGAAGCCACCTAAACTACCACTCTTGTATTTCCAAGTGCGTCTGTGCTGTACAAGAGAATTCACGGACGCCCGGGACACGAGTCTGAACATCAATGCAGCTGGACATCGTCACTTGCAACGTGCTGTCTTGCTTCCCATATACGTTATCGCCTATGCACCAGCGCATGCGTCTGGAACGGCGACGGCCTCCGTCCCAGAATGAAAACGGAGCTCACGGCCTACTGAAAGGCACTCGGCATCGAGTACTTCACTGGGCACGGCAAATCTGTTAAGATGAAGCCACCTAAACTACCAATCTTGTATTTCCAAGTTTGTCTGTGCTGTACAAGGGAATTCACGGACGTCCGGGACAAGAATCTGAACATCAATGCATCTGGACATCGTCACTTGCAACGTGCTGTCTTGCTTCCTATGAACGTCATCGACTATGCACCAGCGCATGAGTCTGGAACGGCGACTGCCTCCGCGCCCAGAATGAAAACAGAGCACGGCATACTTAAAGGCAGTCGGAATCGTGGACTTCACTGGGCACAAGAAATCTGTTAAGATAAAGCCACCTAAACTACCACTATTCTATTTCCAAGTTTGGTCTGTGCTGTACAAGGGAATTCACGGACGTCCGGACAAGAGTCTGAACATCAATGCAGCTGGACATCGTCACTTGCAACGTGCTGTCTTGCTTCCTATGAACGTCATCGACTATGTACCAGCGCATGCATCTGGAACGGCGACTGCCTCCGCCCCCACAATGAAAACGCAGCGCACGGGCTATTTAAAGGCAGTCGGCATCGAGGACTTCACTGGGCACGGCGAATCTGTTAAGATGAAGCCACCTAAACTACCACTCTTGTATTTCCAAGTTTGTCTGTGCTGTACAAGGGAATTCACGGACGCCCGGGACACGAGTCTGAACATCAATGCATCTGGACATCGTCACTTGCAACGTGCTGTCTTG